>OW443297.2:27861984-28461984 GCA_937001585.2 Brachylomia viminalis
TAACGGTTTTAATTAAATTATGGCAAATGTAAAAATCAATTCTGTCTATTAAATATACGATAAGCAATCGTATATTTAATGTCTGCTGCGTGTTTTCGCCCAAAGGTATTTTTGTCTATCGTTAGCAGCGCATTATCAATGGGGCCATAACAAATAGTTTTTTGAGTACGTCCTCATTCGATTGGCATTATTGTGTCCCCAAAACTAGTGACATGGCGACAATAGCGCGGTGGAGGTACAACTAACAAAACCAAACAAAAATTGAAACCGGATTTCCAAAATCCCGTTCCGACGCATCGGCAAGAAGCTCTGTTTTCGATTTCTATTCCGATTGCTTGTTTTTTGGATCCATTGTTGGTTTGGGGCTGCGACACGCGTACCCATTTTTGCAAAGTCTATTCCATTGTGTTAGCGAAAGGAATGACGTTTGACGGACACGCGGGAGTGACGCGCCCTGCACCGCGACTCGCTCCTGTGAGGTCAGATATTTTAACAGTCCTTCCGAGCATCGTTAGGGCTGTGACAAAAAAGAAGATGATATCCGCTCGTCTTAAGTTCACCTCTGCAACATTTGGGCGAGCACCGCGGGCGCCGCGGCGACGCAACGGGATTCCTGTTATCATATTGGTTCCCGTCACCGTGATCTAAATTACTTTTTGTGTGGTGTAAAAAGAACGAAACGTTTGGTGGGTCAACCATCGCTCGGAGCAACACTCGACCAATTTTTATTTCAAGGGTCTCGCGTATCCCTTTTCCTACCTGCACCTCAGGATGTCCTTCGTTTTAATTTTTAGCTGCTGTTATTAGTCCTTTATTTAGATTGCGTCATTGCAATCAGACCTTAAAACCACTACTACTTCTTGTAGTAGCAGCATATTCATCACAATACAAAAGGCCATATTAACTGCATATTACAAATTATATTTGCGGTCATTGAATCCATTAATCGACTCTGAAGGTGGGTCACGTCGAACTATTTCATTTTCTTTAAAACGTTGTTTTTCATGTTTCCCAATTATCAGTACACCTACACAGCGAACGGATAATGTTCCTCCTATGGTGACAAAGTGTCCATTAATGCCCACATTCGGACAACGCAATGTATTATGTTATGTTCGCGTCTACGTTCGGCCTATTACGTTTAGAGAAGCTCAGTAGGTTGTCTATGTATTATTTATGTGTTGGTACTATTACGTCGACTGAGTTCCGTTACGTAGAGACGGTTTTCAAACTAAGTCTCGTTCGCAAAAAGCGCTCACTCCTGCGCGTCCGGCGCGCCAATTATGCTCCGCGCACGCGCCTCCAAAAAAACACCCGCAGACCATCTCAACCATTTTTTAAAAGCCCTAACTTAAATAATAATGCAGTAACACGCGAGAGTATTCGCAAAATGCGATCCGCGAATTTCGTTTCCAAATTCCACCGGCTCCGGGGCTGGACGTCGTTTTTTGCCGCTACTATTGTCTGTTTGTCTTTAGATTTGTGTTCTGCTGTTCTCGGAGCTTTGTCGGTGTGGCTGCAGCGACGTTTCCAGATTTCCCTTCGTTCGGTTTCCTCTTATTGCTGTTGAGATTTAAATTTTATAAAACTGGTTGGTTAATTGGTTCCTGTCCTATATCGTCCTCGGCGCTGTCAAAGTTCCCCGCGTCCGCTCAACTCACCATAAAGGAATGCAAAATCAACTGTCTGCGGCCGTGCGTCGCGTCGTCCCGAGCGGGCTTTTAATAATGCACACGTATAGCTATAATGAAGTGCCCAAAGTTTTTTGTGTCGGCGCACGATTAGTCCCTCCCGGCGATCTGGTCGCGTACACCGGCCCTATCATTACTAAAAACGATCCTAATAATATAATAGGCCTGTCACATCCCTTCAAGGGATCGAGTTTTAAAGGACAATTTCCTTAATAGGCGACGGAATTCTGCAGTAATTTAGACAATTTGATAGTTTAAACTGTCCTTCCTTTGATAATAATTGTTGCTCGATCGTCCAGGGATTTAATTTGAAATCGTTTTTGTGGGTTCATCATAATGACCTACGTTTCCGTCTGTCTCGACTGCTTAAACGATTTCTATAAAGCTTGTCGCTGTTGATAACTCAAAAATATGACAAATGTGTACATGACTCCAAGACGATGGGTGGACCGGTTGAGACGTACCACCTGGACTTCAACAAATCGTCAACAGTTTTATTATCCACAATGCTGAGATGGATTCCACAGATTGCCTGCACTTATACGTTTATTTATTGCGCTGGAGTTAAATTATGAGTTTATAGATTCAGTAGCGAATACAAGGCTGTAAATCATGGTTGGTATCTAGCATTAGCTATGGATGTCGAGTTGTATGTGTATACCTGTGCATGGAGGAGTGTTGCAGAGGGTGTCGAGCTCGGCGGGGCTCGGCAGGGCTCGCCGGGGCCGGCAAATGGCACATTTATATTGTTCATTACGGGGCCCCGGAGGTGAGAGATGTTGGCGCTGTCGTCGCACCGGGGGGCCGCCCCAGGGTTGACCGCGCCCCGACGTGCAGCACTCCGAGCTGACCCTGCATCTGGGAAACATATAACACCCAATTGTATAATACTACCAAAACTCCCTTTTTTTTTGCTCTCGAATGGTAAAGCGGGTTAGTTGCGGAAGAGGAAATCTTTTGGTATCTAGATATAAAATTTTAAAAAGAAATTCTCTAGGATAACCTCATATAATGTGACCAAAGTCGAACAAAAGTTGCCATTATGTCTGCTCATTACGCTTTCCTAGAATCCTCAAGCATTTATAACGTAGATAAGCTAAAGCTTGGCATTGCTGGTGCATGTGCTACATTGCTGGCAGCCCTGCAGGCGCTGCCACCGGGGGTCCGGTGCGCGCACGTCCGATCGCGTTGATTTGTGCGCGGACTCCCGCCGACAGTATTTGTACAGGGCACGCGTGGGCCGCGCCGTGCTGCGCTGACCCGCGACACGCGACATCAAGCGACAAGACGCGGCCGCGACATTGACCATCATGTTCAACCACAACAATTCCAAAGATGATACTAAATAATTTACGTCACACTTCTTTATACCAGAGGTAGGTCGAAGATGACGTTCGAATTGTTTAGTTTTGTACAATCCTATCACGGCTTAAATAAACTCAAGCATGACCTAAGCCACGAAAACAGAAAATAAACTAGCTTTAGTCCGAGACATTGAACTATGATTAACATAATCCTCATATAAATTGGAGGTTCCGTATCTTATGTTTGCGTAAATCTACTTATAGACATTTAAATTTTGTAAAGGATATAGCATTAGCGAGCAATATCCTATAGCACAGTGAAAATTCTAACTAGTCGTTAAATAGACATGTTTATGCGAAACTTGAAAGTTACTTTCAATGCCATAAGGTGTTTAATTAATGACTTAACAGCAGCGACAGACAATGATCGGTAGGAATCTTAATGCAGGCGGCGGCAAACGATACGTGAGTGAAAACATGGGCTCCGATCTCACCCGGCTGAATCTCATTTCGAATATCTTTGTGGACGTATTTTCCAATCTAAACGAGCCGAAATTAGAAGGCTAAGACAACTTTGAAACCGGTCAACATAAAATTGGAAACCAACTGTAGTCTCCGAGTTGCGCAAGAGTTGATCGACCAGTTTGGCGCTGGCTCGCCGGCGCGTGGGATCTATGGGTCCACCTATGGCACCAAACGTCGCGCGCGCACGCCCCGCATCTGCACTTACTTACGTCGTTTCACGCCGACACCCAAATTATTTAGTCTGTCACTTTATTGCCGCGGATTAAGAATCTCGTTCACATAAATTATGTGTATAGAACTTAAAATATGGCTAGTAACTGAAACATTAACTACAGCACAAAGCGCAAGAATTCCGACGACGCTACGAACTCGCAGCACTCTGCTCACCACCATTTGTGAACATCCAGCCGCTTGTACGCTTGAAAGTATCGTGTCCAATTGCAGTATGAGTAATGTCATCCTTAGTATCGACACTGTTTATTTGTATCGGGTTCGATTTCCAGGTCAAGCGAAACATGTTTCAGATTGTGCAAACAGATCTAGCGTCCTTGGTCACCGACATATTGTCGGCTGCGAGGTAATTACGCCAACTTCTTCTTTAACTTTCGTCAATCCTAAACGGATAGGCTTGTCAACGGCGAGGCATTACTAGCCTGTCAGTGTGTTACGTCAGGTGTATCAAAGAAAGAAAGTGGCACACTGGCAGGTATGAAACAGTTCCAAGTTTCAACAAGTAGTTATCTCGCGTTAATTTGCCTCCACTAATGTAGGCATCGGTCGCGTTATCAGTGGATAACTTCATCCAAGCCTGAGTGCTGCCTGCCGGAGCTTGTCGGGCCTGTCGTGCCTGTCGGGTGTCGGTGACTGGTGACGGAGTGCGTTATGTGACTTTTATCAATTACGAATCACTCGCCGCTAAAGCATCACATCTCTAATGCCAATTAAGGACTAAGATATCGAAACGAGATTTTAGTAAAATTTAATTTCTCAAGAAAAAGTTCGCCGCGTCGCCATTCCAGGCCAAATTGTCGTCCATTACATCGTTTTATAAGATACCTGGGTATTTAGAACCTAATTCAGAATAAAATTCGTCTCGACGCTGTAAACTGTCAACTATAGGTACCTATCAGGATTATTGCCTAATCTAGATGATTCGCAACGACCTTTCGCTGAACGAATGGACATCTACCATTTTGGATGAGCTATTAAAATAACTCGTAAATCGTATGTATTACAGTTATTAGTTTATTTATCTGCAATACGATATTGTTTTATGCAAATTCACAAATAGACTGATGCCGAAATTTCATGCTTGACAAGATTAACTGAACGGTAATTTCATTACCGTTCAGTTAATCTTTTAGGGGAATCTCCGTCGGTCTATCAGGGATATAAGTAGAAACAGTTCGGTTGTGGATGCGATGAGTGCCCGTACCTGGCCAGCTATTAAGTGTTCCGGATAAAACGTCGTGACCACAATTACGGTTTTATATTCGAACCATGAAGGGGTGTGCGTCGCTCTGCTATATTGATGGCGTATATTTATCATAGACAATTTAGGAACACCTGCTGTTAGTTCGGATGAGCGGTATATGTCAAATTAATACGGCTCCTCGCAGAGGGTGTATAGTTTGTTGGCTTTTGACGCGGCTAATGTTTTATTTGTTCTACCCGGGGCCGATTGATAGCTCTCAAATAGATTCCTGGGTGAGCCTTTTTGTTTTCTTGGATGTTTTTATCTTTTTATGGTTGGGACAAGGTAATCGATTTCTATTGTTTGCTAATTATTGTTGCTTTGAAAATAACTTTTTTGTATCTAATAACTTTTCGATAATTTTTACCCGTTCTTCATGTTGTGACACAAAAAATATGATGACCTGGTTATATGTATGCAATTGAATCGTTTCCGGTTGCTAGATCATCGTCGTACTTTTGATGTTTTGTTTTTTTTTGGTTTCTAAGATTATGATTGGATATCAGAATGTTATGCAACAGTGATTGCCAACAAACTTCGCAAATCTGCTGGTTACGTAGTGACCGGAAATTTCCATTACTTCCACAGCTTTCATTCACATGATTTTCCATTCCATAGAGCAGGGTTGTGGTCGACTTCAGCGACGACAGTTTCCTTATGGCGCGGGCGTCGGGCGTCATTGGCTGGTAAAAATAGCGTGGCGGCGCGGGCGGCCTTGCCCCGCGCCATCCGCGTCGTCGGCCGCAGCGTGCATGCGCCACCCCCCGCCCCGCCCGCACGCCGCATTACACCCGCCGCTGCCCATGCGCATCATGTAGTTGCTGTACTCACAGTGATTCTACTGTGCGGTGCGCAAGTGCAACGCGAAAACTGTCCGCTACAGTGTTGCCTCAATGTCATAATCATCTTTATTGCGGTTATTCCACTCTGTGAAGGAGCTAAAGCTTCTAAGATACTACATGACAAACTATAGATACCTACGTAAGGCATACATTCTTACTTTATGGAACGGAGTCGAGAATAACAAGATCGTTAAGGTTTGGGAGCTTTGAAATCACAAAATTTTCTTCATTTGTCATCGACATCACCAAATGGAGTTGTAAAATTCGCACCGATTTCATTCATTACAATCAGCGGCGATCTTTTCAATTAATTGGCACTCAGCCACAAACATTTTTGATTTATACTACCTTTGTTAGCAACCGTGATCGCGTCAGTGGCAGATGCGTGCGCGCAGGTGACCGCGCACCTTATCGCGCACAAAAACGCCGCGCCGCCGCCGCGCCGCGCCGTATCGGTTTCGACGCCTGCCATTACCTACTGCCTTACTTCGCGGCATTATATTAATTAAGTTCGACTCCACTAATGAAATTACTTAACGTAAAGTAATGCTGCCTATTATGGGACAGAACGTAGGTAGTTACGCAACTACGAAATAAAGCATTCAAATTAAATGATGTTCATTTCTGTACAAAGTCAATAACAGACTCATACAATTCATCAGCAACTCCGCCGGCTGCGCCTAGGTGTTGACCCGAAAATATTTAGGAAAGTTTGAGTTCCTCACAATTCATTGATAGCAAAGCAAGTGAGCAGGAGTGCAATATACATTGTAGTTAGTACATTTGTACTAATTGTACTTTTCTTGAAAAAGCCCTTGCCTAGCTCAAACCAAAGTCTCCGAATTTGATACTTTTTGCTAGAAGTCTAGCGTGCGGGAAGCTAATGCGGAATGAGATATTGTTTCTAGAGTAACTGCCTTATCTAACAAGTTTGTTATCGGCGCTCTGTAAGTTAACGAAATATCTAAACCAAGCACTAGGGTCCTATTTTATGAGCAGGTACCTACCACATTAAGACACGTGTCCTCCGTGTCTCAGTAGTCCAAACTATTAACTGAAATTCCCATTTGTAATGTTTGCAGGAGATAGGTCCGATAACCAAAGTTCTTCCCAGTGAGTACATGACGACATCATTTCTCTGACTAACCCTAACTGATTGCTTGCTGAAGCCTCGCAGGGGTTGTTATGAATGTTCCAAAAAGTCAAAAGAGAAATGCTTATTAGACCGGTGTTTCGGCAAATTCCGCGCGTTTTCAACTTTTTGCTTGCACGGTATCCTTAAAACGCAAATTACGGTGGTTGCGCACGCAGCCCGCGACCGCGTGTCCGCGCATGCCCGCCACTGTTTACGCAAATTCACACTCATTTAAGCGCTGTCAGTCGCCGTGCGCTCACGTGTTTGTTTTGCGCTCATGTAAGTGTTCACCGAACGTTTTGCGGTAATTGCTTTTTTAAACTTCATATAATTGAACAAAACACAAACACAAAAACACAATAAAAACAAAAAACACAATTACATACCGAGACTGTTTCTGTGCTGTCTGAAGTTGTAACTTTTTCTGACAAACATAATCTTCGGTAGTCCACTTACGAGGCAAAATGTAAATTTCTTTATTTGAAGCCAATCACTATTTTAGTAAATAGTGATTTGGCTTCTTATTACTCCCAAGGTGTTCTTATAAAAAAATTAAAGTAAAATTATATTAGGCGTTTCATTTATGTAGTTAGCCCGGGGTCGGTGTGTGCGGCTGCGGCATGTGTGCGCTATCAACATAGGTTACTGATCGCCGCTGGCGCGAGATTTATCGCCAATATATAAATGAAGCCGGCGAATTCCGCCGCGCCGCGCGCCGCCGCCCGCGCCGCCGCCGCTCCACTCATTTGCTCACATTTGTCCGAGCTGCGTGTGAGTCAAGGTGCTAGACGCTAACACTCTGATTACATTTGCTCACATTTGTCCGAGCTGCGTGTGAGTCAAGGTGCTAGACGCTAACACTCTGATTACATTTGCTCACATTTGTCCGAGCTGCGTGTGAGTCAAGGTGCTAGACGCTAACACTCTGATTACATTTGCTCACATTTGTCCGAGCTGCGTGTGAGTCAAGGTGCTAGACGCTAACACTCTGATTACATTTGCTCACATTTGTCCGAGCTGCGTGTGAGTCAAGGTGCTAGACGCTAACACTCTGATTACATTTGCTCACATTTGTCCGAGCTGCGTGTGAGTCAAGGTGCTAGACGCTAACACTCTGATTACATTTGCTCACATTTGTCCGAGCTGCGTGTGAGTCAAGGTGCTAGACGCTAACACTGATTACATTTGCTCACATTTGTCCAAGCTGCGTGTGAGTCAAGGTGCTAGACGCTAACACTCTGATTACATTTGCTCACATTGGTCCGAGCTGCGTGTGAGTCAAGGTGCTAGACGCTAACACTCTGATTACATTTGCTCACATTTGTCCGAGCTGCGTGTGAGTCAAGGTGCTAGACGCTAACACTCTGATTACATTTGCTCACATTTGTCCGAGCTGCGTGTGAGTCAAGGTGCTAGACGCTAACACTCTGATTACATTTGCTCACATTTGTCCGAGCTGCGTGTGAGTCAAGGTGCTAGACGCTAACACTCTGATTACATTTGCTCACACTTGTCCGAGCTGCGTGTGAGTCAAGGTGCTAGACGCTAACACTCTGATTACATTTGCTCACACTGGTCCGAGCTGCGTGTGAGTCAAGGTGCTAGACGCTAACACTCTGATTACATTTGCTCACATTTGTCCGAGCTGCGTGTGAGTCAAGGTGCTAGACGCTAACACTCTGATTACAGACATTTTCTGTGGCTGACTAACTACGAGTATCTTGAAATATTTTCTAAGATTACTTCAACAAATGTTTCATTTCTTTCTCCCTGTTACGCCTGCACTAATGTTGAATGCTGTATTCAGTACCCTGAGGGTAGGTTTTTATTACCTAACAAATTTATATTTTTAGCACACATAATACAAAAAACTGTAAAAAACTATTAATCTAGAGGTCATTAGCTAACTACGTAAATAAGCATTTATCTCATTTCATTACCTTTTATTAGTGCCAGAGGATAGCGCCAGTGGCATTCTATTTATAAGTGCCAGAGGACAACAATAGTAGCATGCTATTTGTAAGTGCCAGGGGACAACATCAGTAGCATGCTATTTATAAGTTGCAGATGACAACACACGTTGCATGCTATTTATAAGTGCCAGGGTACAATATCAATAGCATGCGATGTTATAAGTGGCAGAGGAAAATATCAGTAGCATGCGATTTTATAAGTGGCAGAGGGCAACACCTTTGCTTTCCTACTACACCACTAAAGGCATGATACACAACACTTACCTGTGGTTAGTCTCGCCTGCGCGGTTGTGTGTGTGCCTTACAACCATTGAAGATGGAACAGAAGACCAACTCCTGATGTGATGTCAGTGGATTATTGAACCGTTGATTATGAATGAAAAGAGATCCTCATCCCTCCTTCGTCCATCCCTCACGGTTCCTCACTCCTCATTTCTTTCTGAATAGTGGATCTCCATTTCCTATGTCCTTTGGCTTGATTGATAGATGACTATCAATCGATGGCATCCGGCATTTTCAGTAAATGCAATATCAAGATAATGAGGTTGAGATCGGAATTATTCTAAAAAAATATCCTATCCAGAAACCCCAGTCAAAAGTACATTCGCTGCAAGACAATACACAAAGCAGTCTTCTCGCTCATACAATTCCCTCACCATATACCCTATGACATACCGCGACTGCAAAAAACTCTCACTGAATGGTTGAAGAGCAAAAGTTATATACGAAGAAATCGAGGCTATGCTCCAAACAATCACATATTTCCCAAAATACATAAATAATAAATATAGATAGGTACTTTTTGTCGCTGACTAAAACAAAAAGTACACAAATCACACCTTCCTTCCTTCCTTCTTATTTACTTATATGTTTTTTTTTGTATTTTTTATATTGATGAAAACATTTGGCAAGCTTTCCAATTTATCTACTGTTTATTCTCTCACACAAATGTATAGTTAATGTAAACTGGAAGAGTGAAATCACCTAATACAAGCAAATCTTTGCTTAAAAGGTGACTCCAAACTTAACAATGTATTTTACATAAGTTGATGAAATAAACATTTTGAATAATATTAGGTATATTAAGAAAAACAGTCGCTGCGTTGGGAAAGGTAATTTGAATCCATATGGCCATGTCTGAAAGCTCTTTATAAGCAGTATTATGTGGAGTGGAGCTTCTGCGGCACTCTGCGCTGTGAGGTGCACATGTGCAGGGGCAGAACGGCGAGATTCTCGGCTGTCTACACGCGCCCTTCCCACAATCACACAGTGCCCTGCTAACCACCACTGCGATTCGTTATTCAAGCTCAGTCATTCGGAGAGCTCATTACTGGAACTGATTTCAGAGCTATCGGAAGAAGGACTGAAGGTTTAGGAAGTGATAGTCAGAGCAAAGTAAACCTGCTTATAACTCACTTACTTGGGTTTAAATTTTATAGAATCATTAGAAGTCGCTTGTGTTCAAAACATTATTTACCTACAATTCTACCAATTACGTCCACAGCTTAGTTCTACTTTACAAAGCAACGAATATCGAAACTAGTTTGAAACCAGCTCTGCAAGCATACGCCAAGCCAGACCGGAACAATAATGTGGATGTCAACAGCAACAAATGACCGCGTGGGCAACCGCCGCTCGACGCGCGCGCAACAGCTGTCGCGCGCACGTCGTCCGCCTGTCGCGCGGACGGAAGGTGCTGCGACACTGTAGTTCCGCCTCGATTATATATTATTGCCGACTGGTTTCGGAGGCTCTGTCCGCTCGATAAGCTCTTCCGTCACGACGTAGGTAGGTACTCTACGCTCTGCTGTAAATTCGTAGGTACGTGCGCACGCGCTGCCAGTTCCTGTCGCCCTCGGACACGTTTTCCGTTCGATAGAAAACGGCTTTCCTTTTATAGATATGACAAAAACGGTACCTACTATAGGTTGTGTACAATGTTGTGTAATTTGAATAACCTTTCTGCAACAACACCTACCATCATTCTCATACCTACGTACATAATTATGATCAAACATAGGAGCAATGATCTAAATCTTGACCCAAACTTAAGGTAGTTTGTAAAATCAGCCCGCACTAAAAGCTACCTACATATTGTAAACGTACCTACTCGTAACATACGAGATATCTTAAACTCAACTCATAGGTAGTTATTGAAAGAAAAAAGTACTGAATTAGAATTAAATACACAATAATGTTGACACTACGTCACCCTCACCGGGGCTGGGTGAGCGCAGGTACTAACACTTCAATATTTAGGCTTATCAGTTGGAAGTGCCTATTTCCTGGTTGTTGCTAAACGGCTATAAACAAAAGTGTGACGCGAAGGACATGTCGCATGTCGTCAAAATTAAGGGCCGTGACAGGCCCGCGCTATCGCGATCGCACGCGCAGGCCGCGCACACACCTGCCGACGAGTCGCCGACAATGATGCAATGCCTTTATTCAATTTTATGCCTTTTTGTTATTGATTGTCTTGTGCCCTTTGTATTTGTTTATATAGGACTCGTTAGGGGCATTCTTGAATAACATTTTTGATGAATAACACGGAACACGTCCTAGTTAGATTCTAAAAGTAACTACATTGTACTTAATAACAATTGATTAATAATTCCCTTCTTATGAAAACATCTTAACACCGACCGTTGTTTCCTTGCCTTTCTGACAATACGTTACATGATACGTTACGTTACATACGTTACACAAACTTACAAAAGAGCGTTCTATTCGGAAAGCTAAGGCAGTAAATTGTGCTGAGTGTGTGTTATTTTAAACGTAAAGGGAAAAGCAATCAAAATAAATTCTAATGAAAAGGTCATTATACAAATAATGTTCCACAGGAATATAAAAGAAGTAAATACAGAGTTCTGCGAAACGGCTCATACTTGAGGTGACATTAGGTGTAATGTGGCACGAACATGAAACAAAGGAAGTGGCCGGGTGTGGCCGGGTGACCTCCACACACGCTGGCCACACATCGGCCATGGGTCGCAACGACCGTGGCTCATACATCACGCATATCTGCCTTCAGCTACTTTTTCGCGTCCGCTAATGTACTACACTCGTAAAATTTCTTCATAATTCAATATTAACAATGTAGTTTCCTTGTATTCTTACACATACTTTAAGGTAAGCTATGCGATGTCGACTACATATCATTCCTTTCAATTATACATAAGGGATAAAAGGATTATAAAAAAAAACATTTGTGCATATAATAGCTTGTTATAAAACGAAAATCAAAAACTAAACAAAGCTTGCAAGTAATCATCAAAAAAACCTCTATTAATTACCAACTCAAAGTGTGTGAAAACATGGACATTTTCCACCTACTAGGTACATGAGCAAAATAAAAGAAAATAAACTTTTAGTAGAAACTAAACTTTTCATCAAGTCAGTGCGTTTTCTAGGAGTAGGTACTTCCACACGTAACAATTGCAGCGTGACCGAAGGCTGTTGCCTGCGAAAACGGAAGTATCTTCGAGTGTCGCCTCACTCTATCTGAACCTAGTATCGTTCTGCGCGGACACGCATCCAAGTGCAATAACTTTGTACCTGGTCTGACCCGCTTTGATCAGGACTTGGTTTTTTCACAGATGAAGTGAGAACCATACAATAAATACTTACGATTAAATACAGCCAGATCTCATATTATACTTACTTTTAGGTGATTTTTCAAGCACATAATCTCTTCTGGTTCGTTCAGTTCGTGACGCCATCGTGTCGTCAAGTCGAAGTCGCCTCAAATATATCGTCGAGATTGAAAAAACGCCAGGCAGTCATTAATATTCGTCACTATGATGTTGTAACGTTACAGCACCAAGTAATTAATAATCGTCACTATGAGGTCGTAACGTTACAGCACCAAGTAATTAATAGTCGTCACTATGAGGTCGTAACGTTACAGCACCAAGTAATTAATAGTCGTCACTATGAGGTCGTAACGTTACAGCACCAAGTAATTAATAATCGTCACTATGAGGTCGTAACGTTACAGCACCAAGTAATTAATAGTCGTCACTATGAGGTCGTAACGTTACAGCACCAAGTAATTAATAGTCGTCACTATGAGGTCGTAACGTTACAGCACCAAGTAATTAATAGTCGTCACTATGATGTTGTAACGTTACAGCACCAAGTAATTAATAGTCGTCACTATGAGGTCGTAACGTTACAGCACCAAGTAATTAATAGTCGTCACTATGAGGTCGTAACGTTACAGCACCAAGTAATTAATAGTCGTCACTATGAGGTCGTAACGTTACAGCACCAAGTAATTAATAGTCGTCACTATGAGGTCGTAACGTTACAGCGCAATTCCCGTTCGTGTGCGACACACATTACTCTTGGTAATATTTGTAGTAGGTACTGATGTGTGAGTGTGACCTATATTTGTGGTGTGCGCAAATTGCGAGCCAACCGCGTGCGACCGCGGGACTCCGCCTTGTGGCGGTCAGCGAGATGTGAGATGTAGGTACATAGGTACAGAAGAATCACTTCAAACAACAAATGATAAATAATAAATAGGAAAAATGTAGAAAGGTTTAAATGTATGAGCCTTTAACCATTGCCACACCATTGCCATTTGCCCACTTCAGCAAAACTTCAAGGGCGTGAGCGTGCGTGCGTGAGCATATTATACACATATCGCTAAAGTGGATCGTCGGTACATTGTTTATGGACAAATTCTTCAGCTTTACCTTTTGTACAAACGTTTGATCAAATATTAAAAGCCAGTGTTATCGCCAACGTTACGTGGCCAGCCATTGGCCGCAACGTGTGCTTGAAGTGAGTATGTTTCGTTTTAGTAAGGACCGATATAACGCGTTATTATACATACTGTGGGTAATTAAGTCGTTTTCATTAATTTATGGAGATTGAGTTGAAGTTATTATTTTAAACATTATCGTTGATATGGTAGTTGCAGTGTTGAGGAAATTGCTCGAAAGCTGTTGTAGTAGGTAGTGTGATTGGCTCGATGTTGGAGGAAGCTCGACCAGCTCACTCGGTTGAAAGCTCGGAACAGACAATATTTCTTACAGCTGTAGTGAAACTCGACGACGGAGGAAATTGAACGTCGAATCAACCTGCGCTGCTCGTAAATATAGGTAACTATTCCGAAAGATAAGAAAATTGAAAATTAATTATTAGCAGTGGCCAATGTAATGAATTGGGGACTGACAAAAGGGTCATTGGTAGGTCAGGTGGGTCTCTGAATGAATGAAATTGATAATTCAAAGAATAGTTGATTTTATAGCCTGCTTTAAGAACATAACTTTGTCTCTTTTAAACAGTGCGAAGCTAAAGAAAAAAAAAAAAAATTGTCTTTTGGATGGGTGGCACTGGATGATTGTCAATAACCGAGGGTCAGACACATTGAATGTTAGGCAATAAGTAGCGCATTGTAACTTAGAATATAGAATCAGCAATGAATTCAGAGCACAGCCACAAAACTGAGTTATTTGTTGATTATGTAACATAACTTACCGAAGTACCTCTTAATATGTTTAATTAAACAACCATTATAAGATATTCGTAATGTGTTTCTGAAATATAGAACGTAGGGTGTATGGGCGTAACACGTCCTGGACACGATCCTGTCAAGGTCTACACCGACGGCACAAGGTGAAGGAGACGCCTGTCAAGGTCTACACCGACGGCACAACGTGAAGGAGACGCCTGTCAAGGTCTACACCGACGGCACAACGTGAAGGAGACGCCTGTCAAGGTCTACACCGACGGCACAACGTGAAGGAGACGCCTGTCAAGGTCTACACCGACGGCACAACGTGAAGGAGACGCCTGTCAAGGTCTACACCGACGGCACAACGTGAAGGAGACGCCTGTCAAGGTCAACACCGACGGCACAACGTAAAGGAGACGCCTGTCAAGGTCTACACCGACGTCACAACGTGAAGGAGACGCCTGTCAAGGTCTACACCGACGGCACAAAGTGAAGGAGACGCCTGTCAAGGTCTAAACCGACGGCACAACGTGAAGGAGAGATAACTTTGACGTTGTTCCTCAAACTACAAGTAAGTATACAACAGGTTGCCGACGGGTTACCTATTTCGTCAGATTCACTCGCACATACCTAGCCTTCTAGTCTGATATAGTCGGAACTGTAATCGATTCTTGTACTAAGCAACTACTTATTTAGTGGTTACAAGTGCGGCTGCTTAGCTTGAGGCTCTGGGTTTAATGCCAGCGATAAAATAAATAAAAATAAAATAAAATAGTTCATTTCTCACCAGCATAGCAACAAGGATTACACAGTGAAATTACTTAATACTAGGTAAGTATACTATACAATGTACCTACCTTATATAATAATAATCCAGCAGCAAATAGTGGTGGTAAAGAGAGACTTACTTAGGGTATTGAGTCTATCTTCTGAACTAGGCGAGGCCTGTATCTCAGAAGATAGCACTCAGCTGACAATTTCATTTTTTTATAACATAGAAACATTGTGTGCTAATGTATAAAATTTATTAATAACGAATGCAAGTAGTGAATAAAAATGTGCGTGTGTGTGTGTGTGTGCGGGTGTGTGTGTGCGTGGGTGTGTGTTTAATTATAGGTTTATGTTTGTGGAAGCAAAAGATATTCGGTATTTTGGTAGTCTAATTGTAATAACCATATTTTCACTGAGCTCTTAGCATCGTGCTTGCTTAATGGTAATATATTAAGTTTTTTAATAGTTTCGTTATAAAGTATACTGCTTGTTACATAATACTGTCTTCTCGCAAACACTGTGTGATGTGAGGGATTATGACAAACTAGTTTCTGTTTACGTCTGGCAGTAGCAGCAGGGGGAACTGATCGATGCTTTCTCAAGATGGATTCAAGCCCAAGATACCAATTGGAAGTTAATAAATGGATGTTTTGATGTGTTCCACATGCAGATAGGAAATGATAGTGTGTGCGTTTCGGCATTGAGTAGGAGTCAATTAAGAGAGCCGGTCGGTACTCCTTCCGCGTCCGGAATGATAAATTATTAATAAAAAAAAATATTCACAAAACATAAACTGTGACAAATAAGTACTATACCTACAGAATGGTAAATAAACTTGAAGTACAATTAAATGATTGGGTATAAAAGGTAGGTAGTGAGGTCGAAAGTCCAATAAGAACCCTGCCCTCCAAACTAGGAAAACCCTGTATCTTGGGCAGCAGTTTCTTCGCATAACATTAAGGTCGTCGTCGTAACTATCGACAACCTGCGCTCATAAGAGCTATGTGCACAATAATAAACACACACGTGTGCAGGCCTGTGTGGAACTAATGAGACACATGTAATTAACGACAACCTGCGCTCATTTAGTAAGAGCTATGTGCACAATAATAAACACACACGTGTGCAGGCCTGTGTGGAACTAATGAGACACATGTAATTGACGACAACCTGCGCTCATTTAGTAAGAGCTATGTGCACAATAATAAACACACACGTGTGCAGGCCTGTGTGGAACTAATGAGACACATGTAATTAACGACAACCTGCGCTCATAAGAGCTATGTGCACAATAATAAACACACACGTGTGCAGGCCTGTGTGGAACTAATAAGACACATGTAATTAACGACAACCTGCGCTCATTTAGTAAGAGCTATGTGCACAGTAATAAACACACACGTGTGCAGGCCTGTGTGGAACTAATGAGACACATGTAATTAACGACAACCTGCGCTCATTTAGTAAGAGCTATGTGCACAATAATAAACACACACGTGTGCAGGCCTGTGTGGAACTAATGAGACACATGTAATTAACGACAACCTGCGCTCATTTAGTAAGAGCTATGTGCACAATAATAAACACACACGTGTGCAGGCCTGTGTGGAACTAATGAGACACATGTAATTAACGACAACCTGCGCTCATAAGAGCTATGTGCACAATAATAAACACACACGTGTGCAGGCCTGTGTGGAACTAATGAGTCACATGTAATTGACGACAACCTGCGCTCATTTAGTAAGAGCTATGTGCACAATAATAAACACACACGTGTGCAGGCCTGTGTGGAACTAATGAGACACATGTAATTAACGACAACCTGCGCTCATAAGAGCTATGTGCACAATAATAAACACTCACGTGTGCAGGCCTGTGTGGAACTAATAAGACACATGTAATTAACGACAACCTGCGCTCATTTAGTAAGAGCTATGTGCACAGTAATAAACACACACGTGTGCAGGCCTGTGTGGAACTAATGAGACACATGTAATTAACGACAACCTGCGCTCATTTAGTAAGAGCTATGTGCACAATAATAAACACACACGTGTGCAGGCCTGTGTGGAACTAATGAGACACATGTAATTAACGACAACCTGCGCTCATTTAGTAAGAGCTATGTGCACAATAATAAACACACACGTGTGCAGGCCTGTGTGGAACTAATGAGACACATGTAATTAACGACAACCTGCGCTCATAAGAGCTATGTGCACAATAATAAACACACACGTTTGCAGGCCTGTGTGGAACTAATGAGACACATGTAATTAACGACAGCCTGTGCTCATTTAGTAAGAGCTATGTGCACAATAATAAACACACACGTGTGCAGGCCTGTGTGGAACTAATGAGACACATGTAATTAACGACAACCTGCGCTCATAAGAGCTATGTGCACAATAATAAACACACACGTGTGCAGGCCTGTGTGGAACTAATGAGACACATGTAATTAACGACAACCTGCGCTCATTTAGTAAGAGCTATGTGCACAATAATAAACACACACGTGTGCAGGCCTGTGTGGAACTAATGAGACACATGTAATTAACGACAACCTGCGCTCATTTAGAAAGAGCTATGTGCACAATAATAAACACACACGTGTGCAGGCCTGTGTGGAACTAATGAGACACATGTAATTAACGACAACCTGCGCTCATTTAGTAAGAGCTATGTGCACAATAATAAACACACACGTGTGCAGGCTTGTGTGGAACTAATGAGACACGTGTAATTAACGACAACCTGCGCTCATTTAGTAAGAGATATGTGCACAATAATAAACACACACGTGTGCAGGCTTGTGTGGAACCAAAGAGACTCATGTACAACTAGGGAAAATTGCCCATTCTTTAACAGTAGTATGAAATGGCTCTAACAAGCCAAAACGTGTTGTGTCAATATGCTGAAAAATTCCCTTACTTGGCAGCACACACTGTTTAAAAATAATACAGCTCTATACACAAAACCATAAGATAAAAAGTGCAGTAGTTACAGGCTAGTAGTACATACAGACAAAATACAGCATTGTCATGGTTTTTTTTGTCAGTTGAAAAGTGGAATGATGTAGGATGTCAATAGGTTATAAACCGACCCCATGTTACATACCTAGGTACCTACATAGTGCATTATGGTACATCGGTTCGGTATGTTGTTCACGAATGTTGTCTTGGTCTGACGCTCTAAATGACAACATATCTTTTAATTGATGCATAAACTTATTTAGACTGTTCGTCCATGCCGACAGCCAAATGCTTTCGTCTGGTTTCAGGAAAGATATGTAGGTGAAACATTATTCATTCTAAGTTTATTTTAGATCAAAGAAAAAGAACATAAGAAGGTACAGATAGGTGTGAATTATTTTGGTGGTAGAAACTTAAGAAATTTGATAATTATGTAAATTTTTATTTAGGCTTTCATTTCAAGAATCTCAATGAGCATCATCCACATTATAATACAACGCACAGCAATTTACAAACCTTAGTGAAGAAACTAACATGATCTCTATGCTACACCGATAATTAGACAATCTTGTATTATATTCTATTTCCGTACATGAATGGCACCTTCAGACTCACACACGTTCAAGTGATTGGTGCTGGTAATAATACGCATGCGCTGTGTATGTGATACCTACTATGTCCAAAAGTATGAAGGAGTAACCCACACACACACGTCAGTGATCACGACACCGCGAATATCGATCACGGAATTAATCGCCACAATATATCATACGTGTTGAATTTATTAAATGTATTATGTTAATACCGCGGTCATGTTTTCATTAGGAGCTCCGTCACAACACCGGCCGCTGGCCAACAATCAAATAATTAACAGCATTCGGTGCTAATGCTCACAACTTACACTTTATTAATATTTATAACAAATTCGCATAATAGCCGTGGGATGGGCAGCTCTATTTGTAATAATGAATGCAAATTATGATTCATCTGATCCTCAGTGTGTCAGTAGGTTTGAAAACGTATTAAACATACTTAGAATGTTTACATACTTACAGCTCGATATTAGCCAAATTTAAATACCACGATTATATTGAACATACGTAGACGTTAATAAGAACCGTAACCTATCAACAAATAATCGACCGTGATTGATTCGAATCGAATTTACAACTTCCTTCGACATTACAGTTTGATACATCGCAATCGATGCGACTGGAGCCGATCCAATTACCGACCGGCCCAGTTACCTCACAATAAGAACGACGGAGTGCGTCGCAGTCGGAAAACACTTCTAGTTTATTTGCATCCACTAACAATGTCATTATGTTAATCATACCACGAGCGACTCGATCGAGACTGAGAGTGAATCGAGATCGACGTATGATCGGTTAATTACTACCTGATGTTGTATCGAGTGCCGACCCGGCACTCGGCAGTAATCGATCGTGTAGTATTCAAGTAATGGTTTATATTAATTGGCGCGGCGGCCGGTGGCGCGGGTGGTAGTCGTTAGTTAAATAGTTGATCGTCATTAAAGTGTAATTGTGGGCTATGCTGTATTTGTTTAGATCGCCGCTAGTGGAATCTGTTAGAACACATAATAATCATATTGCTACCAATATTAAACAGTTTATTTAGGAGTGAAATGGATATAGGAAATGCAGTCTTATCGCCTACATTGCTATCCACTCATCTACCTATACCTGTCGAAACACCAACTCGAAATACTAACGGTAACCAAATGGTTACCGTTAGTATTTCGAGTTGGTGTTTCAGTAAATACTGAGCAGTTCATTTGCAGGGCAAGTCAGTACCGTGCATGGTACAGGATCGCGCGACTCATTGCATGTCGCTTTACTGTGCGTCTAATATAGACCTGCTACAAAGTGTATGGTAGCCCCCGTGCTCAGCAGACGTGGTCGCCCGACCGTCGTCTAGACGCTCTCAATTGCAGGATGTGTCTGCCGGCTGCCGGTGCCGGGTGACGGGTGCCGGCGACCATCAATCACAATCACACCACCAGACTCCTATTAATTGAAGATATGTCCACGAGGGAATCTCCATCGACCTATTGGAGGTAGTACTGTTACAAAACCACTGACAAAGCTTGCTGAAATTGCTGTACCTAACACCAGTTGTTCACAAGTATGCTGCTACGGTATTAGGAGTGTAGGTATAAGATTGTATATTACTTTTGTACTCTGTCAACGAATAATATGGTATCTTGTCAGTTTGCCAGTTAGGTGCTAGAGTTACTCTGAGAGATTTTTTTAAAGATATTGGTATTCTCACGGTGGTATCACAATTCATCTTCGCCAACATCTTACATATTAGGCAAAATATACACTTATACACAAAAACAGTGATATTCATAATATTAACACTAGAAACAAGGACAAACTACGTGCTCCCTTTCACCGGCTTCATAAGGTCCATAACTCATTTGTTGGGCTTAGTATAAACTTTTATAACAAGCTTCCCTCTTCTTTCTTAGATTTGCCTTTTTATACGTTTAAAGTTAAATTAAAATCCAACATTTGCTCAAAGGCATACTATTCTATCAACGATTACTTAAACGATAAAAATAGTTGGTCGCTGTGATTAACTCAAGACAAAGTTAATGTTCTTTCTCCAGAATTAGCTTACCTACTGACAAGTTATATGAGTTTATATAATTGTTTATTTTATTTGACCATAGGTACTAGTCAATTTAGTTTACTTTAATATTTATTTATTATTGACATAATCTACTCATTTCAATGTTTTTAATGAGTTGTATTGCAATATATGGTTAGCTAGCGACCTCGACAGTTGATCATATTATTCTTTTGAGCAACTGGCAGCAAGTTCGTCATGCTCCCTTAGATGTCAATGCTTGCGGTAGCGTAGGGGGTCGGGTTGCCTCCATCCCTCAAATCTTGCGAGGGCGGTAGTGGCTGATCTTTGCGTTATGCTCGTGAACAGTTGCTGCTTGTGGTGACAGGTCATCTTGCTGACTATGGTTTTGTTATTGTTATTAGTAATTAACTGTTTCTTTATTATACTTCGAAGGTCCTAGTTTATCATTTGTGACTTCAAGTTACAGCTACATATACCTATAAACATAATGCAGCATTGCATATGTAAGCGGGCACGCCCTATAAGTATGCCTGGAGGCTTTTATTGTGTATCAAGTTCGTAACGTATTCTTTTAAAAACCATTCTTTTTTTTATCTCATAAAACAACGTTTTACATATTGACTAATTATTACGAAAATTCTTAAAATGAAAGATTAGGTAATTTTTTTTTTTTTAATTGTTAGTTTAAGTTAAAACTGTAGTGAGAGCGAGCGAAGCGAGCGGTGTCGCGGCAGCGGCCGGCGAGTGCCAGAAACGACTAGATTATATAGAAAAATACTTTAGTAGGTGTAAAGAGCTTCAGTACTTGCCTGTAAATTATTTGACCCAAATAGAAATTGCAACCATGCAGGATTATTTGTAGTTCAATAAAATTATGCAAAACAATACCGTTGTAATCACTTTGTGACTGGCTTAGAAAATGTATTATAAAATGATATTTATTATAAACGTGATTTTTTCAAGAGATAGTAGGTAACTGAAAGACGTTTATATGATTAATTAATATCATCCGAAACATTTGTAAAGAGAAGCATTTGCCAAATAAATGTTTGTAAAGCGAGCGTTTACTTATAAAGTAAAACATTTGCGGAATAAGTGGTTTGTGAAATAAATAGTAGGTAGGTTACGATACGAAACGTTGGTTGTTAACTAAAAAACTGTCACTGGTGTTTTGGTGAAACATTAGTGAACCGAATAACGTACCCTATTCTAACCTATTTATAACAAAACTATATATAACTATTTACTGTGACGTTCAGTTTAACCTGCTTTCAATAGTGCACCATGCAAATGTTGTTTAAGTTTTAATCACTTCTGTTCATTAGAGTCCGAACTCATCACCACCCTCAGAACTGGATTGCTTAACTGTTAACTGTCCGTCACATATAGCTACAATAACAATAAATGTGACAAACTTCATTACAATAACCAGAACTGTCTGATAATTATTATAATTATTTCATCAACATCATTATTTTATTTAATAATTGCCGGCTGGTCTTAATTTAATATAACAATTAGGTAATTATACACTCGCTTATCAACGGCTGAAGATCAACATCAGGAAACTACCAACAGTGTGTATCTTTTACGTTAATTTTATATCTTTTAAATAAAGTTGTTGTTAATTATCCACGAAAATACCAACTTGAAGTAGGTACCTACTAACAACAATAGATATTTATATAAGCAGATAACATCGTAGTAACCAGTGGTAATGCGACTGAAGTCATAACACGTCATAGCTAATTAAATACCATCAGAAGTGCGTCCACAGTTTATCAGCAGGACCATCTGTAGCTATGTATATAATGTACTCTGTGGCCTCAAAGGCCACTCCGAGCTAGATCGAGATAATGAATTAGCGCCCGCAAATTAACAAAAAAACTGTTTATAGAGAGACTCTATAAACTCAGCACCCAACTAAGTAGGTAGGTAGGGTTCAAACCTGTTAAATTGATTCCACTAGCACTACAGTTTTTGTTGCTTACTGAACATAGACTGTAGAGGGAGAAAAGAGCTTTTGTACAAAAACAAACGACTAACAAAAAAATACTGTTATTATTATAATAGTAATTCATTTATGATTTGATCAATCTGCGGTGTTATCAACTAACTCCAATGTAAAAGGAACGCAATAAACGCATGAATAGCAAGTAATGAACTCAATTATAACATTATTCTAATATTTAGTTCTGAATAAACATTGGATTACCAACTGAAATAGTTTCTGATAATATTTCGATTAGATATGTTAATTTTTGCTTGTTATTATTGCTAAAGCATAGTTTTATCGACAACTAAATAACTATATAGGTACCCACCGCAACTAGGTAACGACATGCGAAATCGTTTGACTCAGTAATTATCTGTGTAAGCCAATAGCTGTATTCGCCGCTCTATTCATATTCATGACTCTCTCGCATTGTAAAAAAAATCTCTTCTAATAGCTCCATTTTCATCAAATATTTACGAGGTAATGTTGTCTCAAGTAATTACATCAACACTATAAACTTGTCCAGTTTAAAAAGGCATTTAACTGAATGGTACTAACGTCGAACCTGAAATATCGCATGTCAGCCATTCATAACGGGGACTTGTAAAGATATATTATAGTAACAATGCAGTGGGCGACACGACACATGCCTGTAGGTTGTTTCAGGACGTCACTATGGGCCTGTTGGTACAAAGTAGGTAACTGGCGGGCAGTAAAGAGTGCACCGCGTTCAGTACAGATCGAAGGAGTCGACTCGCTGTAACGTCTAGCGTGTAATATGACGTGTGGTGGTGTAGCTAGTGATGTTGTGTGAGCAGTGAGATATGTATTTCAGCGGTGATTGGTCGCCCGGTGGGGGGCGGAGGGTGGGGGGCGGGGGTGGCGGCTCCATCTAGCGACGCCCGCGGGATCCTCGGCCATCTGTTGTAATAGCTCCCGAGCTATGATACGTCGCGCCGGATTTGTTCCAACTTGTTATGTTTCTGTGTTGTACTCCAATACAGGGCAAGTAATCAGTTCTGCTAGAATTGCCACAGCTGAAACGTTCTAAACATGAAAATAATTTGCCACAGCTAAACGCTTAACTTTCTGTAAGTTTCAGGTAAATGAGGTGTTGCTGGGACCGACAGTGAAGTGAACGTGTGTCCCTAACGACACCGACACAGTGATTTGTGTTTCAATAAAAGTTTAGCAACAGAACAGATCACTACGAAGCGTATCCACTGAAGGCTTTTCCTGAAGTATCAAAATAGGATAAATTGTGACGGTTATAATGAACATTAATTACAGAGCCTATTGAACACTAATAACAGAGCCGATTGAACAATAACTACAGAGCCTATTGAACACTAATAACAGAGCCGATTGAACAATAACTACAGAGCCTATTGAACACTAACTACAGATCCTATTGAACACTAATAACAGAGCCAATTGTACCATAACTACAGAGCCAATTGAACCATAACTACAGAGCCTATTGATCACTAACTACAGAGCTTATTGAACACTAACTACAGAGCCTATTGAACACTAACTACAGAGCCTATTGATCACTAACTACAGAGCCTATTGAACACTAACTACAGAGCCTATTGAAACCCAACTACAGAGCCTATTGAACAATAACTACAGAGCCTATTGAACACTAACTACAGATCCTATTGAACACTAACTACAGAGCCTATTGAACAATAACTACAGAGCCTATTGAACAATAACTACAGAGCCTATTGAACAATAACTACAGAGCCTATTGAACAATAACTACAGAGCCTATTGAACCATAACTACAGAGCCTATTGAACCATAACTACAGAGCCTATTGAACAATAACTACATAGCCCATTGAACAATAACTACAGAGCCTATTGAACAATAACTACAGAGCCTATTGAACGATAACTACAGAGTCTATTGAACGATAACTACAGAGCCTATTGCTACAAACAGCGAGTGAACACGTATAGACCTTGACCACAGAGTCCAGTGTCTTTGACAGATTGGCATGAGAACAGTTTCTACTGGAAATATAGTAAATTGTAAGATAGTGCGATTGTAGTAGTGACGTCAAATATAACAAGCAAGTTTCTACTGACAATGTACATTCGACCGCACGTAGCTGGCATCCATTTGACATTGATAGCGCCATTATGTCGTAGCAATAAGGGTGGTTTTTGTAGCTCATTATTGTATTACCACAGACGTGCTGCAGTTGACCGTACAATGTATTGGGTTGAAAGACATTAACATAATAAACACAAATGAACCGTTTCACAATCACTAAATTGTTTTAAAAGATTTGCCAGAAATCTTTTGTAACAAAAAGGCGTCGATCAATAAAATGTACTGCGCGCTCATTAATTAGATAATTATGTTAAAGACAGTCATTTGAGAAGCACGTGCGTGTTGCGTGAAGTTTTCAATGAAACTCCTATATTTGTAGATAACTAGAAAAAATACTTAATAAACCAGCATTTACAGAAAGCATTAACCGTCTGCTGAAGGCCACGTGCGATCTTAAGTTACAACCTGTCACATACCAACGAACCAGTCGTCACAATACCCTAACTGAAAAACCATCAATGTTGCCACCTGTTGCTCAAGCTAGGAATCGAACCCTGAACCACACGACCCTTAGCTTTACGATTGTTAGCACAGTGATGGAAAGGCTTAGTTTCATCACTCAACAATAACTGGTAATGTGAGATGAGTGTGTGGTATGTGTGTGTGTGTGTGATATCAAGGAGTGTTGCCGTCATCAGTCAGGCTTTCCGCCAAGGCTGTGGTGACAGTAAGTAATGCGTGGTGTGGCAACACTGCTCAGTCGGCTGCTGTCTCGGTGGTAAGCGTTATTGATGGCGGATCGAGCTCCGGTCAAGGATGCTGGTTAGCACAACGGAGAGAGGCAGGCACTGCCAACAACAACCCGCGGCAGTTGAAATATAGTACGTGTAATATAAAATATAGTAGGTATGTGTAATTATACCTATACTACTTTCAGATTCTAATACAAGTGGGTATGCTTCCTGTGAGCAATCGAACCGTTTTCAGTTAAAAAGAGGCGCTTTTTTGTAAATTAAATCGAGTAAGTCGACTGTGTGGAACTGTCGTGTGACGTGTGTCGACTGTGTGGGGAAAGTGGTTATTATTGTACTGTTCTCGTGCGCACGCGTAAGCAGCTGTAGGAAGGGTTACAGAGCGCTACTGCTTAGAATACACTGCTAAACATATTACCTTCAGTTGAAAACATATTGTTGTAATATGAGCTCTTTGTAAACATCAGAAACAAGTGTGATAATGTGTAATAGTAGCGATGTATCTTAATGCCCTGTAACGTCGGCTATTACTGCGCGGGGAGTGGGGGAGTGGGTGTGCTGCAGTACGGCTACGAACGTCGAACGGGCCCCACCATTCATACTCAAACTCGCACGCAAAAAATATCAATTTATGATCATTAGCCGGCTCCGTTCTACTGCACCATGGATATGAATGGGACACTGCGTTTTGTTCAGCATTTGTATAAGATGACCTATGGGTTTGAACTTGGGTCACGCTTGTGCTTTGCAAGGGTTGATATACATTTACCTGGTGCCTACACCAATAGATGTAAGGTGTAGACGTGGCCCGCGGGCACGTCACAAGTAGTAGGGATGATATCTAACGTAGGCAAAGTTAGGGACTTCAATTACGCAGGAAAGTACTTTTTAAGTGCACTACGTTAATCGATGAAAGAGATGGTAGAACCAGCTGCTGGATACAATAGTGACATTTCGTTAAGATCTGAATATCACGGAATTGACGGACTTAACTTTGACAAAGATTTTCCTCAGCAACTTATTATAACACTCATTTGATAGTCAATAAAAGTCGTTTCAAACACCACAATGCTTGTTTTCTCACAGTAACGTCATGTCTTAAGAATATTGTCTCGTAATTAACTAATAGAAATAAGTGGCCGCGAATATAATAATGATGATCGCGTGATTGTCGCAAACAGACAGACAGTCAGGCAAGCGGCACCCGCCGGTACCGGCGGACTGACCGTCACGGTGGTGACCCGTGGGAGCCGGGAGCCAGGGAGTGGGGGGGGGGGGGCGCTACGCAGATGTACCTTCGTTTAAGTACTTAGGCAATGCAACAACCGCAGGAAGCTAGCGGTATTAAGTACCTCTTCAGTATATAAGAAAGGAGGGGAAGAGAGTATCAACAAATATGCTACGATGACTTCTTAGTAGTTTTACAAGCGATGCACCAGTAGCTGCTCATTTAAAGCATGTAATGTTAATTTTATAGTTATTGTGATAAATCGAGTGTTTTCCTTAGCCACAACCGTAACAAGCATTAACAAAAACATAGCAGTTTGCAGTAATTCATGAAATTAGAAATTGACCAAAACTTTGCTACGCCGGATTTCGTAGCACTTATTCGTAGCAACGAAGTTCACCAGACTTTTTGTCGCCACATAGAACTGATAGAACTGCTAGCCGGACAAACTCTCCCAACTGTAATATTAGTAGTACCTACGTACTCTGTACGTATAGTAGCGACTCGCTCGTCACGCATGCCCACACGACTTTTCTTCGGATGACTTTTCCCTGCCTATCCCAGCGCCACCGAGCGTAAAGAACGCGCATTACATTCAACTACATGTAAAAACTTTGTGTGTTGAATGTCACGGAGCAACTGATGCCTTTTGCTAATAAGTGCCATTAGTGACCGTCGGCGCGGCGTCCATTGCTCGCCAACGTATTCAAGCTGTTGAAGCAGTATGATTTACTGTGGGATCATATAGCGACACGAACAGTTCTCACTGCTCTCTGTTCTCTCAGCTGGTCAGTGGCAGTGTGCAGCAGGAACACATATTGTGTATGATATCAATATATTTTGCGAAGGCATCTATATAATATCATTTCTTTTACACGCAATTTGTAAAGTGGACAAAATGAAGAACCATGGTAAATATATTTTATGCACGTAAGGCATTAATGAAAGTCTTCTTTGCGGCATTCATAGAGCTTGCGATTTTAAGCGTGTGTATTGTACTTTTTAAAAGCGCCTAGCAACTGGTAAAATACTTAAACTATCTTATAAGCTGTACAAGATATACATTCGCTTATATAACTTCTATAAATTGTGTGAAAGGATTCAACAAAAGTACCTACAGTTAATTCTTAAATTCCCAAAAAGACATGAATAAACAATGCCAAATTAAAACAGAACTTGACACCCGCCTCATGAAATAAATTCCACATAAGGCGCTATGTGAAGCCAATAAAAATAAATGAGTGGTTCATCGACCCCTTGTAAGTGCACAGTGAGACTACTGGCTTCTGGCTGCTGGCTCCCAAACGAGAGCTAGATCAGAACATCTCATGTAAAACTAGACAAACGAACGATTTCTATGATCACTTGTAGAACTAGTTTTAATTAGTACTTGATAATACTGTGATTTAGATTTTTATGATGTTTGCAATGAAAGCGGTAAAATGGCGAAAGTACCGTTGATACAGTTTTGTCAATTACCGAAAGATTTATTTGATTTAATAGTGTGTTGAAATGAGAGAAACACTCATTAGTTACAGGATTACCATTAATGACCAGACGTACTTTAACAAATTTTGGATAATAGTAGGTCGGCAAACTTATAGAGAAAGTGCAGTTTCGATATTGGTAATTAACGATTAATTCGCCGTCTCTAAACTTATTGCAAAAGAACTATACGAAATTGAAAAGAAAGTGTAAATAGGATCACGCTTGCCTGAACAAATCAGAGTTTCTTATCTTACCCAATACAATACAATAACTAGCAGTATGTATCTAGACGAGATAATGCTAGGTCAATTGTTTGATGAACATATTCCTATTCGATCAGTGCCGTGGGGTCACCGCGGCCCACTGACCGACCGATAATTACCGCTCAATTGAACGACACTTGACCAACGCAATCACTGATATCTCACTAGCACACACAGTCTTCATTTGTTCGATATTCTATCATAAGAAGGTATCGTTGGTCTTATGGCAATAGAAAACTACCACTCACTAGCGATAGTTAGGTGAACTAGGGAACACAGCGATTTATTGAAAATTGGAGAGAAATTAGTCGCAAATAGATTACAATAGAGAAATACACATCACGCGGCTGTGAAGCCGGAGATGGAAACGGTGATGCTGATGATATAGTTTGCACATGTCCACATAAAATCACGCATATACCTACTCGTAGGTACTAGTACCGCACTGTTGACAAGGAGAGATCGGTACAGAAATTGTCTTTACGAACGTGAGTTTGGCTACAGATATAAGAAGGTGGACTGATCGCATGACAAAATAGATTAGTTTCAAACACTCTCACTTTAACACGTCAACGTATTTATGAGTTCAAATAATGTATTTTTTTTCTTTTTCTCCCTATCTCAGAGCTCACTAAATATGTATGTAGAGTTGAGACAAAAACAGCCGGTCGTTAGCTGAAGGTTTGTTGGATACGGTAACATTGACAGCTCCACTAACACAAGCCGGTAGGTAGGTATGCGGGTATGCTATCCTGCAGGTAATGGCTTTAGTGATGTAACTCACGGAAACTATTGTCTACCTACTTGTAACTTAGTTAGTGTGGTTCAGTGATGTTTGTTTTTCAGTGAGTTTATTTTTCCTACTTAGGTATTCATTTCAAGTTGAAGTTATTGAATTGACACAAAAATGACACGGATTGGTTTGGGTTTGGTTTTATAAATAGTATTATGTGGATGTAGGTAGGTAGGTACCTACATGAAATTGGAACCTGATAAGTTACTTGGTTACCCAAATAAGTATCGCATTTTTTTCAGGCCTTGTGCACTAATATTGTTATCATTACAATACCTACCTGGATACATCTCACAATACATCATACTATATACATAAGAGTTGCTATCAAGCATAATTTCTATGGGACTCGGTATTTCAGGAGCTAGTGTGGCCTAACGAACCCCTACATTATACATAAATATTTTATCATT
This sequence comes from Brachylomia viminalis, assembly GCA_937001585.2. Lineage (NCBI taxonomy): Eukaryota > Metazoa > Arthropoda > Insecta > Lepidoptera > Noctuidae > Brachylomia > Brachylomia viminalis. The sequence continues at coordinate 27,891,761 of OW443297.2, forward strand.
TATAATAACACAACGTCTGTATATACATAGTTACCCGGGAAAGATCTAACGCCTAAGGTACAGGCTCGGCCTAGTTTAGGTGTTAGTGGTCATTCGAATAGTGTTCAATTGCAGAATTGTACTTACTGTTTACCAAAATCATTTTGTAAAATATTTTTGTGTCAATAAAGCTTTTTTATTTTTTTTTATTATTTTATACAAGTTATCGTGTTGGATGAACACATAATGATATATTAGCATTATAAAAGTATAAGTAAGCATATAATAATTAATTAGTCAAACACTAACATATGCAACCTATCAAAACGCTGTAAATCATCTGCAGTCAAAAGTTATGAACAGTTGTCTGAGTGTGAAATATTATCAATAGAACTGGTTAGAGCAGCGAGTGTGGGTAGTTACACTAAATAAATTATTTATATTCATTTGGAACACTCATTATCAGCACTAAGTGATGTGTGAGATTCAAACATAGGTAGGTACCCAAACATGTTTCATGAGGTTTCTTTCATTGGCTTGAATGTGCCCCGATATGCTCACTCTAATGTCTCGCCGACGGAGGCGCGTTTGTTGGATCATTTAGCTCCCTTCAAAATGGTTAAGCTGAATGGAGCTGATCCAAGCGGCATGTTCGTGAACGGCGCCGTCTGTAGCTTATTTAAATTTTATTTAATATTTGAATTGTTTTTATATTTTTATTAAATACGCTTTTAACGTTCTGCATCGTTTTCACATGCATAATTTCAACATGAATAATGTAACCAATATTTTTAACCATATTTTGATTTAAAAGAGTGTCGGTCGAGTTTCATGCCCGTTCTTCTCCATAGGTACCTATCTACTGGGTACGCTTTGTAATGGGCAATGAGCTTCATCTTTCTGACTGACCGACCCGTAGACAATTCAAAAGTGCCTGTAATTTGTTTATTTGAAATAAATGCTTTGAGTTTGAGTTTCGCAATATTATAAACTTGCTCTTAAAATAAAAAGCTATAAGCAAGCTGAATTGGCATAAAATAATTTAAATGGAGATATTTTGAAAACTGTAAAAGCAAAGATGGTAAGATGGTGTCAAGTATAACAAGAAAATTACTCATAATTTTAGTAATTGTTCCAATTTTAATGTGCATTTTAATTAATTTAAGCTTCCTTTTTCTTTATTAAATGTTTATTTTCGCTTAAATCTTTCTTTTTCTCATAGTCATGGTATAAAGTATAGTATGCAACTCTTGAATAAAACGGATTTATATCGAGGGCCATGAATCACTCGCGTCGCTTAGGATTCTAATACTTGAATCACTCGCTACGCTCGCGATTCAATCATCATGAATCACTCCCAACGGTCGTGATTCAGTCGTTAGAATCCTTCACTAGCTCGTGATTCATCTATGGCCCTCGCTTTAAATCCGTCCTTTATTCACTAATTGTATAATTATACTATTTCTTATAATTCGAGTTGCTTAATGAAATTCAGTACCTACAACATTATAACACTCGTTTGGATTATATTATGGTTATTATGACACTGGTTGTTTTAATGTTGGCAATAAGCTAACTGTTTCAGAAACCTTTATAGAGGATTTATAGCATGGGTGTAGATAAACAATTTAATACTTAGTTCCGCTCACTCATTCATATCGTTTGTATGTAGCCTATGAGCCTGATCTACTCTTTTGAACTGAATAGAAAAACTTTTAATTTCCCGAGCGGTTGGCGCTCACGTCTGCGTAAAGGATAAAACTACAAAGCAGCTAGAATATAAATAAATAAAACAATTATATATTTCACACATAAATAGTAGTTACTGCCGACCCGGAAATGAGCATGCACCGCGAAGGACCTGGTGGTCAGTGGCTCTACCTATGCTAGGTAGAGGTACTACTAGTCTTGTAGAGCGTTACCCCAGTTCGGGAACAGGCGCCGCGTGACGCTGAGAGTGAACTGGAGCTCGGCAGAGGAGTTTAGTACCTACATTGTAGTACCTACACCAACTTTTTTATGATTTTTTAATGGACAAAACTTTTTTTATTGGCAATGTGTATAGTAAATATAATTAATATTATCTTGAACATAATTATGGTCTTATTATTTCTTTTTAAATTTTATTTTATAGTAACATTTTGATTTGTCATTTTTCAACATATGTACCTATGTATAATTGTAATAATTCTGACTGACATTTTAATTCGTAATTTTATTTCTAGATAGCTTCATAACAATTTTTCTAATTGTTGCGTGCCTATTTCCAGGCAGAATGTACATGGTTCACTCCTATCTACTGCACCTGTATTATATTATGTCACCTACATTCGTTGCAAATAAATTATTGATTGATCGATTGCCAGTTATAGTCTCATGTGAAAGGGGTCGAGCTACATATTTAAATAAAATACCGCAATACCAAATTTTCTATTTGCCCGGAATCGAACCACAACCTGTAGGTATCTAAGTTTATGTTATATAGGGGTAGTGCCGCTAACATGCTTTCATTATCTGCTTAGTATCTCTTGGCGATCAAGTAGGTAGTTTTCAAGTAAGTAAGTAGGTAGATCTCACTTTACCTAGGTTACACAACCACTAGTGCTGGAAACTAACCAGAACTGGTGTCGACCGAGCAACCGCCAGCCGGGCGCGGGCGGCTCGCACCGCCAAGTGGCAACCAAGGGATTACATGTGGCACTATCAACAAAATATTTCTGTACAGCGACTAGACCCAACCCCGCCATAACCAATTTGACCAACCAATCAAGGAAGGAAGTACCAAATAAAAAAGGTAAAAGGTATAAGGTCCAGGCAAAAGGTTAAATCATGTGTTTCTTTTAATAAAAAAAAAAAACAATTTTTATTTTATCTATTTAATACAAAATTGTGGGCGGGGGACTGAGCATGGTCACTTCGTGCAAACGAAAAATGTTTGAAAGTGATCATGCGTCGACTTTGTTTATGGTACCTACCTAGGTAGGCTGCCCATTTTGTATTTCCTGAAATTATCGGCTGTGTAGCTATTTTTGAATTTGTTTGATGCGTCAAACTCACTTGATAACAACGAGTAAACAATTCTTCAACCATAAACCACAAATATAAAATAATACGGCTACAAATTGTTTTAGCAAAAAGTTTATTTGTCACTTAAACTGTTCCCTACGTCCATTCTAAAGTGTGGGTCGTAATATGACTGTAGGGTACCTACTAGGGTTAATAACGCTTAAAGGAACGATATGATATTCCTTAAGATTTTAATAATTTTATTAATCAAAGTATTTTGTTTAATTAAGAAAAGTCATATACCATATTGAGTAGGTACCTACAGATTTACGACAGGTCAGCAAAAGTTCAACTTCCTCTCATTATGGCCATCATATTACAATCACAGGTATTATAAAATTCAAATTGATAACATTTCAAGTGTGAACGATCTTAGCTACACAGCCACTCACTGCTGAATGTTTGTCTGTGTATGAAACAAGTGATGGTGAGCACTGGCAGCGTTAGCGGTGCGCGTTGCAGTCGCTGCAGCGAACACTTTGGTCGGCACTTCGTACTGTTTTATAAGGTAAAGAGATAGTGCTAGCGGCACGTGCCGCGTGAACTAATGAGCGCGTCGGGTGTTACTTCCACACTAGTCGCCGCCCGTCGGTCGCGTTGCGCCTACATTACGTTGCGCCTACACTACGTTGCGCCTACACTACGCGGCTACGCAGAAAAAACATAGGAAGGGCGAGATAGTGGCGGCGCGCGGCGGGACCGCTCGCGGCGCTACCCAAACCGAGGAGACTATAAATTGAGTAGAACATGGCCGCTGAGAAAGGTGGCCTCGCCGCCACCGCCGCACCTGCCACAGCCCGCCGTTTTTTAAATACATATTTTACGACAAAACGCAGAAAAACTGACAGGCAACTTGGTACGAGCGCTCGTTTGCGCGACAATGTCGCCGCGCACCGGTTTTGTCTCCAGACATTCTGACACAATTGAAATACAGATGTGAACTCACATATTAATAGCCACCTTAACTAACTCTTTTATTTAACTTATTCTTTGTTTTAGATTCGCGGAAACAGAAACAGGAACATCGCCACATTTACCTACTTACTGAGTTTTAAAAAGGATCTTGCCCAGTAGGTACCTACCTTAATTGTTTGTTTTGATCAACCAAAAATTTTATTAGACTTCTTAAAACAATTATGTTTAGCATGATGATGCAGTGCTTAATATTGGATATGAATTATTTTTCAAATGTTATAAAAAGGTGATTTCAAATATAAAAAAAAGATTAGTGACAGTGATGTATGTAAGTAGGCGCATGTAATGAATGGCATTCATAAATCAGTTTCAGTAATTCGTCGGTACCTACGTCGCACACGGTACCTACATCGCACACGGTACCTACGTCGCACACGGTACCTACGTCGCACACGGTACCTACATCGCACACGGTACCTACGTCGCACACGGTACCTACATCGCACACGGTACCTACGTCGCACACGGTACCTACATCGCACACGGTACCTACGTCGCACACGGTACCTACATCGCACACGGTACCTACGTCGCACACGGTACCTACATCGCACACGGTACCTACGTCGCACACGGTACCTACATCGCACACGGTACCTACGTCGCACACGGTACCTACATCGCACACGGCACCTACGTCGCACACGGTACCTACCTACCTACATCGGCGACACGTTAACAGTGGCTGCCTAATAATGTTGTTTTTCTCATTTTGTGCCATTCGTCTATTTGACATTTGTCAACACCTTCAACTCTTACGTCAGTAGGTATGTAACGCGACAGTTCACTGTGTGCAATACCTATACCACAAAGTCCATGAAAAACTGTCTTTTGTTTGTAATATTTCTGCTTTTAGTTGAAATACACAGTTACCTATCATTTATTTAAAATGGAAAGTAGGTACCTCGGTCACTTATTAACAAACAGGATTGTATTACACAAATGAAACAGAACTGTGAGTGTGTGTGGTAGTTAGCTACATGGAGGCGTATTCTGGTGGTAACGTACCGTTCCGTAGAGACAAGTGAACAGACCGCAGCGCGCAGTGGGTTAGTGTAGGAGACGAGTTGCGTTTCAGCGCTAGGCGCGTGTCCGTACCGCTCGGGTAGGATTGCGAGCGAAGGCCGAACAGCGCTCGGTATGTCGCGGCGACGATCGCGACGAGTGCCGAGAGCCTTGTGCCGGTTGCAGACCAAGAGCTAAGCTAAGTTAGTTTAGCTTAGCTCGCGCAGCTGAGGTAAATTTTCATACTTGTGTGCAGACCGCAAACTATGAACACAAGTATGGAAAACTGCGTCAGCTATGCGAGCTAAGCTAAACTAACTTAGCTTAGCTCTTGGTCTGCAACCCGTATTGAGCGCGGCTAGCAGCCAGAACTTCTTGCAACCATACATCCTGCACTAAGTATCATTGTTCTTAAACAACAAATAACAGGTACCTACTTGCTCAAACTTTTGTAAAAAAATGACTAAAGTTATAATAAAGCAGCCTTGTTACCTATCTATTCACCATAATTAGGTACCGACTATCGTTTTGTATTAGTACTTACTATTCTAAATTGCAAATTTTTAAAGCCTATTATATTAATACCCTTCTGATGTATGGCTAAGCAAATATTGCGATCGTTATGATATAAAAAAAAACCTTTTTGCGGGTACTAAACGTACCTAGATAGGTAAGGAAGGTAGACATATTACAAAATCAAAGTCTATTAGTATGAAGTCTAGTAGGTACCCACAACCTACGTACCTACCTAAGTATAGATTCATTAGACCTACCTACATATTATAGAGATACCTTCTGATATTAGAAAGCATTGGCACCCGACAAACTACAAAAATGTAATAGCATTAAACATATTCTACAAAAATACGTGAGTCCTAAATCAGAGAAGGTCGCGCGGCTGCTCTAATATTATTTGACAATGGTTACACAAGCGCGGTGTTTTGCACAACACTCTTGTTCGACCGTTTGGTTCAAAAAGTTTGGGGTTAACAGGCGGAAACAAACGAGCGATTGTAGTTTTAATTCTGAAAATAATGAGACACAAAAAGTCACACAGAGTGACCGGAAAAAACGGTCGCCCGTCGTCGTACGTATACCTAGGTATGTGCAACAATGTGGATAGATCATCTCTACTAACATTATAATAATAAACCTACTTAGGTACATACCTACAGTTTTATTTAGCTAAATACTAGATACTTAATGCAAAAATAAAATTGTATCTACCTAAGTAAATTTTATTAATTACGTTTACAATTGTGGAAAAACCGATTAAGCTATTTCTAATCTCTTAATCGAAGCAAACCGATGGAAAGTAACTTCAAACTGTTTTACCCATTGTTAATCACGTAGGTACTTGATAATGTATCTGCATAAACGGCATTTTTAAATATGTATGACCATCTACAGTGGTAGGCTACACTGAATATTTGCCAGTTTTTGACTTGGATTCTAAACAACACAAAAAATACAATTATTTTGGTAACAATTTAACATAAGTAGGTACCTACCTACTAATCGCATAAAGAAAAGAGATTTGAAACATTTAGCTAGCCCACAACATAAGTAAGTACCTAACTGTGAATACAGAATGTATTGGTGAAGTTTCCTGAAACAGTAAAGTTTGTTGGTGTTGGTTTAATGTTTTTTTCAGCTGAGGAGGTTTCACTGAGGCTATAACGCTTCATTAGCCAGACAGAATGTCATTTGGTCTACTGTGGCCTGTGGCTGGCGAGCGCGGTGCGCCAGCCGCAGCGGCCAGCGGTACCACACACGTGAAGTTTTTGCGCGCGGCGCGTCACCGCACTGCGCACCACGGCGCGTGACAACCGTCAACATCCACTCCTTTACATTTTTTATGCGCGTCACTATTGACAGGAGAAAGCTATCAAACACACTCGTTATGCGAAACAGTTTTTTTATTCGCCTTCGGCCACAGAAACAATTTTCGTTTAATTGCACCACAAAGTTTGGTCGGCTAGCCACAGATATATCTACCTTGTTGTTTATGAGAAAAACCTGTCTAGCGCTGTAATTACTCGTATTCAATAGAGTGTAGGTAATTAAATTAAGTTTAGATTGAAGCAGGAAAATGCGCATTACAGACGTTGTTTTCTATAATATAATAAAAATAACCGTAGATAGTGGGAAATTCACGATTGCAGTTATTCTGAGCAATGGATGTCGATCGGTAACTACAATACTTGTTTTGTACAGATACCGTTTTAATAAAGTCATTTAACAAAACATATCGATGCAATCGATCTAGGAATTATATGAAACATAGCTTCAAAGGATAATTAAAGTACAAAGAGCATTAGAAGTAAATAAAAGAAAGAAACAGTTATAATATAAGCCAAGGTGCATTTGTTACCAGGCCAGACTGTGATGTTGTTAGATCAACCAGTTGATCCGCTCAGATAGGAAATATGCAAACACTCGCGTCACTTAGTAAAGGTGGAATATTGTATGTGATGTTCTTTGTGTGCACAGCAAGGTGTGCGAACAATCGTTATTGTGTTTAAATTATTGCAAATAGGGATTGATATTATTCAAAACGATTGAATTCTCGTGAACAACAATAAAACAATGAATTGGCCAAATGTAACAGTAAATGTCACTCCGTTTAATTCATCTAACAAATAAATTAGAAACGTCCCGCGATGACACTAGCTGCAGGCTGCAGGCTATTTATGTTAACAGAACCACGTATACAAACTTATAGCTCGGGCAAAGACGTACAAAGGCATTCTTTATGAGATATATAAAAAATGATGTGCGATGTGTTTAACTACACGATAGGATCTGCGTGTAGTTTGTCAAATGTTTGATAAATGTTTTGTGCTGAGCCGGCGCGGCGCGCGGCGCGGCTTGGGTTGTGCTTGTGTGACGAGCGCACTACCTGCCCTGCTGCTTGTACCCTCATAAATAAAACAAGCAACACTAAGCCGACTCACAACATTTTTTCACATTATAATTATGACCTACTGACCGGGATTTATCAATAATACTCTTTAGTAAAATATTTACTCTGTTTTATTAAATACTTAGACGATAATATAAAATATCATATCACTAAGTAATATTTACTTGCTATGTAGACTTGCTTACATAACTCCATCGCGATGCGATTGTTTATTTACAATATTCATCTAATTCAACTTTAGCAAAAACATTTCACAAGTATTACTGAGCTTCTGTTCGTTAATAGTAAACTATGCAAACAATCCCTAAAACTAAACATTCGTTGGTGTCCGACACTGACACGGCACACGCGACACTTGTGTCCGGGACATGGCATGTCACTATAGTAACTAATAACATAACATAACTATCATTATGAAACAAACAAAATGTCTGTCGAGGCAGAGATATTTAGGACATGTTCAATAAAAGTCATTTCCATATTTCAATTTCTATAAAGAACTTTTTTAATATATATCATCATATACGTTGTAGGTACATTATTTTATATAGAAAAAATACCTATTTTTACAAGTAATAAGTACCAAGATTGGCCACAAATACATACAAACGAAAAAAAAAAAACAACAAAACAAGTAAAAAACAGGAATAAAACCATTTTGGCATCGTGTCTGCATCCTTTTAATGATAATTTTTAATAAATTATGTAGTGGGAGCTAGGTGTGCGTCGAGTGCGTGTCGGCGCGTGGCGCTAGCGAGCGCGGCGCGGCGCGGCGGCGCGCACAACACCAACAGAGCGCGCCGCCGCGCCGAGCCGCGGCTCTCATGACTTACTACGTACATGATTGCTCTCACATTCGGCTCGTTTCATTAAACACTTAAAATAAAAATTGCACCTATTGACTCACTCGTATTCCCTTACAAAACGAAGCTTCGACCCGATTCATATTTTTTACTCTCGTCCTCGTCACTAATCATAAATTTACAGTAATAGCAACAATTTAAATTTATTCCACACCACAATGACTCCCTACTGACAGGTAGGCATGTATGAACATCGTTAATTTGTAATATCTATAAATAAATTCGATGAAATCGTCCTTTACAAAACTGAATGGTGCTACGCACTCCTCGCCGGAGCGGCCAAGCGGCGCGCGCGACTCGCAGGTCGCGGCGACGTGCGTCAAGTACGCGATACGCGCCAGTGTGTACGCGGTACTGTGCTACTCGTGTGTGTAATGTCGCCGTACTTACCGCACGACGTCTGATGCGGCCGCGGCCGCCGGCGAGGCGCGAGCGACGCCGGGATCCACCTCCGATTTAAGCTCTTATTTATCAATTAGACTATCTAGCTAAACGTATCGGCGATCACTCCGAACCTCGGCGTTTCGATAAAGTATAAACGATTACTGGCTTCGATCTTAACATTACGCACATAATTAATCAATGACTTCACTGAAATTATAAAGAACAACTTAAACGTAACGTTCGGTCCGTGGGGGGCTCGCGATATGTACAGAGGCACGGGCCCCGCTCACTGCGCCGCGGGCACGTCCAGGCGCGCGGCGTATGTACACAGGTATCCCGCGGGCGCGGCGCTAGTCGGCGCTAGTGAGGCTCCGAGTAGTAGGGCCGCGGCGGCGCCCACGGGGCGAACTGTTAGTGCGCGGCCAGCGTGTGCGCGCCGGGGGCGAGTCCGTGCTGGGGCGACAGGCCGGGGGGCGAGTGCGAGTGCTGCAGGGGCGAGCCGTGCACCTCGCCGTGCCCGTAGTGGCCGTGGCCCATGCCTTCCATCATCTCGTTGCCCAGCGTGTTGGGCGGCGTCATGCGCTTCTCCTTCTGCCGTCGGTTGCAGAACCACACGCGCACGACTTCCTTCTCCAGCTGCAGGCTGTCGGCCAGCGACGTGATCTCCTGCGCCGACGGCTTGGGTTGCTTGTGGAAGTGCTGCTCGAGCGCGCCCTTCACCGACACCTCTATCGACGTGCGCTTCTTTCTTTTCCTTCCTTGTGCGGCTATTTTGTCGATGCTCGTGGGGCTCCCCGTGGTTGAGTCAGCCTCCTCTAGCCACTTCTGCAGCAGTGGTTTCAATTTGCACATGTTTTTAAAACTGAGCTGGAGCGCCTCGAACCTGCAAATGGTCGTCTGTGAGAACACATTGCCGTAGAGCGTGCCTAGCGCCAGGCCCACGTCAGCCTGCGTGAAGCCCAGCTTGATGCGGCGCTGCTTGAACTGCTTGGCGAACGCCTCGAGGTCGTCGCTGGTGGGCGTGTCCTCCTCGGGTGGGTCACGCTCCATGGCGTGGTGGTGCAGCGGGTGCGGCGAGGGCTGGATGTCGCGCAGCATGTGGTGCTGGTGCATGGGCATGGGGTAGCCGCCGTGCAGCGCCACGGGCGAGCCGGCGCCGTAGTGCGGCGACACGACGGGCGCGTGCCAGCCACCGTGCTGCAGGTGGCGGTGCTCGTGCGGCGCGGGTGGTGGCTTCACGTCGGGCTGGTGCGCGTGCGCGTGGTGTTGGTGCATGGCCCAGGGATCGGCGGGTGGCAGCGAGGTCCAGGGGTTGAGCACGGGCGCGCCGGGCGACGGCGAGCCGCCCGCATGCAGCCCGTGCGCGTACTTCATGTCGGCGGGCTCGCTGCGCGGCGACGCAGCATGGTACCCGCCGAGGTTGCCCAGGTCCATGTCGGCGGGCATGTACGTGGTCGCCGCCATGGCGCCGTACCTCAGATCCACGGTGGACGGCGTCTTGCCGGCTCGAAGGCTCTCGAGCCTTCAACTGGCTTATTCGGTCGCGAAACAAGCGCGTTAGTCGCGCGGAGCGGCAGCGGCGGGGGCCACCTCACATCACCGGGTAACACAGCGAGCGACATGCGCGTGCGTGCGCGACGGCAGCACGGAGCGGACTGGAGCGCTCGGCGGCGCTGCGCGCGCCCGCGAAGGTAGAGGGGCGGCCCCGCCCAGACGCCGCCCGCTAATGACGATGTAATTACTGCGCCCCGCCCCCCGCGCGCCCCGCGCCCCGCACCCCCCGCGCCCCTCGCTCGTCGTTCACCACTACACCGTGCGCCGCGTCGCTACGCTCTCCGCGTCCGCTCTGCCGACGCCGATGGACACTCTACTAACATAGAGATCACGTTCATGACTTACTGCATGATACCAATGATAGAGTCGATTAATTACATTATAATTTATATCTCAATGCTTCAAATTAAGTTGAACTTGAATTAATTCTTCGTATATGCAATTCAATGACAGAACACTTAATTTAAAAAAGTTATTAACTGATAAACTTTTCCTTGTGTGCAAATTTTAATCGTAAATAATGTTTAATAGCATCTTTAACTCTTTCTTTAATGTTTAATAGCATCTTTAATTAATTGTATTTTTTTGCGCGAGTATTTTTTTATTTACTTATTACAAATCTATGTGACATGAGTAATTATGTTATACTATGTTTTTGTGATTCTAATTTAATAATGTTGTTAGTTTTAATTTTATATTCAATGTTCTATGTTATGAGTTTGGTTTCCGCACTTAGTCCTTCAAATGGACCATTGTGCGTAGTTTTTATATTTTGTTTATGTAGGTAAGTACTTACCTACTAAACTAATTACCTGAGCTATATAGCTTAGGTTGTTCTTAACTGCCGCATTAGGGTAAACCCTGTAATGGTAGGTAAGCTGTTATAAATAAATAAATAAATAAATGAATGCCTTCTGTGGAGCACCGGCGCCGGCGCGCGGCGGCTCGCTGTTCACTGATAGTGCTAAGGCATCTGTTTAAACATGCACGTAGTTACTATGATGCAATTATAACAAAATAATTATTACAATTAGCTAAGTAAGTATAATAATAATAAATGATGTCATCTTCTTATTAATTGGCCAATAGCAAACATTTAAGTAGTGCTACATTAAACATAGATAATGTTTAGGTGTTACTATTAAATAATTATTGAGTGTTGTAACGTCGGTAGGTAAGTAGGTACCTGCTCCCTATTAGAACAAGTAATAAACAGTTTTTTTTTTCTTGCAAAATGAAATACCTATCTAAGTATTCGGATCTAATAAAATTAGAAGTAACAGGCGAATGTATTACCTAGAGTTAGTATGTCGTAAAGGCAACCTTGAACAAAGTAGAGACTTCAACACCTGCTTATAAATAACCAAGTAAAATACATTATTTATTCCGTAGTTATAAGTAGTAAATCTGATTTTAATTCATCTTCCTTTTAGTTAGGAACCTACATTATTTTTGAGAATAACGTTTGCATTAAAATATGTTAACTTACCTAATCCACTTTTCTCATATAAGTAACAACGAAGCTATTGATATTTCTGTTTTCAGAACCGTACTTAGGTAGGTACTGTGTTGCACTATAAACCTACACAATGAGCCGAGACTCTACGCACTTATCATTAATATTAAAATTTAATATTTTCTTATAAGTAGGATAATATTTCAATTAGCTCATTTAATAGTTGTGTAAATACCTAAGTACCTACCTATATCTACTTAAAATAAAAAATCTTTCTAAGTTTTTTTCTACTTTAGTTTAGGTGCCTACCTACCTGTCTAAAGTAAAAAAAAAAACTTTTTACTTTACGTAGATTTATAAAATTTTTCCTAGGTACTTAATATTTTTTTTTCTTTCTATTCCTGGTAGATATTTTGAATTAAATAGTTTAGTTTTATAGAGAACTCAATTTTATAAATTTGTTTTTCATAGATCTCAATAATTGCACAATAATATCCAATAAGTTTTTTAAATTATTAGAAATGAATAAATTGTGGAATTGTCTACAGTCTTGGCTATATTCGCGCGCCCGCGAACCTAACGCACACGGAGAAACGACCGACTGCGACTACTAGCGACATCTGTTACCGAATAGGGAGACTAAGCTCGAACTAACACAAACTAAAATACTTTTTGAAATTATTGAATATTTTTTTATATTTGTTTTTGTTATGTTTTACTTTAAAAAAGATCATCTTATAAAACACTTGTGTGTTCTGTGTATAAATTATTCGGAAGCTAGACGTGAAATGTAAGTTGATGAGAAATGGTTCTTTCTACACCATTTTATTGCGACCTTTGCTTACTGAATTAATTTAAAAATAATTAAAAAGTCTTAGCTTCTTTATGAAGACATTAGTTTTCATTAGGTAGTTAAATGAATAACATTACATTTAGTTGCAAAAAAAAACAAACAGTGAGAGCTATCTAGCGGCGAGTAGTAGAACTACCAGCTACCCTCTGGCAGGAGGGTTGTAACTTGTGAGGGCGTTCAGCTTCACTGAGGGTTGACTTTGTACTGGCAGGATAGACAGTGGCGCCTCACCACTGACGTAGGTAACATTTAAACACAAAACATCTTTACATGCAGTTTTCGTGAACGTTCTAGTTATCTAGTACTTAGGTCATTAAAATGAAACGTTTTTCTTACAAACGGCAAAACTGACAAGGATCGCTCTGTCATTGACAAAACGGTAATCGAATGCAACGCTGCGTTCAAATGTGAATACCTACATCATCATAGTAAGTATCATTCTCTGAGTTAGCTTTTGACAAATGACTCCTGAGATTTAATATCTATTCTCTTTTCATCATCATTTTTATTATATTATAAACTGGTGAGATAGTTCAATCTACGATAAGCTTTAAATAATCGAGAAAGTTTAACATGGGAAAGGTATTTAAAATAATTGTTACAAAGACTTATAGGTATATAAACTATTAATTAATTTTAAAAACAAGTAGGTAGGTGTTCATGTTAGTAATAAGTAGGTAATTATATAATCAGTAGGTCATTATTAACTGCTTTTCCAACACAGTACCTACTTATCGTTTAATTACTGTGTAATATTTTTATCTAGTCGTTAATAATTCAATTCGTTTTCTTTTAATGTAAGTATTTGTAAAAGTTTTGCATGAATTTACTTCTTTTTTTGTAACCTGTATATTGATAAAAATGGATAATGACATATAGAAAATCTGGTGATTTTAATTTCATTAAAGCGCTAAGTACCTACATGAGTCGAAACAAAAGGTATTACCTCTTAATTCGACTAACTTCGTTCATTGCCTATGCTTTACTGTTTGTTATTATATACCACTTTGCTATCAGTACCATCGGCCTTCACTAATTATCTAAAGAAGTCACCATTCTTGCGTCTACCTGCATTATATACCTAACGATAAATTCCCATCTCAGTGGGGCGAGCACGGCCTCTGTGATAAGCTTGAGTCACGCATTTTATCACGGTTTTTGCTCCCAAACTGTGATAAAAATGTGTGACTCAAGCCTATCACAGTAGGCCGTGCTCGCCCCGCTGGACCTCTTTAATACCACACGAAACAGACTTAAAAATGAGATTATCCAAATCCTCCATCAAACGCCGGATACTCAGCTAACTAAATAGTGCCAGTTTAGTCATACGTTCATACATACATACATCATCATTGCACACAGTTACAGCACACACCGCACAGATACACGCACGCACACACTATACCTAAATATTAATAATTATGTCACTCTCTGTATTTCTTATTTTCTGTGTACTTCGTAATTGGCGTAATGTTTGGAATAATAATTTTGTTATTTTTACTGTCAGCCGTGAAGCTACCATATATTATACAAAATAAATAAATAAATTATTAGTCTGATGGTTGTAACAGGAAAAATAACAGTAACTAGGTACTTAGACATTCTAGTTAATAAAAACAACAGTAAATATGTACTTAGATCTAAAACTTAATAAAAACAACAGTAAATATGTAGGTACTTAGATCTTCTACTTAATAAAAATAACAGTAACTAAGTACTTAGATCTTCTACTTAATAAAAATAATAGTAACTAAGTACTTAGATCTTCTACTTAATAAAAACAACAGTAACTAAGTACTTAGATCTTCAACTTAATAAAAACAACAGTAACTAAGTACTTAGATCTTCTACTTAATAAAAACAACAGTAACTAAGTACTTAGATCTTCAACTTAATAAAAACAACAGTAACTAAGTACTTAGATCTTCAACTTAATAAAAACAACATTAACTAAGTACTTAGATCTTCTACTTAATAAAAACAACAGTAACTAAGTAGGTACTTAGATCTTCAACTTAATAAAAACAACAGTAACTAAGTACTTAGATCTTCTACTTAATAAAAACAACAGTAACTAAGTAGGTACTTAGATCTTCAACTTAATAAAAACAACAGTAACTAAGTACTTAGATCTTCCACTTAATAAAAACAACAGTAACTAAGTACTTAGATCTAAAACTTAATAAAAACAACAGTAACTAAGTAGGTACTTAGATCTTCAACTTAATAAAAACAACAGTAACTAAGTACTTAGATCTTCTACATAATAAAAATAACAGTAACTAAGTACTTATCTCTTAAAATTAATAAAAATAATAGTAACTAAGTAGGTACTTTTATCTTCTAATTAATAAAAATAACAATAACTAAGTACTTATATCTTTAAATTAATAAAAATAACAGTAACTAAGTACTTTTATCTTCTAATTAATAAAAATAACAATAACTAAGTACTTATATCTTTAAATTAATAAAAATAACAGTAACTAAGTACTTTTATCTTCTAATTAATAAAAATAACAGTAACTAAGTACTTATCTCTTAAAATTAATAAAAATAATAGTAACTAAGTACTTATCTCTTAAAATTAATAAAAATAATAGTAACTTATGTAGGTACTTTTATCTTCTAATTAATAAAAATAACAATAACTAAGTACTTATATATTTAAATTAATAAAAATAACAGTAACTAAGTACTTTTATCTTAAAATTAATAAAAATAACAGTAACTAAGTACTTTTATCTTCTAATTAATTAAAATAACAATAACTAAGTACTTATAATTATCTTCTACATAATAAAAATCTTAAACTACTTTCACTGATAACAAACTAACCAACTACTCGTACCTACCTACTTCCTTTATTGTAACATCTATTGTACATTTTTGTACCATTACACTAACAAATAAAAATTTTTGATTTTAATTAGAATTTTGATAGACAAGGCACAGTCTAAGCCACTGGGTTTAGAAGAATACAATTTTGCACAAGAGTTACCTATATAACGAAAGTGAGCAGGAAGGGTTTTTGAAAATTCTAACGCTAAAATCCCACCTAGGTACGCGGCCGGCGGCCGCTCGGCTTGGATCGTAATAATTCGCCAGACTGCTAAGGGCAAAACTAAGCTGATTCTCAAATTCTTACTAACAAATATACGGGATTCTTATGAGCCATCTATAAAATCACATTGAGAGCATCAGCAGGCTACTGACAGTCTTAGAAGAGTTCCGGCAAACAGGGGTCGTAAACATATTAGTTGCTCAACGGAGGCTCAACAAACATGGGGCGGTCGGCCCACGCTCAACTGTTGACTCAACACTTGACGAACTGTTATTGTGATTCACGACAGTGTTACCTACTGATATCACACCACTTGGAGTAGTGTTTGATGCTGATAGTAATATAGTAGTTTAAATGTTGTTATTATTATGATTCTACGATGGAGGAACTGAAAGTACTTATAAGCAAAACACATAGGTAGTAAAAGTCGAATTGAATGAATCTCGTTGCAGATTATAAATTCCTTCATATAAGCCTCGACATGTTTAGTATTTAACTTTTACAAAAAATATCTTATAGGCAACAATAGTTTGTCTCAAAGAAAACAAAAATGTTCTGACATTAATAGAAGGTAACGCGGGTGATAACTGATTGATTATGTAGGTATATATACCTATTTATTTTATTATTATTTAATCACATCCAAAATCTTTTATTTTTACAAATTACCAACTCGCCAAAGTTAACAGTTTGATGGCGAGATATATACTTTATTGTACACCAGAAAATACATAACAAAACAGTACACACAGTACTTACTTAGGTACTTACTAGATAAAATACTAGCTGTGTGCTCGCGACTTCATCTGCGATCCAGGATTCTAGGAAAGTATCCTATGTCCTTACTTAGGCTATCTGTGTTCCAAATGTCATCTAAATCCGTTCAGCCGTTAGCCGTTAGCGTGAATGTGTAGCAAACAAAGAAACCTTCTTGCGCACTTATAATATTAGTTAGGAGTTAGGATGTAACAGGTCCTGTTCGTTTTGACACAATCTTTAGGTTTAGCCTATCTCAAAAGACAATTTATCCTTGCAAAAACATCAAGTTCATGAGCTAGGAAGTTTTTTTTTTACAGAAGTGACCCTATCAACAACGTACAGACCGACACATGTGTAATACCTACTTGAGCTAATCGCTAATTTCCTATTGATGAGTTTTATTAACGTAACTAACCACTTTAATAGGAACATTTCCTAGATATCATCAAATCAGGTCTTTTTATTGTCAAGGCCTTCGGCTAAACGAAGCAATTTCTAAGAAAACTAAGTAAAGAGCTACTACTTAATTTTAGGCAAAATATTCAAATAAGATTATCAAAAATATAATGAGTTTGTATCCCGGCTGCGATCACCGTCCCACTGCACCGCGGAGTAACTCGCCTGAGGGCTTCACAAAAATGCAATCTTGCACGTTTTTAATTTGCCTATGCCAGAATCATGTTTTAATTTAGACAAATATTGTTCTGAATTGTTCTGTTACTTAAATACGTAGGTATATTAGAAATTAATTTGAAAGCCTTAAACCAAGTCATAAGCGACATCGAAGTGACTAATAAAGTTATAAATCTGCTTACATGCAGCTCTAGACCAATGAACAGCCTTTTAAAAGTCAAAAATTAGAGGCACCAGATGAAACAGTAGATACAGCTACTGTAGGCGCACGTCATAGACCTTCACGTGGAACATGTTGAGTTATGTTCATAACACAACATGACACCTACTGATGAGTTTCAAGTAATGTTTACTTGAACTAAGTATTCATTCTTTTTTCCAAACCAACTTAATTTAAGTTGATATTTTTCATAAATGGTGTCACTCCTAAAGTACTTCAGCCACAGACTTCTAATTATTACAGCATAGGAAATAGAAATTATAATCTAAACATTTTACTCGAAGCGTCATCGAGGATAATGAGTCGATGCAGGCTCTATGTTTATGTTTATTTTGACATTTGGTAGTAGAATAAAATCTCTATTTTGGTTTCAGAAATAAAACGAAAGGTTCACTTCCCTCAGGCGAACCGTGAGGAACCGTGTTCCTAGGTAGGTACTAGTGTGGTACATTAGCGGGAGGATGGTTGTGCAAGATATTTTCAATTTGCTGCGAGGGGCGCGGGCGCGGGCGCAGGCGTGGCGGATCAATCCGTTCCGTCGCCGCCGCGCGCGCTGATAACATCAGGCATCGGATCTTACAGAGATTTTTCGAAATCAACCTTTTTGACTCATAAATATTGTTTAAAACTTAAAATTACTGTAATCTGCGTCGAGGAGCTTCTAATTGGGTTGTCGATAAAGTAGGCATTAATTCATTCCGCGGGTGCAATGTTATCAAGAGGAAAGTAGAAGCTCAAGCAAGATGATTTATTGTCTTCTGGGAAAAATCTAGTGTAGGTACTCGCACACAGTGTACCATGTTATAGGTTACTACGAATTGTACCTACTTCATCGGCTACGATCGAAACAATTGTACCTACTTCATCGGCTACGATCGAAACAAAAGTAGGAGCTCTTTGCAAGCAAGTTCCAACAGCATTTTTCCATCTTACTTAGTTCTTTGCATTCAGCCAGTAATAACAAACACCTGCCATTGTTTTCTATAACATTTAAAACACTAATTGATCATCAGCGAGCTGACTTTTAGATTGTAATCGGTGTAATCTGCCGGAGACAACTATTAAAATAATAAACAGGAGGGACTACACTTTAAATAGTATAAATATTCTTAGACGTAAAATACTATAAATACTGGAGTTAAAATATTATAAATACTAGACTGAAAATACTATAATTACTGGGTTTAAAATATTATAGATACTAGACTGAAAATAAAAAAGGTTTCCTATTGTCTGCTTCCTACTCAAATGCCTGCTATAACAATGTCAAACTGTTCGACCAATTACACAAAAAAACGTCTAAAAATAAAATAAAATTATGTAATTATTTCAGTCTACTTCCGTTTGGCTTTTAAAGTTAAGGTACAACCACATATTAGCCACCTGTAATCTGTCCACTCTTTCGTAAGATTCAGATCAGCTAAACTTCGTAGGTATGTGTATTAAAGCTACTCTGAGAGCAGTGAGCTCCTCCGGACCTCATCTAATGAGAGCAGTGAACTGCTCGGGACCTCATCTAATGAGAGCAGTGAGCTCCTCGGGACCTCATCTAATGAGAGCAGTGAGCTCCTCGGGACCTCATCTAATGAGAGCAGTGAGCTCCTCGGGACCTCATCTAATGAGAGCAGTGAGCTCCTCCGGACCTCATCTAATGAGAGCAGTGAACTGCTCGGGACCTCATCTAATGAGAGCAGTGAGCTCCTCGGGACCTCATCTAATGAGAGCAGTGAGCTCCTCGGGACCTCATCTAATGAGAGCAGTGAGCTCCTCCGGACCTCATCTAATGAGAGCAGTGAACTGCTCGGGACCTCATCTAATGAGAGCAGTGAGCTCCTCGGGACCTCATCTAATGAGAGCAGTGAGCTCCTCGGGACCTCATCTAATGAGAGCAGTGAGCTCCTCGGGACCTCATCTAATGAGAGCAGTGTGCTCCTCCGGACCTCATCTAATGAGAGCAGTGAACTGCTCGGGACCTCATCTAATGAGAGCAGTGAGCTCCTCGGGACCTCATCTAATGAGAGCAGTGAGCTCCTCGGGACCTCATCTAATGAGAGGAGTGAGCTCCTCGGGACCTCATCTAATGAGAGCAGTGAACTGCTCGGGACCTCATCTAATGAGAGCAGTGAGCTCCTCGGATCCTCATCTAATGAGAGCAGTGAGCTCCTCGGGACCTCATCTAATGAGAGGAGTGAGCTCCTCGGGACCTCATCTAATGAGAGCCGATCTTAGTAGGTAGGTACTTTTGTTGTTGTACTTATTTGCAGTAAT
This sequence comes from Brachylomia viminalis, assembly GCA_937001585.2. Lineage (NCBI taxonomy): Eukaryota > Metazoa > Arthropoda > Insecta > Lepidoptera > Noctuidae > Brachylomia > Brachylomia viminalis. Next base: position 27,911,766 of record OW443297.2, read on the forward strand.
TAATAGATAGTTATTCCAAATATGCTTTTAACAATAATGAAAGCTTCCTCATATTTTTTTTCGTCTAGTAGATTAAGTACTTATAGGGTTGGTTTTAACTTCTGCAACTTAACTAGTCGACGCGACGCTTAGATAATATTTGTACGATGCTTTGAAGTTCACAACTTCTTACGACTTGAGACTTAAACACTGAACTGGTGAAATGTGTATGTATTATCATTAGGCAGGGTGTACTCTTTTTTTTTTTTTTTTAATTTCTCCTGTATCGTGGGTGCGTTTACAATCATTTAAACTCACATTCACAAACAGCCATACCCGGAACAACTACTTGCAGGTCATCCAAATATTTGTTCCGTGCGGGAATCGAACCCGCGACACGCTGCGCAGCAGTCAATCGCTTAACTAATGCGCCAACCGTGTCGGAGAAAACAAGCGTGGTGTTATTTTATGTAAGTACGGTCTACGTTATGTTCAAGATCGTGGCGCGCAGCACGCGGTCGGGACTGGGACTTGACGTATGACAGCAGGTGCTACGGCGTAGCAGAAGTGAACCTCGACGAAAGTGTAACAAGCGACGTTCTGTAACCAGACATCCAGTGGCTGTACCTGCAGAACCTCCAGTTGTGTCTTTACTTTCAAACACCTTTGAAGTTATAACAAGTTCAAAATAAGCAATGATGTCACCGCGTTATTCTTATTAGGTAAGTGTGCCGCTGGTCCGGCCGCGACGCCGCCGCAAGCGCTCCGCGAATCAATTTCATGTGGATACTGCGAATTGAGCCCGTGACTAATTAAGGCATACGATGAATATGATCTTTGGATATTTCCGTACCTTCGTATGATTATACACAATTGTATGTCATGTTATGTTAGCACGGATGACGCCGTTGTCATTTCTGGCAAAAATACCCGTTATTAAACGATGACACCGTCAAAGCCTCTTGTGGTTGTAGCAGGACGCCACGGTTACATGCAAACTCGAGCCAGTACATCAAAGTGAAGGACGGTCTAGTAAAGATATATTTTTGGTCGCGGCAGGTAGGTGGTACCACTATCAATGTGACGTCAACTAGGTATACATCGTCAAGCTGCATGTTATACATTTGCTTTTTCCCACTTTAACAGTTTCAAGGCTCTATCAAGGTACCTTTTAATTCGGTGTTTTATTTCGCTGGTCGGTAAAATATCTGCAAGGCAGTGTTCCGTATAGCCCCCGCGACTACGTGACCACCCGCGACGTCGTGTGTAGTTTCGTTTCTAGCTGTGAGTACAATATATTACTCAATTTTGCGTAGTCATAATTCCATATGTCCCTCGATATTTCAGTTCCTACATGCATGCGGTCACCGCGGCACGGCGCGGGGTCTGCGTCCCAATGGGGTCGCGAATCAATTCGCTCAGAGTGCACGGTGCAGCGGTGTGCGCTCGCGGCGATCTGACCCCACACGAAGCGTTCACTTGTTATTATCACCTATTAGTGATGTATGTTGCTAAATGTTGCATTACGACAGCTGAAGCTTAGTGCAGCTGCTATTTACGGATGGTGTTTGATGAAAAAAGCCTGATCGTCTCGATTTGCTTGAAAGAGTGCTTTTACTAATTTGTGCAGAGATTGTGCCTTCTTATTATTTTGCGTCGGCACGAGCTATACGAGATTGAAAAACTCAGACCATGCTAAAAAACCTAGCCAGTCAGAAAGATTGTTGGTGAGGCTGCGTGTTTGTCAGCAAGGTTGTTGGCGAGGCTGCGTGCCAGTCAGCAAGGTTGTTGGCGAGGCTGCGTGCCAGTCAGCAAGGTTGTTGGCGAGGCTGCGTGCCTATCAGCAAGGTTGTTGGCGAGGCTGCGTGCCAGTCAGCAAGGTTGTTGGCGAGGCTGCGTGCCAGTCAGCAAGGATATTGGCCAGGCTTTGTGCCAGCCAAGGCAGTGCCAGACTTCGGTATTATCCTTTCGTCTGTATCGTCAACCGGTGAAAGCTTTTTTAATGCAGCACTTCAAAGGATACAAAATATAACAATATACCCTGAATATTTTAATTAGGTTTTCATTAATACACCACTATTAGTGCGTTGTTGCTGCAAAAAGAGATAGGTACTTATCTGTCTATAATGTGTAGAGCTCAAGTCAAAAACTAAACAATTTTTTGATAAAATATATTTTTTTCTGATTAATATTATCATTTAGAGACTAAAGTCCCTCTATAAATAAACATAGTTCCAAAGAAACGAACAGAAGTTTTTGAGCTTTTGTTCATTCAAACGTTTACGCGTCGTCTTTTGTCTAACAATATTCTGAAGGAGGTTTTAAGAATAAAGTCTTCAATCTAACTACTGCCTCGTCTGTTAATGATAGCTGAGTAATGCTGAGTACATCGAGTGCGCGGACATGATGCGCGGTGCGGCGACAGTCCGGCGGCATGGCGCGCGCGCAGGGCGGAGCCGGCGACGCCCACGCGACATCCATCTTGTGATTGTGTCGCGCACCCACTCACTGCAGCTTTCACGTTATGCACTCGGTCAATATGCACATACCTAGATCACTATTATTACTATATTTCATACTGATTTTATCTGTCACGAAATATAGAACAGCTCCTAGAACATAATGTTATCATTGTGGTACTGAAGCCAAGCGTTGCAGAAGTTTGTGATGTGATGATTGTGATGTCCATCCCGGCGCAATGTTGCAAGTTCTAGTAACTTACGATTATGATAGTTTTCTTTTTATCGTGGTCATTGCAAATTCGTGACGATATTTGTCATCTTTAGATCAAAAAAGCTTTGCCTTAATGTACTTGACAGTCAAAGCTAACCATCCTCTAACTGATAATTCAAAATATCCAATTTCAGTTGCTATCATTAAAACGAACATTATGAGGAATGGGTATTTTTTTATATAGGTAAGGATTTTTCAACAACGTTGCTAGAGTTACAAGTATGAAGTGACCAGACAAAGACGTCTTAGAAAATACGTCAAAACTACCCATCGAGGTATATAGACCTGCCCTGACTAGGTTATCATATCATCTAGCCGTATTCTGCTCACTGCTAACTGCTACTTGAGAACCAAGATTCAAGGGTCCTCCAAGCCGTAGAGAAGTCTCCAGTGCGCTAAACTATATCACATATTAATGTTGCACGTATCAGCAAAGTCGTGCATCTAAGTATAGCTGGCTCAGGTCGAGCTATACTTAGATGCGCCGGCGCCGCAGTAGTAGTGGCCGCGTCGTCGTAGAATTATAATTCATTTCACTGCACCCGCACCCGGCTTCGCTCGCGACATATATTAAAACACTCACACTGCCTACTACAGCCGTCCAACTGCCTGGACTTTCTTAGAAGCTCTAACTGTAAGACATAAGAGCTGACAACACGTTCGTTGTCACGGTTACGGTTTAAAGTGATACGCCAAGGCTTTGAGCCGCTGACGGGTAACCCCGGGGAAGTGGCCCAACACTAGTTATAGGACTTATGGGTTATTAAAAAGCTACGTATAATTTTACTGGTAGAAACAAGCGCCTAACTACAGAGACACTACAGAGTTTGGTATGCAAAGTAGGTTATGCCATGGGAAGGGAGCGGGTGCTGTACAATAATCACTGAGCTGATTGAAGATCAGTTGCGCCATTCAAGACAAGTTTATTATGAAACTATTAATTACCACATGATTTTTTAAATCAAAAACTAGTCGTGAATCGTACAGGATGTTATAAAAACGTAGTACGACATACTCATAGTTGCAGTTCAAATCCACGTCGTTTAGCGATTAGTTAAGTATGTCTCACGAACCACACTCCTGCTGTTTCTTTTGACATTTGGAAAAACATACTTACCTACACAGTTGTTGTACCCAAGAATGTCGTCACCGCTGCAGATTATATTTGTATCATGACGAGAGGCGGTCGCACTGATCTTATCGTAGGAAGATTTTCTTCATCGTAATTGCGTGGAGGCATGTGGTCGCATGGTCGCATGTTGCGTCTCCGCGTAATTAAACAAGCGCTGTTCGAGTGGCTCCCGCGCCATTAGCGACTTCTAATTAAACAAGCGCTGTTCGAGTGGCTCCCGCGCCATTAGCGACTTCTAATTAAACAAGCGCTGTTCGAGTGGCTCCCGCGCCATTAGCGACTTCTAATTAAACAAGCGCTGTTCGAGTGGCTCCCGCGCCATTAGCGACTTCTAATTAAACAAGCGCTGTTCGAGTGGCTCCCGCGCCATTAGCGACTTCTAATTAAACAAGCGCTGTTCGAGTGGCTCCCGCGCCATTAGCGACTTCTAATTAAACAAGCGCTGTTCGAGTGGCTCCCGCGCCATTAGCGACTTCTAATTAAACAAGCGCTGTTCGAGTGGCTCCCGCGCCATTAGCGACTTCTAATTAAACAAGCGCTGTTCGAGTGGCTCCCGCGCCATTAGCGACTTCTAATTAAACAAGCGCTGTTCGAGTGGCTCCCGCGCCATTAGCGACTTCTAATTAAACAAGCGCTGTTCGAGTGGCTCCCGCGCCATTAGCGACTTCTAATTAAACAAGCGCTGTTCGAGTGGCTCCCGCGCCATTAGTGACTTCTAATTAAACAAGCGCTGTTCGAGTGGCTCCCGCGCCATTAGCGACTTGTAATTAAACAAGCGCTGTTCGAGTGGCTCCCGCGCCATTAGCGACTTGTAATTAAACAAGCGCTGTTCGAGTGGCTCCCGCGCCATTAGCGACTTGTAATTAAACAAGCGCTGTTCGAGTGGCTCCCGCGCCATTAGCGACTTGTAATTAAACAAGCGCTGTTCGAGTGGCTCCCGCGCCATTAGCGACGTGTAATTAAACAAGCGCTGTTCGAGTGGCTCCCGCGCCATTAGCGACTTGTAATTAAACAAGCGCTGTTCGAGTGGCTCCCGCGCCATTAGCGACTTGTAATTAAACAAGCGCTGTTCGAGTGGCTCCCGCGCCATTAGTGACTTGTAATTAAACAAGCGCTGTTCGAGTGGCTCCCGCGCCATTAGCGACTTGTAATTAAACAAGCGCTGTTCGAGTGGCTCCCGCGCCATTAGCGACTTGTAATTAAACAAGCGCTGTTCGAGTGGCTCCCGCGCCATTAGCGACTTCTAATTAAACAAGCGCTGTTCGAGTGGCTCCCGCGCCATTAGCGACTTCTAATTAAACAAGCGCTGTTCGAGTGGCTCCCGCGCCATTAGCGACTTCTAATTAAACAAGCGCTGTTCGAGTGGCTCCCGCGCCATTAGCGACTTCTAATTAAACAAGCGCTGTTCGAGTGGCTCCCGCGCCATTAGCGACTTCTAATTAAACAAGCGCTGTTCGAGTGGCTCCCGCGCCATTAGCGACTTCTAATTAAACAAGCGCTGTTCGAGTGGCTCCCGCGCCATTAGCGACTTGTAATTAAACAAGCGCTGTTCGAGTGGCTCCCGCGCCATTAGCGACTTCTAATTAAACAAGCGCTGTTCCAGTGGCTCCCGCGCCATTAGCGACTTGTAATCAGCCACCGCTCGCTATAATCATGACGAGTGTGCCTTCCACCGATATAACTACAATGATTTATGTTTGACAGCGACTTCGTTAGACGACCGGCCGAGCACATCATCAGGAGATAGTTATATAATATTGTCTGTTATAGATTAATTCGCAACTTTATAACTATTTACAGCCTTACACCGCGTCCTACCAAACAAAAAAACCTCTCGCATAAAAATGACGCCAAAAATAGCACATAACGTGAGTACCTCGCTCCAGCGAGACTGCGAACGGTAAAGCGGGAATGCAAAACATGTTCCTTGCATCCGACAAGTTTATTTTAAGAAAAAATCGATTGACAGCGTCGTGACGCAATCGTTTTCTGCGGAAATATTTTATATATATATTTATCGATTGACAGCGTCGTGACGCAATCGTTTTCTGCGGAAATATTTTATATATATATTTATCGATTGACAGCGTCGTGACGCAATCGTTTTCTGCGGAAATATTTTATATATTATTAGCGTAAAAACGTTATTTTAAAACTACCGTGCGGTGGTGCCTATAAAAGCGGCGCGCGGCCAGTACTCGCCCCTTACTCCGCCTCCAGCAGTCGTCGTGATAACATCGTCTTCATAATATTTGTTATTTATCAGGAAGTATATTTTTAAGTTAGAAATTGTATTTGTTTTAAATTGATTAAAGACTAGTGTTTAGTCATTTCGTTTATTTTTTTTTAAATAAAATTGATATCAACCGCCATTATCAGAAGTGGGATAGGCTCCATTGCTTATCTTATCTTGCTGTGTTGTGCGAAAAGTTTTTGGAATCATGTCCGAACGAGCTACCACTCGTAATAGAGGTAGAACTAGGCGTGATCAAAACAGTGATGCAACCGAACTCCAAGAAACCCTTGGAGCTATTCTGGCGCGCCTGACCGCGCTAGAAAACACCGGCCTACCCGCAACTAGTACCGTGTCGGCGACAACGACTCCGGATGCACGTGCCGTCGTGGCGCCTGGGCAGGTAATCGCGACCTTGCCGCAGGAGCCACAACCAGCAGTGCCTGAGTCGAACGCCAGCATGGTGGAAGAATCGCTTGCAAGTACCTCGACGTCACTGGATGCTACAGATCGCCTCATTGGAGCGTTGAGTGCGTTAACTAAGGTCAGATCCAACCATTATTATATTTCCAACTTTGATCCCAGCATTCATGATATCGATTCTTGGTGTGAAGAGGTTGAACGGGCACGTGATATTAATAGATGGGATGACAACGAGTGTCTATCCCGGATTGCTAACTGCCTGAAGGGAGACGCTCGTAGCTGGTTAAACGACTGGGTTACAAACGACCGCACCTGGTCTAATTTTAAGATTGAATTTAAACCGCTTTGCTCACGAAGAATCGATGTTGCAAATATATTGTTTGACGTCATGTGTACTAATTCCGACAAATATTCCACGTACGCAGAATATGCTAGGCGCTCCGTCTTGAGACTAAATATTGTTAAAGGGTTAAGCGATGATTTAATGGTCGCGATTGTCATACGTGGTGTAACTGACGCACAAGTGCGTGCTGCTGCAACTAACGCTCATTTAACGACCAAAGATCTTGTTGAATTCTTTTCAATTTATACCAAACCGAATCCTAACTCATCGTTGACATCTGTAAAATCGTCTCATAGTAAACAGCCTGACAGAAACTCTCGAAAACGTCCACATAATCATAAAAATCGAGAATTAACATGTTTTACTTGCGGTAATGTTGGTCATATGCAGCGCGCGTGCCCTAAACAATCGAAATCTGCTAAACCCGAGGAATCGACAGAAACGATTAATAAGAAACCGAACGGGCAGTGTTCATTCTGTAAAAAGCCAGGCCATGATGCCTCTGTCTGTTTCGCTAAGCAAAGATCTGAAACGCGTAATAAAAACAACGTTAATTTTTGTTTAGAGTTGAAAGGTGCGTCAACAGACAGTGACGTCACAACGGCTGTAATACAGGGTGTACCTACAGACGTGCTGATAGACAGCGGATCACGCGTTTCACTTATTTCGGAATCGGTGCTAAAATATTTTAAGTGTACCCGACTACCCACATATCAGGTATTACGTGGTATAGGTGATCAAAATATTGAGTGTAATAGCCGCGTTACATTAGTAATAGAATTTTGCGAAATCTCATTAGAGGTGGATCTTTTGGTTGTTCCTCTGAAATGCCTAAACGTGCCAGTACTGATAGGTACAGATGTTTTGAACCGCGACGGGGTAACATACATTCGCGCAAACAATGAGCAACGAATTACTCGAATTCCAAGTCCAGTTGGTCAAAATGTATTGCTCATCAACTCAAGTGATCAGTTTTCGGTTAATACGCCGCTTGAAGGTAGTGATCGTGAAAAATTAATGTCAGTCGTAAATCAGTTTAAGGAATTCTTTATTATTGGGACTGCTTTAACAACGGTTACAACTGGTAACATGCGCATTGAGTTGACGAGTGAGACACCGATTTGTTATAGGCCGTACAGACTTTCATTCGACGAAAAATTGAAAGTACGTGATATCGTAAAAGACCTGTTAGACAAGAAAATAATCCGCGAATCTAACTCTCCATACGCAAGCCCGATTATTCTTGTCAAGAAAAAAGACGGCAAAGATCGCATGTGCGTTGATTACCGCGCGTTGAACGCGGTAACCGTGAAAGATCGCTATCCATTACCCTTGATAGAAGATCATATTGATCGCCTTGGTAAGAGTAAGTTCTTCAGCTGTTTAGATATGGCAACAGGCTTTTATCAGATTATGTTGGATAGCGACTCTGTAGCGAAGACCGCCTTCGTGACTCCCGAAGGACATTTCGAATTTTTGAAGATGCCGTTTGGTCTCGCGAACGCGCCGGTCGTATATCAACGAATAATCACAAATACGCTTAAATCACTAATAGAGTCTGGTAAAGCCCTCATTTTTATCGATGACGTGTTATTATTGTCATCTTCTATCGATGAAGCAATCGAAAACGTACGCGAGGTATTAAAAACACTAACTTCTGCCGGGTTCTCTATTAACCTAAAGAAAAGTACATTTGTGGCTACAGAGGTTGAGTATCTAGGTCGAACTATCTCTGAGGGTCAGGTTAGACCGAGCCAACAAAAAATTAAAGTTTTAATTGACTCCCCTGTGCCCACAAATGTAAAACAGGTTCGACAGCTACTCGGTTTGGCAGGGTATTTTCGTCGCTATATACCCAGCTATGCATCTAAGACAACGCCTATTGCTAGTTTAACACGGGGTAACGTTAAATTTCACTGGGGCGAAGAACAAGAAAACGCGCGTAAATACCTGATTCATTGTCTTACAAGTGAACCTGTGCTTGCTATTTTCGATCCGTTATTACCAACCGAGTTGCATACGGACGCGAGCTCTATTGGTTACGGTGCAGTTCTTATTCAGGTGCATGAGAATGGTAAACGGCGAGTAGTGGCGTACTTTAGTAAAACTACGCAAGGAGCCGAACCTCGATACCATTCTTATGAACTTGAGACGCTCGCGGTTATTAAAGCCTTACAACACTTTCGCCACTATTTATTGGGTATTTCGTTTAAAATTGTGACGGACTGTAACGCGCTGAAACTGACTGAACGTAAGAAAGATCTTTTACCACGTGTCGCGCGTTGGTGGATATACATGCAGGATTTTAACTTCACGATAGAATACAGAAAGGGCGTTATGATGCAACACGCGGATTATTTAAGTCGAAATCCTGTTGATGTCCTCCAAATAACTAGGCCGAAAAATTGGGCACAGATTGCTCAATCTGCGGATGAGGAAACTCGTACGCTGATTGACAAAGTCAACAATAACGAGCTAGACTCTTCCCGGTATGTTGTTCGTAACGATTTGTTGTATTATAAATACACCCCCACGGGACAGGAACCAAAGCTTCTATGCTTCATTCCCAAAGGTCACCGATTAAGTCTCCTAAGAGTTTTCCACGACCAGCATGAACATATATGTGCAGATAAGACCATTGATTTAATTCTGCGTCATTTTTGGTTCCCAGGGCTCTATGCCTTTGTAAGGAAGTATGTGGGTCATTGTTTGATTTGTCTTTCGTCCAAGAAAGTTCCTAGGGCTCCTCATTACCCAATTTCATCATGGCATAAAGATAAAGATAAAGATAAAGATAAAGATTCATTTATTTGCAAAAACATGTGTAGATAATATACATGGAATGATGTTTATTATAGGTGTTACAGGATATTGTTTGGCACAACATGTTTGACCATGGCTGGTGTACAAATTAGGTCGGATGACCATAAGATTAAAAAATTAAATAACAATTAACATTAATATTAAATTTAAAAAAATATATATATATAAAATACAATTGCTAAATATTCATGCGATTCAAAACAACAAAGATACAATAGATTCAGTCAGTATATCAGTATCAGTATCAGTAGGTCAGTCAGAGCGATTTGTCATTTAAAAATTCATTGATATTATAGTAGGCTTTTCCTGTCAGTATTTTTTTTAATGTTTTCTTAAACTGGTCTGTATTTAGTTTTTTTACACTGATAGGGATATTGTTATAAATTATCGGTGCTCTGCATACCACGCTTTTATACAGTAGTGCTGTCTTAGCTGGCTGAACACGAAGTTTACTATTATCCCGGCGATTTCGTATTACAAGGTCCGATATTCGAGGAAACAAATAGGGGTTATTTTTTACAAATAAGGCGATTTCTAAAATATAAAGTGACGGCAGTGTGAGGATTTGATGCTTTGTAAAATGTGGCTTACAGCTCTCAGTACTTTGGATACCGAACATAGCACGTATGCATCGCTTTTGCATTTTAAATGCCATATCTTTATTTGATGAATTGCCCCAGAAGATAATGCCATATCTTAGGACAGATTCAACAAGTCCATAATAAGCTAATAGCAACACATTAGTGTTGATAGTTGGAGCAAGTTGGTACAAAGCATATGCTTGACTACTGATTTTTTTACATAGTGCGTCAATGTGTTCTTTCCAGTTTAGTTTGCTGTCTATAGTTAAGCCGAGAAAACGGACATTAGATACTTCATTTATAGTGTAGTTATCATAGATCAAGTTTACATTTAATGGATTATGCAATCTTTGTCCAAAGTGCATTATGTTCGTTTTAGATAAATTTATTTTTAAATTATTATTTTCAAGCCAAGTAATTATAGATGTCAGTGAATTATTTATGTCAGATTTATAATTATTAATGTCCTTACATGCAATTGAAACTGTACTGTCATCAGCAAATAATGTCATAGGTTGAGTCGTTGCCTTTGGCAAGTCGTTGATATAGATAATAAACAACGGTGGCCCCAGGACACTGCCTTGAGGAACACCGTGTGTGACATTTCTCCTCATGGAGCTGAATGTTTCCTCTTTTTTTGTTTTATGATTCACTTTTGTTACTACTGTTATCTGTTGTCGGTTCGTTAAATAGGATCTAATTAAATCTAAAATATTGCCTCTTATGCCGTATGCTTCAAGTTTACTGATTAGTATATTATGATCTACATAATCAAAAGCCTGTGACATATCGCAATAAATTGCACAAGCTGGAACTGTTTTGTCAACGTGGCCTATAACATTTTGAATGAATTCATAAATAGCCATATTCGTGGTTTTATTTTGTCGAAAGCCCTTTTGTTCATTGCACAAAATTTTGTTTTTTTCTAGATATGAATTAAGTTCGCCATAGAGATACTTTTCGAAAATTTTTGAAAATATTGATAATAGTGCAATAGGCCTATAATTCACCATTAACTGTTTGCATTCTTTTTTGAATAAAGGTTTTATAATAGATAGTTTAAGATCTTGTGGAAATATTCCAGTTGATATAGACAAGTTCAGAATATGACTCAAGTGATGGCATATATCCTCATTTACTGCTTTAATTATTTTTGTCGAGATACCATCATATCCAACACTGTTGGTATTTTTAAGGTTATTTGTAATTTTGTTAATCTGGTAGGGTGAGCTTGGTGCAAGAAACATTGAATTTAATCTGTGATCAATTAAAGACGTTACTTTTTTCCCGGCACCCGGAATGGGGTTGACTTTTTCAATAAAATAATTATTAAATGCGTTTGCTATTTCTGTTGGATTATCAAGGACGTTGTTTTCATCAATTTTTATTTTATCTATGGATTCTTTTGGGGTGTTAAGTCTCGTTTTGTTTATAATCCGCCACGCTGCTCTAGTTTTATTTTGAGACGTTAATATTTTATAGTTATTTTGCGCCCGTTTAGTTAGTTTTATAATTTTTTTGAATAACTGACTATACTTTAAGTACTTTAAATTGTTATCTTTTGTTGAGTTTAATCTGGATTTCCATAGCAAATCCTTTTTCCTTCGACTGCAAATTTTTACACCACGTGATACCCACTTTGGTTTATGATTGACTTGTATTAGAAATTGGGTTTGAGGAAAACAAAGTTCGTAAAAAAGTTTAAAATCGGTTATAAAGTGTTGATAAGCTATGTTTGGGTCATCAGTGAGGTAAACATCCGAGAAAGATAAGCTTTTTATACACATTTTAAATTTATCAATATTTTCCTTGCTATAATCGCGTTTCATTGTACGCCAATAATGCAAAAACAGATTTTTTTTAACAGGAACTTTGATTAATTGGGCTGTATGATCCGACAGGCCTAATTCCAAAATTTCAGATTTACATTCCTTTTTAAAGTTATGTGCAAAATTATCAATGCAAGTTCCACTGGCGAATCTGGTTGGTTCATGTAAAGCCACTTTTAAATTATAGTTTAACAGTAAACATTCAAAATCTAATGTTACATTATTGCGTTTTAATACATCTATATTAAAATCACCAGTAATTATAATGTTTTTACAATTAAGATTGGCTATATAAGTCAGAAGTTTTTCCAGTTTATGAAAGAACGTATACAAGTTATTTTGTTTAGGTACCCTATATATACAAACAATGATAATTTTATAATCAAGTAGTTCAACTGCACAACCTTCTAATATACAGTCAAGACAAAATTTGCGGATTTCTGGAATTTCCCTGAATTTATGTTCTTTTTTAAGTAAGATACATGTTCCTCCTCTTTTACACTTTGTTCTACTGTAACATGAAGCCAAATTGTAATTTGGTAGGTATAAGTTTGACTCAAATCCTGCCATCATAAAGTGCTCAGTAATACATATGACGTCCACATTTTTGTTACTGTCTACTAGCTCTTGTAAGTTTACACATAATGCATCAGATTTGTTAATTAAACCTGCAATATTCTGATGTAGGATATACATATATTTCTCAGAGAAAAAACTGACTGTCGGTTACTTTTTCATTGAATTGAGGTGAGTTTATAACAATAATAGGTTCAGTTTGTATGCTACTATTATTCGGTATTATGTCAAACTGACCAAATGAGCACAAATCGATTACAATATTATTCATAATACCGTCGTATATACGTTTCATTCCATGTTTTTTTATTTTTCCTGTTGTGTTGGAGAACATGTCTAGTGATAGCTCACTGTTGCTGTCAAATAGGTAGGCGTAGCCATTATTTTGTAGGTCAAGATTAAGCAGATTATTGAACATGTCCACTTTAAAATTGTAAATCGGAGCTCCTGTTATAAACGTTGGTAAACAGATAATATTATTGGTGTGGGCCACCTTCTGCAGCGATTTTCTTATCATATTTATCATGTTTATATAATTATTCTCAGATTTTATGTCATTTTCTCCCATGAAGATGATACAGTAATCGCTATCAGTAAAGTCTTTCAATTTATTTTCTATGTTGTCTAAGAGTTCCCTTATAGTTCCATTTGGTATAAAATAATGGCAGAAATCGAAGTAGTCGGAGAAGACGTCTTCAATCAAGGATAAGTGCCCTGCAGGTTTGGAGCCACTGCTTAGAATGCATAACTTATTCTTTTATAAGCCAGATACTCCTTTTAACACAGTTCACATGGACGTATTAGGTCCACTGCCTATTTCAAACGATAATAAGTATGTACTGCTTATTGTAGACGCCTACTCCAAGTATTGTTTGTTTTATGCGATAAAAAGGCAAGACTCTAGCGAATTAAAACAAATGTTTTCAAACGCCGTTTCTCTATTCGGCACTCCTAAACTTATTGTGTGTGACAGAGGACGAATGTTTGAGAGTAGGAGTTTCCAGGGCTGGGTTACTGAAATGGGTAGTGAAATTCATTTTGTAACACCTGAGATGCATAGTGAAAACGGTCAAGTAGAACGCTACTGTCGTACCCTGCTCAATATGTTACGCATAGAGGCATCCAAGCCCGAGAGTAAATGGTCCGATTCGTTGTGGAAAATGCAGCTTGTTATCAACTGCACTAAACATAAAACCACTCAGATTTCACCATTACAACTGCTTATTGGTATTGAAGCAGTCATGCCAGTCATAAGATCCCTTATCCGCGATGTCGCTGTTGATGACGTGCGACCGAATCGCGAGGGGTTAAGAGAGTTACAAAGACAGCGCGCTAGCGAACTCCTTGACCAAAATAGACGTAAACAAGACGAATACGTTAATAGGAATCGAAAGGTCAAACGTACATTTAACTTAAATGATAACGTTTTTGTAATTAAAACCTCTCAAATTACAGGCAAGCTGGACTCGGGGATGCGAGGGCCATATCGTGTGGTGAAAATCCTTCCCTACGATCGATACGAACTACAGCTGCTAACTGGTTCGTATGGCAAAGTCACTCAGGCTGCCGCCGAGCACATGGTTGCTTGGCGAGGAGAGTGGACCCCCGAGTCGTGTGCCACGTTTTTTGATAGTAAGTAGACCTTTGCATTTACTTTACTATCTAAATTGTATCAAAGGTATTTGATTACATGGACTGAAAGAGTCATGTGTAAGTACATGCATAGTGGTTTTAAGGGCATTGAGCGATGGCTCTGTCGCGCCAAGACATGCTAACTAGGTGCCTCTGTCTGTTTATGAGGGCATTGAGATGTGTCTCTGCCAAGACATGCTAACTGGGTGCCTCTGTCTGTTTATGAGGGCATTGAGATGTGTCTCTGCCAAGACATGCTAACTGGGTGCCTCTGTCTGTTTATGAGGGCATTGAGATGTATCTCTGCCAAGACATGCTAACTGGGCGCCTCTGTCTGTTTATAAGGGCATTGAGTTATAGTGTAATTCTGCCAAAAGAGACGTGCTAACTGGGTGCCTCCGTCTCAGTTTATTTATTAGGGCATTGAGATGTGTCTCTGCCAAGACGAGCTAACTGGGTGCCGTCTAGATGTGTGGTATTTAATTACAACAGACACGTGTACAGATTAAGTAATAAGGATATTACTAATAAATGTCTTTCTCTCAATTTTAGCTGAAGAGGATAGTCTCGCAGCACCATGTACCAGTGCAACTAGCTGCGAAGATCCTTCAAGCCGTGGAGATGCGGACACGCACCAGGGTCCATCAAACACTGATGCAGCCATTGAAGACAGAAGTCCCTCGCATCGCTCGAGTCCACTTGCCGAAGACCGTGACTGCGGCGAACAAGGACCCTCATCTGGACAATGTGGCTGAGGACAACCACCCGCCAGGAGAGGCCGTATTAGCGTAAAAACGTTATTTTAAAACTACCGTGCGGTGGTGCCTATAAAAGCGGCGCGCGGCCAGTACTCGCCCCTTACTCCGCCTCCAGCAGTCGTCGTGATAACATCGTCTTCATAATATTTGTTATTTATCAGGAAGTATATTTTTAAGTTAGAAATTGTATTTGTTTTAAATTGATTAAAGACTAGTGTTTAGTCATTTCGTTTATTTTTTTTTAAATAAAATTGATATCAACCGCCATTAATATATATATTTATCGATTGACAGCGTCGTGACGCAATCGTTTTCTGAACTGCGGAAATATTTTATATATATATATTTATCGATTGACAGCGTCGTGACGCAATCGTTTTCTGCGGAAATATTTTATATATAAGTATATTTATCGATTGACAGCGTCGTGACGCAATCGTTTTCTGCGGAAATATTTCCAACAATTTGTACCCCCAACAGTTGCCAGGTGCAGCACTGGAATTATAAGTAAACGAGAAATAATCGTAAATTCCCGTCGGCGACTCGTACTTAAGGAGATATATTATCATCATTTGCTCAAAATTGAGTACCTAAGTGATCACATGCACGTATTCAATTTTGAGCAATTGTCCCAAAGACGTGCTGGCTTATTCTATTGAATACCTACCAATACAAGTCGCGGTGAGGGAGGGTCACTGATTTGACGCAGTCTTGTCACCTCACGACGACAAACGACAAATAAGTGCCAAGCGCCAATGGTTTTAATGTTTAATGTTCAACACCGACAGCCTTATAGGAAACTGTGACGAATTCTAATTTGTTTGTGAATGCAACTGGAATTGTTGAATGACAGATAATAGTTTTTGTGTAAGTTCGGTGTGTAACCTGCGCCTACCTTATGTGACAACTGTCGGAGCATGACATTACATCGATGCCTATTCAGCGCCATGCATTACTGTGTGTACCTACTTATAATGATATTTTTCAGTATTTGCATCGTATGAATGTATTGTACGATGCTCGCTAGTTCTTCACCACTGCACACTGCCGACAGAACAATATTTTATGTTTTGTGCGAATATGGTGACGTCGCCGTTGACAGCTGTCGCGTGAGGTTCAGAATTCCTACTGGAAAAAGGTTCGCTGTATTTGTTGTGCAGTTTAAATGTGGTTCCAAGCTTGTTGTAACTGATATTTCCTTCGTAAAACTTACTATTATTGCATTTGAAAAAGATAACTAAGTAACATATTTCGGTTCAGTTTCTTTCTTAAAAAACCTTTTTTCCAAAAATATATACCTGCCGGTAAATCAACTACGACGGCACGGTTGGCGCAGCAGTTAAGCGATTGACTGCTGCGCTGCGTGTCGCAGGTTTGATTCCCGCACGGAACAAATATTTGTATGACCTACAAGTAGTTGTTCCGTGTCTGGCTGTTTGTGTATGTGAGTTTAAATGTTTGTAAACGCACCCACAATACAGGAGATATTCCTAGTGTGGGGCAACGTTTTTATAAAAGAAAAGAAAAGAAAAAAGAAAGAAAGAACTACAATTCAGATACCGTTAACATGTACAATTGAGATCGTCGACCAAAGCTATATTGTCTCATTAGGTAGGTACCGTGTGTCTGATTAATATTTCCATCAGGTGCACATTGTGTTACAAGCCGCGTATTGATTACTCACATTTATTGTAAAAGCAAGAGTTTTAATAAGCAGAGTAGGTGACAACTGAACAATTATTACTTTGACCTCTTCTCCCAGACCACGTAGGTACTTCTGTAGGTAGGTACCTGAATTCATTTACCGTGACCTCCATTTGTACATTTTATTGATTTACGTTTGCAACATGTTTTACAATTTTTTTGCATTCGATGTCTACTCTATCGGAAACGACTAAAAGTCATTCGTTATAGTAATATCTGATTTGATATTGGTCGTCCTACCTAATCAAATTTATTATTGTGATGTAAAAGTTCGCTACTATTTATACCTCTTGTGGTGTAGGTACTGTGCTAATAGCAAAAAAAAATGCAGATTGGCTAATTTTGAACTGTTACAACCATGTTCTGCCAATTTCGTACCTATCACTGGTACTGACGGCTGGCAGGCGGGGGTCAGCAGGGAACCACGCAAGGTCCAACTGTTTCTAGTATTTACATATGCACTTATCTCATTAATGAGAAGCGGGTCACGTCCACATCTCGCACTATAACTTACATTAACTGCGACATGAGATTTACATTTATATTTTATTTACATCCACATTGAGTACTTAGCCACTTCTAAATGCAATGTCTAATGGTATTCGTTTTAACACTGCCTCAGTTATTATCTTTAGGATTTTTATAGAAAAACGTTGAAATAGATAAATTGTATGAGCCATTTAAGGATCATCAAGTCAACATATCCGTCTGCTACTCAAGCTCGGATTATATTTAATCAGGCAAATCTATGTCCAGTTTAGGGTCGATCCTTTTACTGGGCGCTCACAAAAGCCTTGTTAAGAAAGTCCAAGTTCGTGTATAAAAGTTCAATAAATAGTGCTCCAACACTATTACCTCACGCATCCCTCGGGATGAGTGTCGACCTGGGAGGGCGGGGCCAGGCGCATAACTGAGCGGCTCTTGAACGCACTCCAACTATCAACACAGTGCTGGGGAATCCAAAACATTATTGTTTTAACTCTCGGCACAGTGAAACACTGTGCTGCTGTGTAAGGACTTGGTTATAAAATCTGGTATCAGATGGCTAATGCAATACATATTGGGCATTAATACCACTCATCGACGCGTCACGATTAATGGTCGCCATTTTGCAGTGTCGACTCATGTGGGCTATAGTAGCCGGCAGCCGGGAACAAGTTGATGTATTCCATATAATTGAGGACCGCACGCCTTTTTCACAAACTAACATTATAGTCTGTCATCGTCGATCCATCATCGTCATCATGTCTAAGTCGATCACGTAGTAAAGCTTTCTAATACTTAGTGTATATCTATGTCCATGTACCTACTACCTACAACGTGCTACGTGAACATTTTCAGGTCTATAACCGATCCCGTGTTCCTCCCTCGCATACTTACTCTAACAGCACAGTGATTACCTTGATTACGAGCAGCTCGTAGCTCCACAGCTGCTGCTGTGCTACGGACGATCATGTTCTAATGGAACACTTCTCTGGAACCCGTCTGCGCCACTCGTTAAACAGCTACTGTATGATCCCTCGCCGGCGACGCTAAAATCTTCGTATAAAACTGCAACTCAAAATACGCTCTATCTTCGAAATTGAACGTCGATTTTTGGCTGTCCGTTGTTTCAGGATGTGACGTTTTGATATGGGAGCGTGTTTGAGATAAATGCAGAGTTTATTTCATAAGAATATAATTAGTGGGTGGAGTTCAATCAAATAGTTGTTGTACGGCTGCCGACCGCGAAATAAATCGACTCCCGCACCAGCCGACGGAATCTGGGATGTGAGGCCGTAACCGACACACACTTTTCGTTTTTAGTTATAAAGTTATCATACAAGTAATAAAACATGTGATGGATTAAAATTGTTAAATACTTACAGCTTTCTATACCGTGTGATAAAGTAATCGACAATGTAGACTAATTCTATAGTCCGTGTAATCAGTATCGTAGATGTGGTCAACTTTATATGGAGGTACATTGTGTATAATTATTAATTATATACGTTGTTATTACCACCAAAGTGTTTCTGGTGTGCTGTGCAATGTTCTAGGAAGTGTAGCTCTCGTCCAAGTGTCACGTGGTCGCAGTTCGATTAACTACGGTAGTAATAAATCACGCAGGTATCAATTATCGCAATATGCAGTTATCAGACCCCAGTAATTGAGTACCTACGAGGATAATGAAACAAGCTGACATATACGCTGTGTTGCTAGAATACCTAGAATAGTCCTAACGCAACAGGTATGCCAATATTATTGAAGCTGTGGGAAAAATGCATCATGAAATCTGTGAGTAGTAGGTAGGTAGGTATAGTAAGTTAATGGTATATCGATGATAAATTAAATCGCTCCATTTATTCTCTTGGAAGCAGCCAGCAGGCCGTACAGCGGGTGCGAGGGCCAAGGGGCGAGGCGTGGGGGACGGGGGATACGACAGGAGGTAATCGGCGGTTCATTATGGGAGCTGGTCGCGAGCATGTCGCGCTAAATTGGCCGCTACCGTCTTACCCGCACTATGATTTAAGAATATTAAGGCTCATCGCACGCGCTGCGTAATTGCGAAGCGACACGACACCGACACGACTCCGACAATCACGTCGTCGCGTTTAGACGTTACGCGTTTTTGTTGCGAATCATTATCTATCATTTGTAATGGAACTGTATGAACAATGGAATGAATAGCTCATTACCGTGTGCTGTATCCGGCCGTGATGTTTTTGTTAATGGCAGAAGAGCAATAAAACATCCGACACTCGTATAAATGACTATAGTGCTCGAGGAGGTTGCGATAACATTGAAAATATTATATGTACGAATTAATTTTGCAAACGTACGGCTTGCAACATCAGCCTCACCATACGACTCTAAAAAATACTACGCGCTGGCAACACAACTTACATAGTCTCCATTGTTATCACACGAAGCAAAATTAATGAAACAGATGGTGCAGCGAGCAGGGAGACATTTCTATTCGACCTACACGTCTCTACACACAAAATAACGGTCGCTTAAATACCTAAACCTAGTTATTAGGTACATTGGTATTTTAAATAACAAAGGTTTTAACCTCTATGTACCTACCCGCAGTCGCCCAAAGCCCTAGCTCGGTCTACGTCCTACAGTAGAGCCTGCAGTAGAGCACCTCCCAGCCTCCAAATATAGGCAGCAGTAGATAACATGCTGCAGTAAAAACCTAGTTGTCTGAGTTATGTCCCGCATGCACTCGCAGCTTGCGCTTACGTCACTGCTGGAATTCGGCGCACACCAGTATTTTCACATACCTACACACGTAACCTAGGTGTAACGACTTCGAACTGACAACTATCGATAAACTTATTAAGCAAATCTACAAGGCTCGATTCGACATATTCAGGTGAATTCAAAACATTGACAAAACCAGAAGAAGGCAAGTTTTTTTGAAATTCTGTAATTTTGCATCTCTTTGGTGAAAAATAGTTTCATGAAATTCTGAATTGTTCAAACCTCCATAAATGATAAATGATTTATTTCTGTAAGTAGGTTTGTACAAACACTTTTACACGTCAATCATATTTTAAAAGCTAGATGAGGTCGGCGTTTCCTATGGGACTACTCTGAGAAGAAAGGCCGAAACAAACTCAGCAGATCACAGTCTCTTTTAAAGTCCAGACATAATCATGGTCTTCACATGAGACCATGTAGATTGGTGTCTGTAATGGTCTTTTGAGGAAAAACCAAACCGATTCAGTTGACCAGTCAGTGCACGCATGTGTCAGTAATCGTGCAGTTGAACTAAGAGCTTGATTAAGGAGCTCAATGGTTCGACGAACAATACCAAAGAAAGGACATTTGGGTAGGCCGCATAAATTACTCAAGCTGCCAGATCATAATTAAAACTAACTGAGCAAAAAAAAAAACAAAGAAGCAATGACCCACATAGTCCTCACATTCACAATAATTAAAATAAAATAATAAAAATAATTAAAAATAATAATATTATACTTCACAAAGTAAGTATTCATGTCATTGTGTATATAAAAAATATTAAATGTCGAATAGTAGTCAAACCAAATTCAGTATGCAATCAAAAACGGAGCAGTTCAATTCCAAGCCTTTTTGTCCTCAATATAATCTTTCACAGTATAGAAGGCATTCTGGCATAACTTACGTTTAATGAATGATTTGAATTCATTAGGGCTTAGATCTTAGATGTGGCTGGGATGTTTATTGTAAAAACGTATACATTGACATATGAATGAGCCACCTATTTTCTTGAGCCTTGTTGTAGGTGCAATAAATTTGTGTTTGTTCCTGGTATTGGTGTTATGGATATCACTGTATTTTTTAAACAGTTTTATATTTTTATAAGCATATAACAGATTTCCAAAAATATACTGAGAGGCACAGTCATTGCATTAATCTCCTTAAATCTCTCTCTGAGAGTGTGTCTCGGACATAATTTATAGATTGATCGAACAGCTCTCATACTAAGTAGGTACGAGTATATCGATATGTTTCCGTCGCTCCTAGCCTAATCGAATGCACGCACAGAGCGCGCGCCAGACGCGCTTGCACCGCAAGTTGCGCGCCAGACGCGCTTGTACCGCAAGTTGCGCGCCGTCAGCTGACCTGCGCTGACCACCGGATGATGTATTACTTTATCCATGTTTACTCTGCGAGCAGGTATAATATGGTGTGTGAACATGGAGGCACTCCCTTCAGCCAGGTGGGCCGTGAACCAGTGAACACAATGTAGGCAGATGCTCCTATTGTTAGATGGCTTCCTGATGCTCCTCCTAGTACTGCGGTATCTCACCACGACCTAGTAGACAAAGTAAAAGTACATTAGCCGGAGATAGAATCAGCTATAGACAATTTTTTTAAAAATTCTCGTCATTGCCTTTCCACATAATTTCACATTTTCTTACCTATACCAAGTAAATTACCGCTACGACTTTATGTACAGCTGGGGTTATACCTATCAATCAGGTCTGATCTGACATGATATTGCTCCTGCAATGATTCCGTTTATGAATTTCTATCTTATGGCAGACAATTCCGCCATTTCATCGGTACCTATTCTATTTTCTTCCGTCCATCATCAACATCACAAGCCATTTAGTCGCTGAGGCAACGCTCGAGCCAGAAGTAATGATGATCTTTGCAAGATTGCACGCAATGTATGGACGACAGTGGCCGGAGATCGATTAGACTTTGTTTTTTTATAATCCCTAATTTCCCTGAAATCTAACCACTGTGTTCCTACGGGAGCAGGAATTACAATATAATGACATGATTGATACAACTTAATGCAGACTGTCCGCTCCCGATCGCTCCCAATCGCTCCTATTAGGGGCTTGCTTCGTAAATTGATAGGAATTATAAAATGGCCGAGCGGAATGCAGCTGCGATTAGCGAATTGGGGCGAACAGACGGCCCTAACAAGTTCCTCATACACAATAATATCTACTTACAGATTTTCTTTCAGAATTTGTAACAACCATAATTTAGCATTGACCTAATAAAAGTATACCTAGGTACCTACACAGCGAGACTTCATAACGATGGTACTTATTAATAAAAAACAGTGAAATCATTTAAAGAAACTTTATGTAAGTAATACTTACACGGGAATAACTAAATACTTATTTAAAAAATAAAAACAACATACTAACTCATTAGCTGACAACCCTCACGTATAGTTTCGCCAGCCTGTCCGAAGGTTACTCGTAAGTACATCGTCCGTGTACCGACCTATTCAAACCACAACAGACTGTCCGTACGTGATGGTGGTGTGTCAATCTGCCAAACTATACATTACCCTGACCGTGGGTTGTGTACCCTGTATGCCACCGATGCATCAAAGGTCCCGCTCTCACCAGGCTGTACGTTTCCTCCATGCTTTGCGTCGCGTCGGCTCCCTGCTCCTGTTGGCACACGGCGCCACGCGCGCGCCCTGGCGGACACGCCGCGCAGTAACCGTGTGACTTAGACTTAGACTCGCATTATGAACACTATGATACCCACACAACACAACACAACACATCGTGTCGCGACTGTCGCGAGCCCAACTCATTGCTCGTGGTACTCGGTGCTGGTTGGTTTTTGTGAGACGCGACTCGCGAGCTCGACGAATATAAATAATTGAAGCTTAATGACCGTGTGTTTCAAGTTAATAATAAAATGCAACAGGTGGAGCTTGTGTCGAACCCACTGCCTCTCGTTCACCAGTAAGAGCTCAGGCTCTGCAGTCTCGACATAGTTAGCAATCGTTTTCGGTTGCTAAGTCCTAATAATCCAGATGTAAATATTGATGTAAATGTTTGGTAGTCTCGACACTCCAATTTATCGGTTGTTACCTACCGGTACCTACCTAAAATACCAGTAACAACCGATAAATTTGAGTGTGGAGACTACCAAATATCGTTACATCTGGATTGTTAGGACTTAGCAACCGAAAACGATTGCTAACTATGTCGAGACTGCAGGCCCTGGGCCAATTGCTGAGATGTGAATCGCTAACTGCTCATAAGTGTAAAATGAATCAACTTTTATTTTGAATCGTGAATACATTTTTTTTAATCAGAATTATTGAAAGTTTACTATTTTCTTATTTTTATTAAGTAATTATAAGACATACAACATTTTAATTATCGAGTTATTGCAAATAAATGTTAGCAGGCTTGACTAGATGTAGAGTATGGTCCAAAGTCCATGTGTCTTCACGTCGCGTGGGCTGTGTGTGTCTACATGGCTCCCGTTCAATTAGGAATCTCGGTGACTACTTATTATGTACCTATTATCCCCTTTTCCAAGTTGCTAGACGGTCATGGTTGTCCAATGCCGTTTCTTGTTGAATACTTAACCGCTCTTTTTGTGACGTAAGGCACTTGATTTAGCAGGAAAATGATGACTCAACAAAATGTTAACTAATGCTAGCTACTGTTAGCTAATGCTGGAACTAGAAGAGCAAAGTACCACCGAAATGTTAGCTAATGCTGGAACTAGAAGAGCAAAGTAACACCGAAATGTTAGCTAATACTGGAACTAGAAGAGCCAAAGTAACACCAAAACCACAGGTAATCGTGATGTGACGTCAATACATATGTAGGTATAGGTTATAGGCAACTACCTAGGTAGGTACTAGGTACCTATAGATAGGTACGGGTAAAGTGACGCGACAACGAGTCGTCACGTATCACATACTCGTACGTCACTACTGTCAAATGAAACGGATTCTGGCTACCGTTGTAACCTCGAACATAACTATGGTGGAGCGTCACCGGGGACGAAGTTTGTACATTTTATTAACTAAAAGGTATAACTGAAGATAATTATGTGGTTACTTCCTTTAGGGGTTTGACGGGGGTATACAGTATGACTAGTAATAGTAGAAGAAAATAAGGGTATCTAGTATAACTGCACTACTATAATACGAGAGAACGGGTTGGCTGTTGACGTTGGCACACCGCGCACTATGCTAGCTGGGCTGTCGGCTGTCAGTACAAATAAGGGTATCTAGTATAACTGCACTACTATAATACGAGAGAACGGGTTGGCTGTTGACGTTGGCACACCGCGCACTATGCTAGCTGGGCTGTCGGCTGTCAGTACAAATAAGGGTATCTAGTATAACTGCACTACTATAATACGAGAGAACGGGTTGGCTGTTGACGTTGGCACACCGCGCACTATGCTAGCTGGGCTGTCGGCTGTCAGTACAAATAAGGGTATCTAGTATAACTGCACTACTATAATACGAGAGAACGGGTTGGCTGTTGACGTTGGCACACCGCGCACTATGCTAGCTGGGCTGTCGGCTGTCAGTACAAATAAGGGTATCTAGTATAACTGCACTACTATAATACGAGAGAACGGGTTGGCTGTTGACGTTGGCACACCGCGCACTATGCTAGCTGGGCTGTCGGCTGTCAGTACAAATAAGGGTATCTAGTATAACTGCACTACTATAATACGAGAGAACGGGTTGGCTGTTGACGTTGGCACACCGCGCACTATGCTAGCTGGGCTGTCGGCTGTCAGTACAAATAAGGGTATCTAGTATAACTGCACTACTATAATACGAGAGAACGGGTTCGCTGTTGACGTTGGCACACCGCGCACTATGCTAGCTGGGCTGTCGGCTGTCAGTACAAATAAGGGTATCTAGTATAACTGCACTACTATAATACGAGAGAACGGGTTCGCTGTTGACGTTGGCACACCGCGCACTATGCTAGCTGGGCTGTCGGCTGTCAGTACAAATAAGGGTATCTAGTATAACT
Organism: Brachylomia viminalis; assembly: GCA_937001585.2. Taxonomy (NCBI): domain Eukaryota; kingdom Metazoa; phylum Arthropoda; class Insecta; order Lepidoptera; family Noctuidae; genus Brachylomia; species Brachylomia viminalis. The sequence goes on from OW443297.2 coordinate 27,936,764, forward strand.
GCACTACTATAATACGAGAGAACGGGTTCGCTGTTGACGTTGGCACACCGCGCACTATGCTAGCTGGGCTGTCGGCTGTCAGTACAAATAAGGGTATCTAGTATAACTGCACTACTATAATACGAGAGAACGGGTTCGCTGTTGACGTTGGCACACCGCGCACTATGCTAGCTGGGCTGTCGGCTGTCAGTACAAATAAGGGTATCTAGTATAACTGCACTACTATAATACGAGAGAACGGGTTCGCTGTTGACGTTGGCACACCGCGCACTATGCTAGCTGGGCTGTCGGCTGTCAGTACAAATAAGGGTATCTAGTATAACTGCACTACTATAATACGAGAGAACGGGTTCGCTGTTGACGTTGGCACACCGCGCACTATGCTAGCTGGGCTGTCGGCTGTCAGTACAAATAAGGGTATCTAGTATAACTGCACTACTATAATACGAGAGAACGGGTTCGCTGTTGACGTTGGCACACCGCGCACTATGCTAGCTGGGCTGTCGGCTGTCAGTACAAATAAGGGTATCTAGTATAACTGCACTACTATAATACGAGAGAACGGGTTCGCTGTTGACGTTGGCACACCGCGCACTATGCTAGCTGGGCTGTCGGCTGTCAGTACAAATAAGGGTATCTAGTATAACTGCACTACTATAATACGAGAGAACGGGTTCGCTGTTGACGTTGGCACACCGCGCACTATGCTAGCTGGGCTGTCGGCTGTCAGTACAAATAAGGGTATCTAGTATAACTGCACTACTATAATACGAGAGAACGGGTTCGCTGTTGACGTTGGCACACCGCGCACTATGCTAGCTGGGCTGTCGGCTGTCAGTACAAATAAGGGTATCTAGTATAACTGCACTACTATAATACGAGAGAACGGGTTCGCTGTTGACGTTGGCACACCGCGCACTATGCTAGCTGGGCTGTCGGCTGTCAGTACAAATAAGGGTATCTAGTATAACTGCACTACTATAATACGAGAGAACGGGTTCGCTGTTGACGTTGGCACACCGCGCACTATGCTAGCTGGGCTGTCGGCTGTCAGTACAAATAAGGGTATCTAGTATAACTGCACTACTATAATACGAGAGAACGGGTTCGCTGTTGACGTTGGCACACCGCGCACTATGCTAGCTGGGCTGTCGGCTGTCAGTACAAATAAGGGTATCTAGTATAACTGCACTACTATAATACGAGAGAACGGGTTCGCTGTTGACGTTGGCACACCGCGCACTATGCTAGCTGGGCTGTCGGCTGTCAGTACAAATAAGGGTATCTAGTATAACTGCACTACTATAATACGAGAGAACGGGTTCGCTGTTGACGTTGGCACACCGCGCACTATGCTAGCTGGGCTGTCGGCTGTCAGTACAAATAAGGGTATCTAGTATAACTGCACTACTATAATACGAGAGAACGGGTTCGCTGTTGACGTTGGCACACCGCGCACTATGCTAGCTGGGCTGTCGGCTGTCAGTACAAATAAGATAAAAGATGCAACGCTCAGAAATTGAAAACTAAATATTCAGAGGGAGAAAAGTATGAAGCTTCAACATTCCGGGCTGACTCCAAGGTCACTCACTCCAAGTTCACTTTCACAGACAGGAAACTTTCACACCCAGGTTAACAAGGTAGTTGGTTAGGAAGTAAATGAAAAACATAATTATGGATTATGTTATGACCTGACGAGATAGGTAGGTAAGTACCTATCTGTTGAGGATTTCGCAGATTTACCGCAACATCGCGCAGGGAAGAGAGGAAGAGAGGAAAGGCACAGGGGAGAGCTTTGCCCAGCTGTGGGAAAAACAGGTTGATAATAAAATACAGTACAGTGAGTCAATCTTTCGTGAATCGTTTTTGATTAAAACACATTGAACCAGCAAGTTGATCGTGAAGTGCGGAGCAGCGAGTGAGCGAGCCAACTGGTGGTACGCACGCCTACATATCACGCTACACGTACCCAGTATAACCCAGTATAAGCTGACTTCTCATTGCACGAAAAGCCTACACAATGCAAACTCAGCTAAAACTGGAAATGTAAAGATAGTTGTGCGGTCTAAGCCCGCGCCGCGCAGCCCCCGGCTCTATTGGATTGCCCCGCGGTTCCTGCGCTCAAACGGTCATTACGTTATTAAAAAAATCATATTTTCCTTCTCTTTGTTTTGCTGCGGCTGGCCCGCCTTGCCAATACACTTTTTTATTTATTATTTATGAAGTTAATTAACGGTTGACGGTACTGACACAACATAGAAATTAATTTATGAGTTGTGTTGCGGATAATCGTCGCAAGTACCTTCACATGCGTCGGCGTCGGCGCAGCTCTCGGTAAAGTCCGCGTAATTGAAAAGCTTAAACTAAACATTATAATAATTTGAACTCACTTTGAACAACATTGCCCTAACAAGAACCAACGATTACCAAGAACAATCAAATTAGCGAGCTTGTAATCTCATCAGATGCAATTGGGGCAGCAGTTGTGCCGCATTATCTGCGCACCAAGCGGCGGCGAGCAGTCGCGAGCGAAATGAGCGAGCAATATTATACCGACGCGATACATATCGAGCGAACGTTACCGGCGACACAGCGACGACGCGGCGGTGGCGGCGGCGGCGACTTGACACCGCGCGAACACAAACGTCGCTTCGTCGAACTGCGGACTGAGCACTTACGACCTTTTGCCGCGGAGCTACAGAAACAATTTCATTCGAGCACAGCCCGTTAATCTGGCGGATCGCGGAGAAATGCGCCGGCGCTCGCCGCACGCGAATTTATTGTTTATGAAATTGTTTTTGCATGTTCCAGATTAGCCCAGTTTAATGTAACATTGTGTGCAAACGTAGGTACGCCAACTACTTACATTTAAAACGACTGCTGTTACTGTGTCGTAAGCAGATAGCTCAGAGGACGTTAACAGAGTCGTAGATCCCTACGAGATATTATGTGAGATGGAAAAAAAAATGTAAATCATTGAAGTGCCAAAGTATACGTTTTTACAACAAACTCCCAAGCCATGTTAAAGAACTGAGCCTCAATAAATGTAGGTAAATCATTTATTAAACAGAAACTCCCTCGAAAAGGCTTCTATAACGTTAAAGATTACTTGGATGACAAAAAGGCTTGGTACTAACCGTTGTACTACATAAGTGTTTTGGAATTAATAATGTCATTTTTATTGATTTACGTGACCAAACTTAAGATATTTTTGATGATATTTAAAGAGAAAACTGACTATGAATGTGAGTAAGTACTATGCAGGCTAGATTGAATACCTACATGATTTTATAGCTGTCCGGCGGTTTTGAGTATTTTATATTTGGCCCACGCAAATGTTCTGCAGATCTGGTAGCGTCGTGTGACGGGTCGTTGAGCTCCCTGAAATAGGGTTGAGCTACACGATGACTGATGCATGCATGCCGTCTGTTAGGACAGGTCAACTCAAAGCTGCAATGGCTCTTTCTTCAAAAGGCCCTTCTAGAAATGGCCCTTAATTGTTAGACTCACATAAAATCCTAATAATACAATGTTTAGACTTTATAAGAGTCCACGACCTCTGAGTTTGATTAGGCATTTCTTCTCAGGGAGCAGTTAAGTAGCTAGGAAATGCCGGCGCCATCAAGTTTTAAAATATTGACATGTAAAAGTGTCTTAAAAGATCTATTTACAGAAATAAACATTTCATTACAGGCGAGAATCTATCAAACGAAATAAGTGGGTGTGTACTTAATTGTGATGTTTATTACGATTAAAAAGTATCTACCTACGCGCAATGGCTAATTCTGCTTCATTTTTAGGTACTTACTCAAGTCATTGTCCCGCGAATCGTTGAAGTTTTATTTACCCTCTTTGAATTGAGTACCTACCTAGGTACAACTCATACTAATAATATTTGCCCACAGTACACTACAATGATTAGTTGAGTACCTACCTAGGTACAACTCATACTAATAATATTTGCCCACAGTACACTACAATGATTAGTTGAGTACCTACCTAGGTACAACTCATACTAATAATATTTGCCCACAGTACACTACAATGATTAGTTGAGTACCTACCTAGGTACAACTCATACTAATAATATTTGCCCACAGTACACTACAATGATTAGTTGAGTACCTACCTAGGTACAACTCATACTAATAATATTTGCCCACAGTACACTACAATGATTAGTTGCTGACGTGCCAGATATGTACGATAGCGCGGACGTATGTGAACAAAACGCAGAAAAAACCGGCCACGTGCGAGTCGGACTCGCACACGAAGGGTTCTGTACCACCGTCCAATATTTAACACTAGGTACATATTTGAAAAAAACACGTGTTTTTGTATGGGGACCCCCTTTAATTTTTAAGCTTATATTATTTGTTGTAATAGCGGCAATAGAAATACACACTGACAATTCCAACTCTCTACCTATTACGTTACGTTATCATGAGTACAGCCCGCTGGCTGACAGCGGAGGCTTAGTAACAGAGTACCGTTGGCACCCTTTGAGTACGGAACTATAGCGAATGAGAGACGAGTGTGTGAAGTGTCCTCGGCAGCTATTACTTGAGGTAAACAAGTCATGGAAAAAACTCTAAATAAGCGCCGCGGCCATCTCAAAGAGCAGAGAACGCGAATATATGACCACGTACGGTTCAATTACGTGAAGCGCTCTGAAAATACACGATTTGCATGAGGCACGGCGCTGCGGCGCGGTGCGCGGCGTGGCGTGGCGCCGGCGACGGCTAGATGTGCAGCGATACCCGCCGCGCGCCGCGACGTGACTCGCTCGTTTCACTACACGCGCACTCTCACTCACCTCACTGTACCAAAGTCTGCTGAATTGCCTCCACGAGCAGTGACATGACTGGATTGAAGCCACGCGATGTTGAGACGCAACACAGACATTCGTGGTGATCCTGATTCAGTGGGGTGTGTGTAAACAGTTGCTACAACAGAGTCAGTCTTCAAGTCAAGAAAGAATAGAAGGCTTCTTTCCGCCGTGGGATCTGGAGGCGATAGTCCTCGCGCGCCTGTATGAGTGGCGCGCGGAGGCACTACGCCGGGGGGAAACCCCGCTTCCGCGGCAAATCGCGGCGAAGCGGACGGACCTCCGGCGCGATCTCATGGCGGCATGGAAAGAGCGACTGTCGCAACCCAGCGCAGGGCACGCCACGATAGCGGCGGTAAGACCCCTCTTTGAGGAGTGGCTAGAGAGGCGTCACGGCGTCCTCACCTACCGCCTGACGCAGGTCCTCACCGGACACGGAAGCTTCGGGAGGTTCCTGCACATCATCAGGCGGGAGGAAACGCCCGGGTGTCACCACTGCGATGATCGCCCCGAGGACACGGTGGAGCATACGGTGGGGGCCTACCCTGCATGGGCGGAGCACCGCCGTGTCCTCGTAGAGGCGATCGGCAGCGGCGGCGACCTCTCACGCCCGGCCTTGGTTCAAGCCATGGTCCGGGGCGAGGGGGAGTGGGAGGCAGTCGCCTCCTTCTGCGAAGCAGTCATGCTAGCGAAGGAGGTGGCGGGACGAGAGAGGGAGAGAGTCTCCCGTCCAAGCCGCCGCGGTGGACGCTCCGGGCGTCGGGAGCCGCGTGACGACTCCCGGCCACCGTAGGCGCGGGCCTGCGGGCGGTGAGTAATGGGTAGCTCACCGTCCGATCAGGATCAGGCCCGTGCCGGACGGCGCGTACGTGTTCCACGCGCGCCTCAAAGAGATGTCAGCATCGAAGAGGGGGCCCACTAGGGCCCAAGCCTGCCGGGAAAGCGGGATCATCCATAAGGGGTACCGCTGACCCGGAACATAAAGGGCCAAGGAAGGAACACGGGTGGGTTTTAGTCAGTAAGAGTCTGACACTCCCTTCCGCTCCACCCAGAGCGGGAGGGGTCATTTGATGATTACCCATCCTCAAAAAAAAAAAAAAAAAGGCTTCTTTAGAGTAGCGTGCACGGTACACCATCATCGACCGAATCGGTTTATCATCAGTTGATTGAGTAATAAAAGTGGATGCTGGGTGGCAATGCAACAAAAGAAAAAGTATGTAGTAGTTATGATAGATTCAAACTCAGCAGGCTCACATGTTTTAAGAGTACTCCTCAAGAAGAAGAAACAAACGACCAAATGACAGACAGAAGAAACATCATTATCTACGGCGCGATGACAAACATTAACAGAATACTCGTAAACATCACTTCTTTGTATAGCAGAGATAGAAGTAGTCATACTACGCGTGCTGGATATACCTATAGGTAGGTCAAACCTTTTTGCATAGGTTATACGGTTTCCAACGAACAGGTAGGTATTCAACGAGCTCTACTCCAAACATATAAACCCTCATAGTTTCACATGTCACGCCGACAGTTCTACAGAAAAATAGCTTCCAAATTCACATGAATTAGACAAAGGAAATCCAACGCGAAGCGTCGAAGCACGCACAAGCCTGTCTGTCAATCATCACAGACTATGGGAATCGATCAGTGGACGCTCATAGCGTCCATTCTAATTCACCCAGCAGCTCGCCGCGTTCCTAGACGACCTACTGCCTATGTCTTGCGCTGTGACGACGCACACTCACGCGCCTGTCTTATCTACATGCAAGTGTCGCGATGCACTCACTACTTATAACTACCAACAGATTTGCCAGATTATGTCGTCCACATTTACCCTCACTTCAAGTAGTCTGTGAAGTCGTAAGTAAGCAAATGGAGTGAGTTAAGGTGTCTGACTGTTTGGCTGCAACATTACATTGAAGGAAGTATTTAGTGAAGCCATTAAAGTGACAACAGGAATCAAAACATGACTCAGTCGTTTTGTGTGTCAGCAAAGTAGGTAGTTTGAATGCTTTCCATTTTTTCAACCACAAATAAACAGTGGTTTTTGGCTCAGCAATGCTATGCGTTTGATTATATCTCACAAAAGCCTAAGTACCCCACAGTACGAAAGCAACACAATAACAAGCTGACATATTACGGTCTAGACAAATCTAGAGTTAGTCTTGCACAGTGAAAATTCCATTGCATTTGCTGGACTATACTGAAATAGCCTCTTCTATCATTCAAATTACATAAAGGCCGGTGATATGAAATCCAACGTAGACGCGAATATAAGCGTGGGCAAGTTTGCACTTAAAACAAAAGCATTGTAAAGCGCTGCCAATTACTTTGTAAGAAATTAGTACGGTTCTGATCGAAACAGAAGAAATTACGAACTGGGTCAAGTATGAAGCCCTATGGAACTGGTCACGAAGATCGCCGTAACATCAATAAGTGATCGGAATTCATCGCAAAATTTTCATAGATTAGTAGGTATGTTCTCGTTGTATCCTATCCTAATAAATTGTTGCGCTACTTTTCCTGAGGCCAGCACAAGTTATAGGCTCCTAGCTGTAAGCGTCGTTTAACTCTCCTTCAGTTTCTTTGCGTTGTTTCGTTGAGTATCCGAAACAGTTATTTATGTTCGACTTGGTTTCACCGCTCAAGTACCGTCATTTCAGTGGTGGCTGGTGTCGGCGCGCGAGTAGGTACATACGCGCACGTATGTACAGGAGCGAGGCACGTACAAACGGAGTTTTCTAACATTGTGAAGCCTCACGGAGGCACTAAAGCGTCCAGCTGCTATGTATGCAGTGCGCGCGCGCATGCCCGCGGAATCACAATCGACGCTCGCGGTAATAACTCGTCGAACGAAGCCGCTTCGGAATCAACAAGCAGCTGCGCAGGCCACGACGCGCGGCGCGGTGACCAGCATGCTGCACCACCCGCCGGCGGCGGCCAGCGTGTGGCCAGCAGGACCTTGGGTACGAAGGGCACTACGTGATGGACATTATGGGTAATATCCACATTTGAAAATATTGGTGATCACTGAGAGGGCTAAGTGATCACGATAATTTATAATATTAGCTCGTCATGGAATCGAAAAGTAAACGCTAAGAATTATAAATTTTGAACCCGGTACAGGTTCAAAAGTCCGTAACAGTTGCTTAAAATTAAAGAGCGCTTAAATCAGCTAAATCAACATCCAATCAATCTAAAAACTAAATAGGTAGCTACTGAGTTTTTCTACAAAAGTCAGAGCATGTAAATAAAGCAAGATGTCACCTCGTTGCTTGTTTGACGATCAATATTGAAAGCTGTTTCCATTCAACGCTTTTTCATAAAATCAAAGCAACACATTTCACAGGGAAGTTGACACAAAGCTAATGACAATTATAATAGCGTCTCTCGCAAATGATGTCAAAAAAAGTGAAACAAAAAATAAGAAGAACAAACATCGTTTGATATTCATGCGATTCATGGAAATGTTGGGCAGGCGACGCGCATTATTCAGATGCGATCGAACGCGTCAATCATTCCTCACCTCGGACCGGAGATCCATCACCCGGCCCGGCTGCGCACGCTAATACCGACTTTAATTACACACCCTAAGATACATATTTATAATGCTAACATAATTCGGATGTAAAGACGAAAGGTAATATTTAATAGGTCCATAGTAATGAGGCGGTCGGTGACGAACGAACTCCGCATGTATTTATTGAAATGTATGAGGATTGGTATAATGTAAGCTCTGTTCACACTGCGATGGTTAGAGGATCCAAACACCAAGTCCTGAACTTTTGACTATCACTTATCATTGGAGCGGTCGTCGGCGACCCCTTACCTTGTGAAACTCATGAGCTTGTAGCTCGCAAGCTCGTGCTAATAGTGTAACAAGGCTCATTTATTGAGTCAGCTATTATAAAATACAAACTTTGGAGAATATTTCCAATGAATAGGTAACTTGTCATTTACGTTACAAAGTACTTATTTAGGTATAAGCATCAAGCTTTGATTGATTGGATGCAATATAATAAGTATGCCTACCTTCATAGGTAGGTAGGTACATACGTGTATAAAAGTAGATTGTGTGACATTTAATGAAGTTCCTTCTTTAACAGATCATCTCCCATCTTAAGCACCGTCATTAGTAAGCGCATTATTTCTAATTAATCATATTAATGTGTGTGCGCTGCAATCAATCTATTAAATTACACATTAACTGGTTAAAGATAAAAACTGTTATATCGATTTAGTGCGTTAATTGTTAGTTGATTCAGCTATTAACTATTTGACGGCACGGTTGGCGCAATGGTTAAGCGATTGACTGCTGCGTTACGTGTCCCGGGTTCGATCCCCGCACGGAAAAAATATTTGTATGACCTGCAAGTAGTTGTTCCGGGTCTGGCTGTTTGTGTATGTGACTTTAAATGTTTGTAAACGCACCCACGATACAGGAGAAATTCCTAGTGTGGGGCAACGTTTTTACTTAAAAAAAAAAAAAAAAAACTAACTAAGGATTTTTGTACGACGGCGGCGCGGCGGCGCCGGCGGTGTGGCCGCCGGTTTAGCATCTCCCGCGCATTACCTACCTACCGATTTGATCGTGCGCGCGCGCATACGCTACATAATTCATTACTTTACGTCGTTATCACTGGAATAAGTGTTTTTATCAAACGCTTACAGACGCTGAGGGGAGGGCCTGCCCTCCTGCGTCACTAAACAATGTCAATGTGTCCACTCGTCCAGGTGTTGACGCAGAACACCCAACTGTGCGTCTAATACCACGTCGTAAACATCTTTTGCTGAGCAATTTAAATAAATCCTAGTTGTTATTGGTTTTAGTACCTACATCAGCAATATCAGAATGTTGTTGATGAACGCGATCAATTGAAGGTAGTCACGGATGGTTTCAACAACTGTAGTAATTTGTATGAGGAGGCTTTAAGCAAAGTTAGGGACCTAGAAGATGAAATAAGTTATGCTAATAGTCGTATTATCCAGTTAGAGAAAAAAAATATATACCAAGGTTAAAGAAACTAACCATTTGTATAATGAGTTAACCCTTATTTAGGCGCATGGGGTCAGGGCCACTTGAAATTGAAAAAGAAATGTTTTACAGTGTTTAGAGCGCGCTCACGCTCTTTCTAGCTTCCTCACTCCCCGCGGGGTACGCAAATTAGTCTAAAAAAAAATTCAAAAAAAGTCAAAAAAAATTAGCTTAAAGAGAGGTTACATTTATTTATTTTTTTATTAAATATAATATTCCAGTTATGTTTTCGTTTCTTAAAGTTAATTATATTAAAGAACTTTACTAATTACTATAAAATACATTTTAAGTTTTATTTCTTTTTGACACTCCTTTCCCAATGTTTTTTGGGGTCACTGAAGACCCCATGCGCCTAATTGGGTGATTTTTTCAATGCGCCTAGTTAAAGGTTAATAAATAGTAAATGTAACCCTCATTCCATAACAACTATTGACCTAACTGAAGATTCCTTGCTGAAACAGAATAATATTTATAATAACAAAGTTAGTCATAACAAAATAAAAAAATATGCAAAACTAAATAGAATAATTAAAAAATGTAACCAAGTTAGGAAACAACACAAATACTTTTCCAAAAATATTCCACTGAGAAAAGAACGTGTTGAGCTTATCAATAAATTGAACAAATATCAAATCAAATTAGAGGACAGCAAAAAAATCTATGAAATTGATACACAGCGCTTACAGTCTGACATACAGGTACTTGAAGGTAGACTCAGTTCCCTTTACATTAAATATGTGGGTTCTCAGAACCAAATTAAAGAACATATTCTTGCTGCTAATGAGTTGGTTACGTGTCAGTGCAGTTGTCAGAAGGTTTCAAAACCTGATGCTGTCCAGCCTGAGGTAACGGAGGACCCGTCCCAGACTGAGAGTTTGTCTCAAGACTGTACTCCCAACCAAGATATACCAGATATAGTACAACATCTATCCCAAGTGCCTGAGATTGGTACTTGTCCACCTTTCAGTAGTCATGATTGTTACAATTCAGTTATGTTCTCAGATAGTATAGGAAGAGGTTTAGGTAAAATAATTAGTAACAAGCAGAGTTATTCTACCCACAATTATTGTATGCCAGGGTCAACCTACTTCCGCGGCAAATCGCGGCGGAGCGGACGGACCTCCGGCGCGATCTCATTGCGGCATGGAAAGAGCGACTGTCGCAACCCAGCGCAGGGCACGCCACGATAGCGGCGGTAAGACCCCTCTTTGAGGAGTGGCTAGAGAGGCGTCACGGCGTCCTCACCTACCGCCTGACGCAGGTCCTCACCGGCCACGGAAGCTTCGGGAGGTTCCTGCACATCATCAGGCGTCGTGACGGCTCTCACGCCCGGCCTTGGTTCAAGCCATGGTCCGGGGCGAGGGGGAGTGGGAGGCAGTCGCCTCCTTCTGCGAAACAGTCATGCTAGCGAAGGAGGCGGCGGGACGGGAGAGGGAGAGAGTCTCCCGTCCAAGCCGCCGCGGTGGACGCTCCGGGCGTCGGAAGCCGCGTGACGACTCCCGGCCACCGTAGGCGCGGGCCTGCGGGCGGTGAGTAATGGGTAGCTCACCGTCCGATCAGGATCAGGCCCGTGCCGGACGGCGCGTACGTGTTCCACGCGTGCCTCAAAGAGATGTCAGCATCGAAGAGGGGGCCCACTAGGGCCTAAGCCTGCCGGGAAAGCGGGATCATCCATAAGGGGTACCGCTGACCCGGAACATAAAGGGCCAAGGAAGGAACACGGGTGGGTTTTAGTCAGTAAGAGTCTGACACTCCCTTCCGCTCCACCCAGAGCGGGAGGGGTCATTTGATGATTTCCCATCCTCACAAAAAAAAAAAAAAAAAAAGGGTCAACCTACAAACGAATAATGGCATCAGTAACAGGAAAGGTATTTAATCCTAAACTGTATTATTACTTTATTTGTAGGTAATAGTACTAAGGTCAAAAAGGAAGAAATCACTGAATGTGTAACTGAGTTGTTAAAGTTAAATTGTAGTAAAATATTATTGTGTGCTTTCCCATATTTTGAAACTTTGACGAAAAGACAAAACAATTATAATCATATGCTTAATAACCATATGCATTTTTTTTTACTCATTACAGTGACAAGCTTGTGTATTTTGACACCAATAGTTTTGTGGAAACTTTTAAATCGACTAGAGATACTGTGTATCTGCCTGTTAGTTTTAGACACATAATAGCAAGGCTATTATTAGCTTTTTATATAAACTCAGACATAAGTAGTATGTCAAAGTCTTGTGTTATTAACACCACAATGGTTAGTAATAGTAGGTACTAATAATAAGGTGGTGAGCTTGAATAAATATAGCTCAAATGCTATAAGTACTTTTACAAATTGTACGAAGGAGGTTCCATGTTCCTCACTCACTAGGAGCTCATTGACTGGTAATGACATTGAAGTATTGGGGATAACTCCGGATAATCATTTAAACTAGTTTGTAAGACAACAGAAGATACCAGTATGAATATTCCTATAAGTAACAACTACAAGGTATCTTCTTGCTTTAAATTAATTAATTATCAAAAACATCAGCAAAATGCCTTGAAATTATTTCTTCAAAATATTCAAGGTTTTTCTTCCAAACTATTAGAAATTGAAATGTTTTTAGAAAAAACAAAGTTTGACATTGTTTGTTTTACTGAACATTGGTTAAAGGATTACCAAATGCTAATTAATTATGAGAACTACAGTGTAGGCAGTTGTTTTAACCGTAAATCTATGCTGCGTGGAGGTTCTCTAATCTTAATTAAAAATTGTTTAAAATCTAAGCAACGGAATGACATAGTTGGTTTATCAGTTGAACATTGCATCGAACTGTCCTGTGTTGAGTTAGATAAGCATGTTGTAGTGTGCGTTTACAGACCCCCTAATTATCAGAACTTTTCTTTATTTGAGTCAATAATGGAAGATGTCCTAGCGAAACTTGCATCCAGTAATAAAGCTGCAATTATTTGTGGTGATTTTAATATTAACATTTTGGAAATTAATTCGAATAGCAGTAGATTATTAAGCCTTTTTAAATCGTTCAATTTATCGAATGTTTTTACTGAACCAACTAGAGTAACTCCAAGATCTGCTACTTGTATTGATAATGTCTTCTGCGATTGTGATTATTTAGTGAAAGCCATCGTAAATTATTTGCCATCTGATCATAGTGGACAAACGGTAACTTTTAAGTTTAAAACACCTTTGCAAAAAGTGCAAATACAATTTAGACCAATAACGACAGGCAAATTAAGTAGATTTAATAGTACCCTAAACAATAAGTTAAATGTTCTGAGTTATAATATGGACGATGCAAATAAATTGTATGAGAATTTCTTTTCAGTAGTGCACAATGAATTCAATAAAACTTTTGAAAAGAAAACTAAAAGTATTTGTCCTAATTTTATTTTTAGTGACTGGGCAACAAGAGGTATAAGGATAAGTAGGGAAAGACTGTTCGATCTGTACGGCCTTAAGCCCTACATTAAAACTGAAACTTTCAACAAGTATTTTGCTACATATTCAAAAAAATTTAGGAATACCTGCAAGATAGCTAAAGCCCAGTACATTAGCAACAAGATTAAATCAGCAGAAAATAAAATAAAAACAGTTTGGGAAGTTATAAATAACGAAACTAGTAGGAAAAAAATACGAAGCACTGATTATACATTGGAGACTTCACGTGGTGCCATAAGCTCTAACTTAGAAGTCGCTCAAGAATTTGTAAATTTCGTTACTAATATACCAGCTAAAACGACGGAACATTTAAATTCCTCACCTGATGTCTCAATTGATTTATTAAGAGCGAACGTTTTAGGCTGCCTGGTTGAATTTCAATATATAAACCCTATGATAGATAAAAATCTTTTCGGCAAATAAAAATCAAATTGACCGAAGATCTATGGAGAATGTCTATCAAAGTTTGTACATCAATAATCGAAACTATAGCACCTTTAATATTTGATTTGTGTGTAGATCAAGGAGTCTTCCCGGATTTAATGAAATACAGTAAGGTTATACCACTTTTTAAATCTGGGGACAGCAAAGACAACAACAATTATAGACCAGTATCTGTGTTGCCAGTATTCAGCAAGGTGTTCGAAAAGGTAATGCTCAATCAAATGCTTAATCATTTTAACACCAACAAAATCTTACACGGTCAGCAATATGGTTTCACCAAAGGACGTTGTACGACTGACGCCGGTGTCACTTTATTAAAACACATATGTACAGCGTGGGAGGAGGCCCAAGATGCCATAGGGATCTTTTGTGACCTCTCCAAGGCATTTGACTGCGTTGATCACGAAACCTTGCTCTTAAAACTTGAGCATTACGGACTAGGTAAACTCGCGCTTAGTTTAGTACAATCTTATTTCAATGATAGACAACAAAAAGTGCAAATAAATGGTGTCAATTCACCCCTCATTTAGAAGTTCAAATGGGAAGTTCCACAAGGATCGATATTAGGTCCCTTCCTCTTTTTAGTATATATTAATGATCTACCCCATTTATTTAAAAACCAACCACAAATGGTGTTATTTGCTGACGATATTTCTTTAATCTTTAAGATAAATAGACGTGCATCAAATCTTGACGACGTAAATAATGCCCTACTGCAGGTACATAATTGGTTCACTGCTAATAATTTAGTATTAAATGGGAAAAAAAACGAAATGCATAAGATTTGCTTTACCGAATGTTAAAAGTAGTGATTGTGACATAGTATTGAATAACGAGAAACTAGAATTTGTCGATGAAACTGTTTTCCTGGGGATAACGCTCGACTCAAGGCTGCAATGGGGTCCTCATTTGACATCATGGGTCTCATCATGGGTTTTTAGGACTAGAAATAGGGACCAATTAGTTCAACCAGGTTTCAGACTGGCTAAAGTGGACTCATCCTTCATGGGGTACTGTTTAAAATGTTACAATAAAATACCTCCCCACATACTCCAACTGAATGAAACGAAATTTAAATCTTGTATAAAACGCACACTATACAGCCAAGCATATTATAAGTTGGGGGATTATATCGCTGACAAAAATGCTTGGCTCAGGGCTGGTCCTGCTCCACAAGGGCGCGTAAACTAATTAATTAGCATTCGAAAATAATGTTGCAGCTGATGAAGATTGTACAACCTATCTTTACATTGTATAAATTCAATCTCATAGTATTGTATAATTGCATAGCACATGTGTGAGCACTATGTACCCACTATAAAGCTTACTGGGTTCGTCTTTCATTGACTTGAATGTGCCCTGGCGGCTGAGAGTATGTCATGCTTACTCAAATGTGTCGCTGGTGGTGGCGTGTGTATTGGATCATTGAGTTCCCTTCAAAATGGTTGAGCTGAATGGTGCTGATCCATACGTCATGTTCGTGAACGGGCGCCGTCAGTAGGCACTGGTCATTTCTTAGCTGCCACGGCTTATTTTAATTCCATAATTGTTTTTATCCTTTTATTACGGACGCTTTTAACGTGCACGTGTTTCTACATCGTTCTCACATGTATAATTACAACATGCATGATGTAACCACTTTTTTGTAACAATATTTTGATTTAAAAGAGTGTCCATGGAGTTTCTTGCCCGTTCTTCTCCATAGGTACCTACTACGCTTTGAAATGGGCAACTAGCTTCATCTTTCTGACTGACCGACCCCTTGACAATTCAAAAGTGCCTGTAATTGGTTTATTTGAAATAAATGCTTTGAGTTTGAGTTTAGTACCATTGGTCACCGCCACGTGAGCCCATCACGTCATCTTAATGTGGAACACGCACCAGTTCTGCTTTCTGCCGACTACGAGCCTAGGTTCAGAGCTTCAGCGCACAGTCGCACACTCGTTCATGACTTGTCCATACAACTTTTTGTCGATCATAGGAAACGACCAATTAGAACCGTGCACCTAGCTTTGACGTTTCATTGGTAAGCCCATGTAGATTTATATGAAGTAAAATATACTGGAAGGTCTCTTGGCTAAATATAACAGCCGCACGGGTCGGTCGAGGGTTGCCGAGGTCGGTTCACGGATGGGTGACCGTTTGTTATGGTCATTTATACTGTATAATATACATAGATCTTTGACAGTGGTTACGGGTAGACCCCCAGAAGCCCGAAAACCTTACAACCAGTCTCACCAAGAGGTAGTTATCGTATTACCCAGTAACTGGGTTGTGGACATATATTTTCATTATCTCTACTAATGACTGCTTCACCCCATACATTTGTCTTCAGTTGTTTGCTACTCCAGAAGTAGTTCCTCTTACGCGGGCTCTCGTAGTCGTAACATTGCCCCATTGATATGCACCACGGGTTCTGTATTTCCGACTCGGCTGAGTGTGCTGGCCGTGGGAGCATCGTTTTGTTACAAAAACTCCTGTTTATGTTTCCTTTTCATACATTAGGTGGAGACGCAGTAATAACAGCATGTATCACTAGTGTGACCACACACTCGCCTCCTGTACTGCTCAAGTCTACACGTGTTCCTCTAGCTACGAGTATATCTTCTGGTTGCTAAATGACGTTCTACTTTCCTTTCTTACTTATAATGATTCTGATGTTATTGAAATGATGATAAAATTGATGAGTGTTGGATAGAAGTAACGAGGGCCGAATGCCGTTTTTGTTTGATTGACGGAAAAGTGTCTATTTTGTAAACTGTCTAATAGAAAAAAACATATGACAAACCTTCCTTTTAAGTACATCGCTGTTAAATTTTCTTGTAATGTGTCCTGTGGACCCTTCATCGCTGTACACCCTACAGCCGTCGGTCGCGCAGGCGCAGGAAGCCACGTCGAGTGTCGTACGTGCGTCACCACTCACCACGCGCAGTGCCGTAGACGTGCAGGAAGGAACCGAGCTGCGGAGACAACGCGTCCTACTCACTGTTGTTTGTCAAAAGTGTTCAAACCAACAAGCAGGAGAAGGAATTATTATAATAATAATTGTCGGCATCTTCGCTGGCCTCGTCTAGCGGTCTTTCCAATTCACATATATTCTTTCTGTCGTTTAATTAGTCAATAATAAATTCTTGCAGCAATTTTGCGGCTTCAAATAGTCAAATTGAACACATTTAATCATAGTTGACGCATTTAAAAAAAATGTTTCCCCGTCTTTCCACAGGATCGGCAATTGTTGGTAAACTTATAACCAGGCCTATACGTTCGTTCACAGTAAAGTCAAGCATCTGAGGACCAATTATTGACCATGCCAAAGACATTGCAACTCTGAAAAAACTTGCACAGAAGCTTAAATGAATGTATTGTATGTTTTCCTCAATACGTTAACAATAGTGTTAGGTTCGCAGAACCCACGTGGAGGAACTAAAAGCCCTGGTTGTGTGGCGCACGTCTCGTTGTCCCGCCGACGAAAACGTAAAAATGTGATTTCCGGTGACATGAGCGTGACGAGGCGATAAGGGTTCCCCGCGTCGGGTCGTACCGCCCCCTCCCTGCCTCCGCACGTACAGCACGACACTAACAGACTGCCAAATGAAGGGCTTCTCGAGGTGATCAAGGAACCCAGGGAAATAGACGTGGTGAGACAGATGGCCCAGGCGGTAGACCTAGCTAAAGCTACACCTTGCCTGTAGCTGGCTTTTTTGTTCTCTCCGTAGTTTGTAAGGTCGGACAATCAGCAGAATCCACTTGTACTCAAACCATTCTTCCGCATTTTCCGGCTTTTTGTCCAACATGATAATCTATCAAGTATATCTACAAATATTGAGCTTTTCACTAGGTGATGTTTGATTAGCGATCAGTGTCAAATTGTAATGAAACAGATATTTTTTAATTGATACTCAATGCTAGGTACCATCAATAGTACGTTCCATTGACTAATTGCAAGATTAATTGTTTCAATCAACACACACAATAATTAGGTACCTACTGTCATGTATGAAGTTGTCTCAGCATGATAGACGCCCGGCTGATTTGTGAGCATCGACTGGCATAAGCAGTAATAGCGACCCAGCGGGAACTATCATTATGATAATTGTAATGTAATATGTACCAACTACACGATCAACATTCAGTTACACCGCACAGTGCACACTGCATGTTGTACCTTTAGCGTCGCTCCTTCTGCGTTCTGACAAACTGCTAAACTCCAACTAAACGCATCAATTATTACTACAGAAATATGACCTTATTACTCTGAAATCCAGACGCACCCAACTTGAGATGATGACCCTATATAGTATATGTCGTAATAAAGTAGACTGTACTGATCTAGTGAACAGTTTGTGCTACCTACCCGTACCGTACATGGACGAGAAGTTCGCTCGAGACACTAAAAGTAGTGGCAAACAATGCCACTACTTTTTGTAGAACCAACTCAGGAGTACGCTCTCCGCTGCATCGATTAATTGACACCTTCAATGTGCAGTTTGGCTCAACTGATGTTATGTTTCAAAGCAAGGCTATATTTAAAAAAGAAATTGTTACTATTTTAAGTGATCAGAACCCTAATAATTAAGTAATGTTTACTTTTAGTCTGTTTATTTTTATATACTTATTGTTCCTTCTAACAACTAGTAGATCTGTTTAGTAATATGTGGATAACGTTGTGAGTAGTGTATTTGCTACCTCTGTTATTAAGTTCTAACATATGTTTACCTATTATTACACTGCTGTTTGTTGTCCCTAAATAAATAAATAAACTCCAACCAAGAAAATGGAAGTTTAATACATATTCACTCAAATCACTGAGTAAATAAACATAGGTACCTAATTTTATAATTTTTTAAACTCGAGACGTGGTTGTACGTTTTATAGTATTCAGAGTTCGTGTTCGGGCCAATAAAAATAGCAGCTGCGAAATATAGCAAAAAAAATGTATGTCGCCGCTCGTAAATGCCATAAGGCAGTCTTCCATCGACCAAAAGTACGAACGAGACATACATATGGGCTCATAACATGACGCCGAGGGCGGTGAGCGGAGCGGGCGCGGGGCGGAAGCGGTGAACGGAGCGACATGGGCATTAGCATTACATTCTTATTGAAACCTCACCCCGCGCTCCCTGACCAACACGTTGATTAGACAATTTGCGTATCCACTTCCAGACGCTAGCCTTGAGCGACGTTCTAACTACCGCTCACCGTGCTACCCCGAACAGACTTCAATCGCGACCATCTTAGAGCAGATAATCGCAAGATCTCCCGCGCACTTGACAGTGGCATCCAAGACATCGGCGGAATAGCTGATTCCTATTGTAATGTATGCTAAACGGGTGTGACCGCGACAATTAGGCTAGGATGTGCGGGCCACGGCCGCGGTCGTGTCTCCACATCGTCACGCTGAATTGCGATCAGCAATTAGTGGCTCATCGCTGCATCAGCAACGTGTTTATTTAATCACGAGCGCATACATAATGTGCGCGCGCAGACGACGCGACGCACCGCGCGAATTTTAAGCGTCAAAGAACGGGATGAGACGTGGGACTGTGGGACTGGCACAACACCCAGCACTCACAGCAGCAAGCACGGGGGCGACGGATTAGGCGCAGTAGACGCCGCTCATATAGCGATATTGACTAAATTTCCAATTCAAGCCACGTTATTAATAAGGAGAGAGGTCGGGGCTCGTGATCGGCTCCTACACGCCGCGCACCGCGCAACCGCGGACACGAACAAAATAGTCGAAAAAGGTAAGCGCGCGGTCGTGACGAGAATGTCGCTGATGTTATGTATTTCAGGTCGCACTCATTGTATTTTAAACCGCTATTGTTTCGTATTTCGCGCCTGCGCACAGAATGCTGCGCTTGCGCCGCGACTCGCATCGTTTTTCGCGGTGCAACGTCACTCACCAGTGGTTTATGCTTTATAAATAGTAGTTATAATATAAGCAGCGGTCGCTGGGAGGTGGTCGTTCCATCATCTTCTGATGTGAGTACGAGTTATGATGAGTGGTGACAGCGGGGTGCGCGGGGGAGCTGCGGGTGTCGCACGTGGTTCGCTGCTCCCACGGTCGGTGATTGATTAACGGTGCGGTTCGCGCTAACCGCCGCCGACGTGAGAACACCCGCGCTAATGTGCGCACGCAACATTCGGGCCGTGTCGCCGCCGCGTGATAGAATTGCAAGCGACGCTACCACACGACGCAGCGCCGCGAATACTACGCAAATACTCACTGCCACCAACCTACTAGATCTACCTACATAACTTTGCACATTCGCACTTGATAGCTTTTTGTAATGTTTCTAGTTTCGTCATCTAGTAGATTAATGTTGAATCAATATCGACAAATAACCAACAGTTAGGTACCTATATTACTGAATCCCTCCAACAGCTGCCATCAGCTACGTGCGAAACCGAGTGCCGGATCCCTAGATGCATTTCGGTGATGAACAACGGTTACGCGTTCCGAAGACTGTCGATAGTTCCTTCAGGTCCTAGACAGCATCATCAGCGATGGTCGGCGAGGCACCGGTGCGACGTGATAGCGCACGCGCCCGGGCGCCGCGGCCGACGGGACACCGCCTCTCCGAAACACTCCACTGCACCAGCAGGCATACCTTTGTAAACAACGCTGTAGTCTATTAATGCCTCTGGAGTATAACTTTGAAGCTAATCTCATCCTTCGTTGTAAGAGACTCTTACGTCTTTTTCATAATCTTTCGTATGAGGCTTTAGTCAATTACACCAAAAAAAATCGCTAGATTGACAGCGCGTCCTGTATAATAATGGTTTTAGGATGTTGTTGAGACTTCCTTGCTATCGTAGCGCGTCGGAAATGTTTGCGCACGCAGTCGCAATCTCATCCTGAGAACTGTAGCGGAGAGTTTCGGCTCTCCGATTGTCAAGCAGTTTGTGCAGAGGGTGATTGGTACTAACACTAGATAATAAGCTGTTTTAATATTATGTTACTAACACTCTATGGATTATTTAATCCGAAATAAAAATCTATATTATTATTTAGCCAATGAGTGATACTGAATGCACGCCGTTTTTCAAAGCTTGGCGACAGTAACACAAACTTTCAGTAGGTAGGTAAAGTCTAAGTCAAATCGTATAATATTTCAGTTAGACTAGGTACACAGTTGCAACAAAAAGTCGGTTAACATGGCTGCGGGAACTACTCTGAAAAATCTGTTTCTGCCTAAGTTACTCCCTAGGTAGTTGGGTCATAATTATAACAATTACAGCGCCGTTAGTAGTGTACTGCTCGCTTCACGCAGCGTTAGCATTCAGAGGCTCCGCATGATACATCCTTGTGTAAGACAGATCTTAGGCGAAGTATCGAAGTGGCTACCAGCTTCAATAAACATGTTATTGTTTTGAGCAGACTTTTAGGACAAATGATGATGCTTTAACATAATATTCATAAGAAATGCACAAGTACACAAATTAGTCCAATGTTTACTGACTTACTTACTTAAAGTAGTTTTGATTCACGGCAATGATATTACAGGAAGTAGAATGGGATCCTTTGAAGTCCGGCGGCGGCGCTACAAGCTACTCGTACGTGAGATAAGCGCGTCACAGCACGACACACGCGCTTCACAACTATTGTCAGACCAACGTGAGTTCTCTCTCAGACTACTCGTATCACCTGTATCACCTGTCACAGTCGTCAGCTCGAAGTATTCCTGGAAGCTGGAAGGGTTCCTTAATAGGGAATCAGTCTATAAACTCAAATATCTGTTACAATCATTTTTAACGACACCAGTAGGCCAATTCTCGTACTTAAAAAACGTTCAAATTCAAGTCGCAATCTCATCTCAGCGACAATCAATGTCAAAAACCTGTCAAAAATGTATGTAAATTGATTGTAATTTTGACAGATTGAGACTGAGATTAGAATGCGAACGGTCTTAAAAATACGGGAATTGCCCCTCAGGTAGTAGTGCGCTGTTTCTCGGATACACAAAGTGTTCAACTACTACAATGACTGCTACTATAATAGTTACAAGGCATGTCCGTTGTCACTTCTACGTTGTGTCTACGTGTTTGTAGCGCAGTTGTAATTTGAGAACGATGTTCTAAGCTGAATGAGAATGTGAACCACTTCAGATTCTATTCACACCTGTCGGCGATAAACTGGAACTAATTAATATTCTTTTGTGCGACATCTACAACGCTGCTTGCCTGGCTTGTGTTCGTCTGGTCCGTTGCTGTGATGCAGATTAGGAAATTTATGTGTGTGTTTGTGTTAATAATGAGATGAAATTTATTGAATCAACTACCATTGCATACAACACGTTTGTTTTATATATTTTTTACCGGCGTCTGTGCAACTACGAAACCAGAAAAGTTGTGTATTGCCATATGGCATACAAGTCATGAGATGCTGTACAAGTTTAACAATGACGTAATCGGCAAGGGATCATGAAGGTTATGTTTGGAAAGCCATCAGCTTGGTGCCGTATACTGGAGTAGAGTGTGACGTCACGCGAGGAGTATGCCGAAGAGCGCTGATTAGGGAAAGCCTCGTCTAGTCTCCGCTGAATAATGATGAACTCGCTTTCAAATGACTTTCCTCGTAGTATGTGCTCGAAGAGAAATGCGGCAATGTTGCACACACTAGAAAGTCTACGAAGATGACAGCCCTCCTCTTTGACACCTGTTCCGTTTCAATTCTGATTTTATATAATTATGTAATCAGATGACTCTTTAAACAATACCCACAAAAGTAGGCAGAAAACTTTAATAAAGAAGTATTTCATGCGGCAATGTAAGTATATCCTATCCCAAGTACCTATGTAATGACTCTTGGCTGCTGTGTCTAACGTAGGCAAGTAGGTATAAACAAAAAGTTCATCATCAGGTGCAAGTTATAAATGTTAATTGTTAGTTAACTGATGAAAAGTAACGACTTGCAAGTTTGCGAGCACTGATAACTGATGCAAAATATATTCTGTAATTGAGATGTTTCAACTAAACTCTGACATTTGGTCGGAGCATTCTGCTTTGAAACCTAGTCACGTTACTTATAGAAAGAGTTATATTAGCTACAAACCTAGTCACGTTACTTAAAGAAAGAGTTATATTAGCTACAAAACAATGTTGTTTAAACATAGTTAAACATACCTACATAACATACATTTTACAGGAGACGGTCACTCATGGCCACAGATTCTATATCTCGTACCTACTTATTATTTACAGTAAGTGTCAATCTGTCAGCGAGAATTTTTTTTTTTTTTTTTTAGAATAGAACAATTTATTTGTAAAGAGTATTGTGTAAAGTGTGTTGTTATTTGTCCTTAAAAAGGAGACGCACGCTCGGGCCCCATGACCCGAGCGTTTCAAACCCAAACGATTCAAAACTGTAGTTACCCATAAGGTTACAGTATTTGCGCCGCTGGAGGCTCTCAGCAGCCGCAGCAGTGGCGCCAGCACAGCGCGCCGTGCTTGGAGTATGAGATGGCGCAAGGGTGTCGACACAGGTTGCGTCCCACACCAGAGGCCTACACACCTTCCAAGGCAACAACGTCATGCCGTCTGGTCTCGTCCCATCGTCACGTACCAAGCCGATTGGTTCTAATACCGCTGGTACGCCGGCGGCGGCGGTGACAAGGGCTCGACGAATAATATCGTTGATGCTGGCGTGCCGTGCTATGCGACCTGCGCTCCTACAGCAGGATAGGTCATGGTGCCCGAGACTGGCGCCAGCTTCGCCGCAGTGACATCAATACGGAGCAACACAAAGCCCATGTCAAAGTCAAATAATTTATTTCAAATAGGCACAAAAGGCACTTTTGCACGCCCAAAATTTAACGTCAAAAGAAAATAGAATTGATTCTAGTCGCCCCTTCTAAAAGGTAGCTTAGAATGGGCAAGAACCCAACGAGACGATAGTCTAACGATTACCAAAAAAAATAACAAGTAGGTAATATGTCAGTGTGTGAATTAAAGTAGGTACGGCACGGTTGGCGCAGTGGTTAAGCGATTGACTACTGCGTTGTGTATCGCGGGTTCGATTCCCGCACGGAGCAAATATTTGTATATAACCTGTAAGTAGTTGTTCCGGGTCTAGCTGTTTGTGTATGTGAGTTTAAATGTTTGTAAACGCACCTACAATACAGGAGAAATTCCTAGCGTGGGGCATTCGTTCGTCTAGTTACTGTTTTATGCTTATATATGTATTGTGTTTTATGCGCCTTAGTTGCCTGAAATAAAGAATATTATTATTATACAAAAAAAGTAATCAGAATGTAAATCAATGTCATAAAAATAATATATTATACAGTCAAATTAGCAACCTTAGAAAATTAATTATTTCACAATACAAAGTCTATTCTGAAGCCACTGTGTTAAATATTGTAAAAGATATATTTCCTAATATAGAAAGATTAAATAGTTCTTAGTACTTTTGATTGTTTTGTAGAGAACCTTAAAGTAGAAACTTTCTACTTTCGGAAGAAAAAGGCTGCAAAAGGTAGCTTACTCATTTCTTTGGATTATTTTGAACACGTGGTTTCGATGAGCGGATTATCAATAATCAAAAGTGTTCGTCATACTGGCGAAAACACGCTTAGGTTAGTACCTACCGACGATTCCTATTAAAGTAAATTCAAGGAAAGTATGTGTGTCTGTTTGATAATTAATTTTCCTGACTGTACAATAGGAACTGTTCTTGTGTTTTATGTAAGTTTAAAAAAAGAAGATGTAAGTAATTTACAAAAACAACAATTGCAAACAAGCCGAAACAACGTGTTCAGAGTACCTAACATTATTTAATAAAGTGGCGCCAAATTTGCCGACAGTGGCCATAAAAGTAACGGTGAGGCGACCTCTAGCGTCACGAGGGAGCCTCATGACATGTGCCCACAGCACAAGAATATGAGAAGGTTCACTCCACGATTCACTCAGTTGCCTAGTTGCCATGGCGAAACATACGAACTACGAAGTGAAAAATCACAATTTTTCAGTACTTAGTATCTTCTCATGCCATAGTTGCTGTAGGTTTTATTTAGTCAGAGAGTATGCTTTCGTGAAATAAATTGAGCGAAACTTCTGCCGCGGTTCTTAGTCGCGAGTGCGCTTGTAGCTATTTATAATCATAATCATTGTCTAGCTCGGAGGAAGTCAGCTAGGTTGTGGACTTTAATTACAATCTCTTGTTATGAACACTGATTGCTTGTAGCAGTAGGCAGAACGTTTAGGAACCTCTCGCATTATTGTTGTCAGGAACTCAGGACTTTTATTCATTCGAAGAAACGGATTTCCTGTGATAGTCAGATACACAGGGCCGCAAGAAAGCCTGTCGATCGTAAAAAATGCGAAAACTTTTTCAATATATGAGCAATCCTTTTTAAATAAAAACTAAATTAAAGTTTATTTCATTACAAATATAGGAAGAAGTAAAACCTTTTCATTTATTTTTGGTGGTTGTATTGAAAACCATAAATATAAAATAAAAGATTATCTTTTTAAATGTTAATAACTTCGAAACCATTTGTTTTACTTTTGTTTCTGTATATAAATATGGCTTTTCTTGTGCAGAAATTCATTATTCTGATAAAATTCAATTAAAAATATGCCACTGACCCCTGAAGAGTGTACCAGAATTCTGACAATGCTTGAAGACTGGCGCAGTCAGCGTTATACAGTGAGAACTGTTGGTGTGTCCCTATCAACCGTTCAAAGAGTGCTACAGCGATTTGAAAGGACTGGAACCAATATTCGCAGACCAGGAACAGGGCGAACAAGGGGCTCGACAGCGCGGTAGGATCGATATAATTATGGTGTCAACAATGTTGAGAAATCGATTTCAAACGGCTGTTGAAGTCAAAAATCACCTACGTGCTGGAGGGAATCAAATAATTTATTCGTATAGAATGTAGGTATTGTACAATAAAGTTGTTATAAAAATATAGTGAGCCGGGTACATTCTGCCTAAGCTTTTGCATTCAAAATTTTACTAATTATGTCACGATCAATAAGCTCATGAGGACACTTATGAAATACACTTAATAAATTAATAAATCACTATAATAAGTTCCGATCATGCACAAAAGCATATCGACTAATGTCAATAATGTCACAAATGGTTAAGTCAAAAAATCACTTATCGAATAATAGCATTTCTGTATCAAAAAAGCCTTGAGTTTATTTTTAAACTAGCTGACCCGGCGAACTTCGTACCGCCTTAGAATTATTAAATGTTGTGTTTAGTTATTAGGTGAGTTATATTAACTCTTTGTTACAATATATTTAAAAAAACACACAATAATAATGAGATACAAATGGCCTGAATATCAGCTTCACTTACTTATCATAAATTTAACATTTTAATTTTACGATTCTATAATTACTTCTAAGTCTAATCAATCTACGGTTGAGTCATATTTTTTTTAACTCACTGTTTACTATTGTCCTATGTCTAAATAATTTCTTCTATGTTGGAAGTATCGGCCAGATATTCTTTTGATTTTAGGTTGTAATGTGTCGTTTACAAGCCACCACAATGATTAAAGTTTTGGGATATGATATTAATGGAGTCGCATTCAATGCAGCTACTTTTTTATGTTCGTTGCCGAATTAAATCTTAGTGTAATTTTTTTATAGCAGTGCTCACATTTTTTTTTTATGCGAAGCTCTTCATGGTATACGTTGCCCACAATTGTGGTAATGTTTTCCCATACCACTTATTTGTTTCTTGAATAAATACACTTTTCTTATATAACAGTACTTACCTTATTATATATTTTTATTTATTTATCATATTTTTAATAACTTTAATTTACGCGTCTGTCTTTGCCTCAATGTATTAGCCCAAAGGCGTGGGTTGCGATGTTCTTGACGTTCATTTGTACGTGTGCTTGCAATCTGGTCTCTTACACTTGCATTTTCATCGAATCGTTGTTCTTAGGTTATATTTAATCTCCGCGTGTAAACCGTTTGAGTTTGTTTGCGACGCGACGACCAATATTTCCCTCTCGTCCTCGGACCACGGCGACGTGGCATTGTACCCTAATTTTTACTTACATGTTGTTAACTGTTTACAATCCATCACAATAACATCAACATTACAACAATACACAAATGATTCATTAAACGTACATTTATTTATTTAAAACTCTTATACTATCATTACAGGTTTTGGAACCTAATGCGATATATAGAACTACTTATAATATTAACTATATTCATATTCATATTTATTTGCATTCCATAATGTTTATGAATGTTCATTAATGTTCATTTTAAATAAGCTGGTTTTAAGCTACCTCTTCACCAATTTATTGTTATTGGAGTTATATTTATTGGACCCACGCAGAAAACACTTTTTCTAAGTAGTGAGGTTTTATAGCCACCGATAATTAAGAGGTTTTTGTATTGACTTCTTACGGGACCTTTCTGGGTGACCTTAGCAAACAAATTTTTATTTCTTTTTACAAAAAATGCCATTACCAAAATATATAACGACGGAAAAAAAAAGAATTTTCAAAGACTTGAACAGAGATTAACAACTATCTCTAGGTTTAAGACCACACATAGCTCTAACACAACGTTTTTGGGCTTTAAATATGATATCTCTTAGAGTGCAGTTACCCCAAAAAAATATTCCAAACCTCAAGACCGATGCGACCAAACCATGGTATGCTACTAAAGCAGTCTTTATGTCAGCTATTTTTGTTAGGTTTAAAAGAACATAGGCTGCGGTGCTTAACTTTGCTTCTTTGCTTTTTTTTTCTTTTCTTTGCTTTGTTTCTGCTTGCGGTTTCCAAGTTAATTGATCATCTATATGAATTCCTAAAAACTTCGCGACCTTTGTTTGTTTGATCACCTGTCTATTGTACTGTGCATTAACGTTTGGTGGAATTGCACGTTAGTCAAAATGCATCACATTAGTCTTTGGTAAGTTTATTACCAGGTTGTTTTTATCAAGCCAATCAATAATATTTTTAAGGTTAATGTTAATATCCTGTTCATAATTATTAATATTTGTACATTTCATCAGTGCTGTGCTGTCATCGGCAGATAGAACCAGTGGATTTGGTATCTGACGGGGCAGATCATTTATATACAGCAAAAAAAGCGTGGAACCTAATACACTACCTTGCGGTACACCGATTTACTATCAGATTTATATTTTAGTTCACGTTTTGATTTAAGACAAATTCTGGATATCTCCGTATATTGTGTGCGGTATATACTGAGGTAGGGTTTTAAGAGATTCAGCACGTTTCCCCTTAGACCGTAGCTATTAAGCTTGTTCAGTAAAATGTCACGATTAACACAGTCAAATGCTTTAGTCATGTCTGTAAAAATGGCACAGATAGGTGTTTTATTAGCGACATTTATCATTATTTCGCGTAAGAAGTCATATATTGCTGTATTAATGTTTTTATTTTTCCTAAAACCTGTTTGTTAATTACATAGTACCTATGTTGTATTTGGTCAAAAAGTTGTTGATTAATTCATATATAATCTTTTCTACCACTTTGGAAAACACAGGAATTAAAGCAATCGGTCTGCGCTTTGTTAGCATGTAGCGCTGCGCGGGCGCACGCGATGTTGACTTGCGGCCACTTTGACTACGACAAACATCGCCCAAACAAAGTTTTTCATGCTTATTAGAACAAGAGGCGGACAAACACGCGGTTCCTGGTACCAACACCCGATGCCAGCACCGCACAGCACGGCACTGCAGCGCACCCGCACCGCGCCGCCGCCGCCGTTGGTAACATAACACACCAACAAGGTGTTTGTTTGTCTATACCTACATGCTTCCTAAACTACATCATTCTTAATTACGATACTCAAAGATTATGATTATAATATTATTCTAATTATTGTGAATGTGAGAACTATGTCGGTCATTGATTTATTTATATTTATTTTTGTATTTTTCTCAACGTAATCATGATCTGGCAGTTTGAGTAATTTATGCGGCCTACTCAAATGTCCTTTCTTTGGTATTGTTCGTCGAATCGTTGAGCTCCTTGAGTCTAAGTTGAGCTGCACGATTACTGACAATTGCGTGCACTGACTGGACAGGTCCACTCAATCTGTGTGGTTCTTTCCTCAAAAGACCATTGCAGACACCGATCTACATAGCTTTCACATGACCTGACCAAGATTTTGTCTGGACTTTAAAAGAGACTGTGACCTCTGAGTTTGTTTCGGCCTTTCTTCTCAGAGTAGTCAGATAGGAAACGCCGACCCCATCTAGTTTAAAAAAAAAAAAAATATTTGACGTGTAAAAGTGTTTGTTCAAACCTACTTACAGAAATAAAATCATTTACGAGACTCGAGAGCAAAGACACGAAACGTTTGACGGGTTTAAGAACCAATACATATCTCGTTAACTTCCAAGTATTTAGAAAACAAACAGCGAGCTGTGTTTATAAATGTAATGTATGAGTATCTCCTAAAGACGCATTTATTGTAGTATAGCGGACGCAACTTTTTAAAGAATGTCCGCGACATCGGGAACGACGAAATCCTTCAAAAACAAAAGCCGTCCGGGCTCATCATTTAAAGACAGGACAGACGAATCGTATCAATACGCTGATGGAACTTTTAGGGACGTATAAAATACGAAGTCATTGTCTTTTTTGCGCGTTCGGTTTGCGCGCGCGACGCGGCCGCGGAATACCAACAAGGTGCGCTGGCGCAGTGGAATGCGCTGCCGCCATTCGCGGGACGCCTGTCACACGTCGCTCGCATCGCGACGCCATACGCACACCACAGCAACCCCAGGACTGACTGACGCACACACTTTCGAAAACTAACGCGAACTCAGCAAAAAACTGTCATTCAAAACGACATCCCACGATAACCACTTCAACTTGAACCTTGAAATCAAGACTCTAGAGTCCAGTTCCGGTCGAAGCTCTGCCATCAATTGTAAATGCTGATGGTCTTTGTACGAGTTTCGGACATGGATTTGCTTAGATAACAATCGCGCTCCGAGTGAATCTGAAATGTTGATTTCTTTATCAATTTCTTTTGTTGGAAATGTTGTCCGAGGTCTCAACGACTAACTTATTGCCCTCAGAGATTTTATCGCCACTAACTAATTAGGTCCATTAATGTTTACGACATTTTATCCAGTTACAGTTTTGTGGAGCAGCAGATAGACAATGCATGCAGAAGAACATAGGTAGCATGTAAATGTAAACCGTACACCTATTTTTAGATTCAATATAATACTTCTGTCAAAAATATGTGTAATGCAAATAAAGGAATTTTAATTTTTATTGTAATGAAACTAAGTACCTATATGAAGTGCGTGCGCTATACACATACCTACATAATGCTCATTGCTCACGTATCTCTAAGCAAATCTTAGGTAGTATAAAAAAACGCTTTTTTTGTATGTATGCTATCTTTTAAACGACGCAACGGATTTTAATGCGTGTTTTCATAAATAGACAGAGCGATTTAAGACAAAGCTTTTCATGTATAATAATTATGTTCATGCATGTTATAGTAGAGTAGAGCCGAGAATTTCAAAGATTTGTAACGCGATGTCGTAAAAAACATATTTTTGTGCGCTTACATTGCAAAAGCCTGTTAAACCTTACGAGTTAGGTCATAATAATGTACAACTTAATTTTACATTTTAAAAAGATCTACAAAAAAATCCATAGTGATATATGTCTATCTCTTAAGGATAACCCACAGTAACCATTTTTATCTTTTACATTTATAACTTATGTAAAAGTATAATAATCTCTATAAAAATAATCTTTTACATATAACATAATATGTAAAAGTATAATGTTTCTAAATGTGTTGTTAGTACCTACACACGCAAACCACATGCAATCACGTTTCAGTATAAGCTATGTAATTCTTTTATAAATAGAATAAGCGTTATCAGGGACCTGGGTGTAACGTTTGACTCTAAGTTGCTTTTTGATGCACACATAGAAAGTGTTGATAATAAAGCTTCCAAAGCACTTTGATTTATACTTAGGTTATCGGCAGATTTTATAAACATAAAAACTTATAAAGTTCTTTATTGTGCTTTTGTCCGCAGCCATTTGGAATACGCCTCACAAGTGTGGAACCCTAATTATAATATTTATATAGACAGAATTGAGGGAATTCAAAAGCGGTTCCTACGTTTCTTGCAATATAAAACTAGGAAATATACTGCCAATTATATAGCGCGATGTAAGAGGTTTCACATCTTACCACTGCATGAGTTGCCCTGGCCCTGCAGTCTCGACATAGTTAGCAATCGTTTTCGGTTGCTAAGTCCTAACAATCCAGATGTAAATGTTGATGTAAATGTTTAGCAGTCTCGACACTCAAATTTATCGGTTGTTACCTACCGGTACCTACCTAAAATACCAGTGGAGACCACCAAATATCGTTACATCTGGATTGTTAGGACTTAGCAACCGAAACCGATTGCTAACTATGTCGAGACTGCAGGCCCTGAGCTGTTAAGCTGCTTAGGATTAGTAACACACTGCAAATTCTTTCGCAAACCTAGCCTGTTACATGTCCCTCATTCCAAGTCCACGTACAGGCAGAATTCGTTTCTGATCCGTGCGAGCAGAAGTTTTAATAAACTGTCTGGTGAACATGATTTGGATATATTCAATACCAGTGTTTCTCGGCGCATTTGTTGGTGGAAAGCTTTTTTACGGAAAAGTAATTGTTTACGTCTAAATTATTTTTAGTTTGTAAGTATATGTCGTTCGTATACTATTTTTTCCTAATTTATGTAAAAGGTATTTGTACCGACATTTGTATTTTTTCTCGTTTTTAATTTTAATTTTGGTGTTTATCTGTGGAAACTTGAAAATAGCCTTCAGTTGCATAATGTTTAAGTACACTGTATATTATAGCTGTAAATTCCCCTAATAAAATCAAATAAAATAAAATACATTACATACAGCGTGGCGCTGCTATGGTGACCTTAATTTAACACACATATACGTTTTCACATTTTCGTTTCATGACAATTTTTTATTTCCATTAAACGTTATTATTTACAGATTTATTAAAGAATTTAGGAAATAGCATCTTAGAGCAACCTGTACTTAAAGAACTGTCGCGCAGCGGTCATTTCCCTCGGTCACGGATCATAACTTCGCATCAATGAAATTAAAACGAATAAGCAATACTATTAGGATGAAACAAATGCATAGAGTAGGCGAATTTAAGGAAATTTCCTTTGTTGGCGAGCAGCGCAGGCGACGCGCGCTCTCCCTTCCACCCACCCGCCGCACCGAACACGAATTCTTTTTTTGCTTTTCTAGTGCTAGTCGAACCCGTGTCCTTGACGCACTTATTTACTCTAGTGCGCATAATTACGTCGCGAAAAAGACTCTTAGCTATTGTTTTATTTATTTCTTTTTGTGTAATTAGGATAGTAATTAGATCATGGTACTGCGATAAAGACACTTTGATTGGTTTTCGTTTTCTTATCTAGTAGGTACGTTTACACCTCTTGCGATACGGACGCATTTATTTGTGCTATTAGTGCTTGTGTAAACTTATGATCGTGATGGCAGTGATTAGTGATGACAGTTATTACTAATAGTAACAAGAGAGGGTGATGTGATAAGTGTTTGTACCACTTGCGCCGCTCGGTTTCTTTGATAATATGCCGTCAAAGAATCGGACCGATCACGAGTAGGTACAAGACGCGATGCGCGGTTGCCAGCCCGCGAACCGACACGTTGCCGCTCCGAGTTAACGTAAGCGAGCTAGGTAAGTAATTTCATGAATGAATTTTTGCAAGGGTGATCCCAATTTTAATGACTTTTTTATTATTTAGTTTGTTTGAAAAATTTTTTTTTTCAGTTTACGTATTATTTTAACCTATCAATATTTATATGGTTAATGGGCACTAGCCCTACCCGTGTATTAAATTAAAGTCACCGTTGTAGCGCCACATTGTATATTACACTTTTTACATATATTTTTATTTTTTACAAAACCGTAATAAGTTATATAAGAAGCTATTTTAAACAATACGATATTATTCCTTATCCAATTAAATACGTTAGTGTGCATTTAATGTAGATCAAAATTGCCCTTGACATATCCCTTGTAATATCATTACAATGAATATCTTAGAAGATGGAGTCACATTGAGGTACGGTAGGTAGTTGCTTGGAGCCAGCGTCCAGACGTGAATTGCTTGCAAACAGAGAAGAAAATAAATTTGCTTTCTCACTTGCAGAGTGGGCCAGCGACCCATCAGGTTTCGTCATTGGAGGTAAAGGTGTCTGGCGTATTCGTGACGAAATACAAGTACCTTGCCATGATAAATTTCCTTCAATATTAAAATAGGAGCAGTATTTCTCTCTAACTTGATAAGCATTACTTGGCTCGACATCGGCGTTGTTAGGAATGGATACAAGAGTAGTTGTATCATCGATGAAAGGCGAGAAGTCGGGCTGTCTTTCAATTAAAAATTATGCAATACACAAGTGGCGACTTTGTCCACTGTTTCTACTTTGCATTCAAAATCTGTACGATAAACATAGCAATTTCGCGCCAATAACATCAAAAGTGGCTTCCACAATTCGACGTGCCCTTGAAAGTCTATAGTTGAATGTACGTTTTTGTTCGTCTGATTGTCCCCGCGGATGTGGATGCATGAAATTTTCCACTAAAGGGAAAGCCATACAAAAGGTTTACCTCAGGTTGTTCTTTTAAGATCACCTCCTTCATGTAAGGGTTCAGGTTGCAGAAGATTTAATCGTTTTTTTTTTAATGTCTTCCAAAAATACTAT
Source organism: Brachylomia viminalis (assembly GCA_937001585.2). Lineage (NCBI taxonomy): Eukaryota > Metazoa > Arthropoda > Insecta > Lepidoptera > Noctuidae > Brachylomia > Brachylomia viminalis. Next base: position 27,970,277 of record OW443297.2, read on the forward strand.
CATCAAATTTAATATTTCAGCATCACTGAATCTCCCTATGGATCCCACATAAACCATTATAAACTTTCTTTTTGCGTCAGCTAAGCACATTAACGTTTTAGAAAATCTTTATTTACAATTATAAAAAGAAGATACAGAACTTGCAGGACAAGTGATATAGACATGTTTACCATCTAGAGCTCCCAAACAATTTTTAAACTGCCATAGTTCTTCACACTCTTTTGCAATTCGCTTCCAGTCGTCTATAATGGGCTGCGGAATAACAAGAGGTTGTAAGACAAGCCAAAGCGCATCACAAACTTCTTCTACAATCTTCGACACAGTTGCTACTCCAATTCTAAAACTTTTTGCCAATCTGCGAAAGGACTCACCCGTTGATAATAAATATCTGAATTAAGAAGAAATGAAAAAAAATACTGTTATTATTTGCTAAATATGACATTCTGAAAAAAAGAAGCATTATAAAAATACATGTAATAGGGGTTTATCGGATTAAGTAGCTTTCTTTTTAACTTTACGGTTAATTATTACATTCTAGTGTTTCAGTTCAAAGTGCAAAGAATCGTTGGGAACAGCTACGGGATAGTCATTGCGACATGCTTAAGAGGACAGAAATTTAAAAAAAGCGGACAAATTGCAGCCAAAACACTTGAATGGAAATAACAAGGGATCATGGAATACCTGTTGCCATACATTTCAAACAGAGACAGAGAGTCAACTTTTAAAGATAATTCTCCATCAACAATAACAAATGAAGAAAAAAGGAGATGAATTATCAAGTTTATTAACCATTAATTCGAATTTGTCCGAGCCACCGGATGAGTACCTACTATAAAAAAATCTACCTCCCAGTCTGTATCTATTTTTACAATAAAAAAACTATTAAAGTATTGGGAGATTAGTTAAGTTTTAGTGGAAAAATAAAGTTTGCGTGTGATAACCCCAAATTTGACAGTTGGCGAAAAAATGTCGGCGAAACCGCGCATTAAGAAAGTATTCCAGGTAATTTACTTTAAAAAATATATTTTTGCTTAAGTTGCGTAGTTTTTGTCTGTGTTTTTTGAATTGGTTCTAGTCACGTTCAAGTAATACGATTCCATAACTTTTGCTTATGTCAATCACAATAAATAACGAGTTTTTTACTTGTCCGGCACACCGGACCTCGTCGATACATCTGTATTTCATGTGTTGTATACCTTGTCCGTCACAGCGGGCTCTGTCGAAATATTATGTTAGTTAAAAGCTAATTTAAATACATATGCACCGGATTACTATAAAATGGTTGCTGACATACAGTCAAGCTCAAAAGCTTTTCAAATATATTTATAAGTATAAAGAATTTTTTAAATAAAAGACTATAATATAATTCAACAATCATTTTGAGTCTTATAGTTTTCTTTTAAAAATATTCAAAATCAACTGACAAAATTAAAAAAGTGGGGCTCTAGATTCACAAGTCTAAAAAACATGAAAAACAAACAATAAAAAATCTAAAATGATATCTGGCAATTAAGCGTAACATAAAATATTTAAAAAATTCGACCAATAATCATTTGAAATTTTACATACTCGTACCTTGGTAAAAATACTTATAAATTTATTTATTTATTAACTCATCATCACTATCATTACAGGAATCTCCTAATTCAATAGTGTGGCCATAATTACAGTTTCATTATTTACCATAACATATTATGTACATCGAGGTTTTTGTGAACTCGCTCAGAGAACAAGTTAAAAGATCTATGCTGTCTGCTACGTCATCAAGTACATTGTAGATTGGTCCTACTAATGGGTACCGCCAATAGATATCGCTGTCACTTTCGCAACACATAATTGTCGGGCACACACAGGTTTATTTCTTTCAATATACCTGGGTTTGAAGTCTTGCCACGCAATAATTTAAAAATATAGGTAGCAAGAGCTAAGTCCTTCTTGTTTCCAATTTGTTGTATTCCACCATGCCTATCACAAACAAAGCTGGATACATCAATGGATAAAATGGATATACACCATACCACCTTAGGTACAGAAACCTAGTAAATTTATTTTGTATACGCTCCAACATAAGACTGTATTTAGCTTCTTGCGGAGTCCATATGATTGCGTTACATTCCAGCTGACTTCTTTCTTACCAATGCATTGTACAAAGAAGTTACAGCAGCGATGCTTGTAAAACCCTAGGCTCTTCTTAGGACGAAACCTAGGCTCCTATAGGAAATGCCAGGCCCGGGTCAAGGCGTACTCCTAAATCACGCACCGTTTCCGTTCTTTTCAATAATGTGTTGTCCACAAAATAGTTATATTTCTTGGGCATTTTCATCCTACTAAAAGTTATTACCGAACACTTTGACGTATTAAACACCAACTTATTCTTCTTTCCCCATTCAACAACCCTGTCTATGTCTTCCTGTAAGTGCTCAAAGTCCTTTTCTTCTTTCATAGCTAGTAGTAATTTTGGATCGCCAGCAAACAACAGGCACTTGGCATTCCTCACGACCTCGGGCAAGTCATTTATCATTATTATGAATCGAAGTGGTCCTAAATTACTGCCCTGACTTACGCCTGATCTCGTAAAATAGGGCTCAGATCTGCACCTAGCATATTCTACATACTGCTTTCTGTTACTCATATGATCAGCAAAGAATTTCAGCAATTTAGGAGTGCATCCGACTACCGCAAGCTTTGTCAATAAAATGTAATTATCTACCAAATCAAAACCTTTAATAAAATCAAAGTGTGTAGAATCAACCTGCACTCCCAAATCAACGCTAGGATCCACATATGCCATACAATTAATTCAGCAGGTTTCTAGTCGTGCTACGAGCCGGCCTGAAGCCATTTCGTGAGTCGGACAACGTGCCTGAAACCTGGTTTAAGACACAATGATGGATTACTGACTCAAATACCTTTGCTGGTACCGACAGCACCGCCACCGACCAATACCCACTAACTTCACTCCCTGCTTCGCCTTTCGGTACTGGTATTACTCGTGTAATTTTCCAGCATTCCGGAAAGTATGACGGTTCAAAACATACAATATAAAAGTGTTATTTTCTACTGATCCATATTTTCTGTACACTATACATCTACCACTGACAAACATCGTCTAGTGACTGATATTTTTTCGCTCGGGTCCGTCTCTAGCGCACACCCCTCGCAACACATCCCTAGCACACATTCTTCCCTTGTTTTGAACGTACAAAAACCTCGCTCCGCCGCGCCGGCGCCGCGCCGAGCCGTGTCTACTAGAACTGCGCCGAGCGAGGCTAGGTAAATGAAGAGATGCTATTGGTTCTTGACAAACACATCCCTCGCTACGCATCCTCGCACATCCCTGGTGGAAAGGCAGCCAAGTACCTTCGCAGTGCCTCATTTAAGCATTTGCACTTGCAAAATGCTACTCTAGCTGAATCATGCTGCGTGATTGATAACATGATTTTAGTCCAGTTTATTATTGCTTATTGCTGCTATATTTTATAATTCTCCGGACGAGCTCCTTCTCAAAGAGCTCTTCTAAGACTTTGCCGCCATCACGCAGCAGACACTTCTGTACCTATTGATTTAATTAAATATACACTTTTTTTTGTGTTTCAACTCGTCTAGTTCGACCGTTATCTTTCATACAAGCTCAATAATTGTAGAATCCCTGTTGGAAGCAAACTCGAACTATATTACTAACCTACTCTTTCTACACTTCCTTCTTAAAAATGGATTTAACTTATCTAAGGGCTGATTTTTCAATAGTCAGATAACTTTTATCTGAGGAATAAATATTGTGGTTTGACAGCTTTTGTATAGAAAATATGTCAAACTGTCAAATTTATTCTTCAGATAAAAGTTATCTGACTATTGAAAAATCAGCCCTAAATGTTATAATTAAAAGAGGTTCTTAGGTATGGGTACTTACTGGTATATTTCGAAGAGGCACGAATGCAGTGCTAACATTATGCAAGATAAGTAGATACTTACCATTAAGTGCTAACACTGTGCAAGGTAGATACTTACCATTAAGTGCTAACACTGTGCAAGGTAGATACTTACCATTAAGTGCTAACACTGTGCAAGGTAGATACTTACCATTAAGTGCTAACACTGTGCAAGGTAGATACTTACCATTAAGTGCTAACACTGTGCAAGGTAGATACTTACCATTAAGAGCTAACATTATGCAAGATAGATACTTACCACTAATTGCTAACATTATGCAAGATAGATACTTACCATTAAGTGCTTACATTATGCAAGATAGATACTTACCATTAAGTGCTAACATTATGCAAGATAGATACTTACCATTAAGTGCCAACATTATGCAAGGTAGATACTTACCATTAAGTGCCAACACTGTACAAGGTAGATACTTACCATTAAGTGCTAACACTGTGCAAGGTAGATACTTACCACTAAGTGCTAACATTATGCAAGATAGATACTTACCATTAAGTGCTAACATTATGCAAGGTAGATACTTACCATTAAGTGCTTACATTGTGCAAGGTAGATACTTACCATTAAGTGCTAACATTGTGCAAGGTAGATACTTATGGAGCATACGGCGGGGGCCTGCCCTGCATGGGCGGAGCACCGCCGTGTCCTCGTAGAGGCGATCGGCAGCGGCGGCGACCTCTCACGCCCGGCCTTGGTTCAAGCCATGGTCCGGGGCGAGGGGGAGTGGGAGGCAGTCGCCTCCTTCTGCGAAGCAGTCATGCTAGCGAAGGAGGTGGCGGGACGGGAGAGGGAGAGAGTCTCCCGTCTAAGCCGCCGCGGTGGACGCTCCGGGCGTCGGGAGCCGCGTGACGACTCCCGGCCACCGTAGTCGCGGGCCTGCGGGCGGTGAGTAATGGGTAGCTCACCGTCCGATCAGGATCAGGCCCGTGCCGGACGGCGCGTACGTGTTCCACGCGCGCCTCAAAGAGATGTCAGCATCGAAGAGGGGGCCCACTGGGGCCCAAGCCTGCCGGGAAAGCGGGATCATCCATAAGGGGTACCGCTGACCCGGAACATAAAGGGCCAAGGAAGGAACACGGGTGGGTTTTAGTCAGTAAGAGTCTGACACTCCCTTCCGCTCCACCCAGAGCGGGAGGGGTCATTTGATGATTTCCCATCCTCAAAAAAAAAAAAAAAAAAGGTAGATACTTACCATTAAGTGCTAACATTATGCAAGGTAGATACTTACCATTAAGTGCTAACATTGTGCAAGGTAGATACTTACACAGGCTCTGCCTAGTTCGGGACCTGTAGTATAAAAAATAAAAATAATAATAATGTAGCCCACAGCGCTAGCGTTAGTACCTACTCATTCTGTAACAACAACTCAACTCAACTCTTTTGTTGTAAAAAGAGCTCTCTCTGAAATGAGTCTCAGGACCATGAGGAGGGTAGGTACCTACTACTATACCTGATGGCACACGAGCTGCCCTTGCTGGCATCTTGAGAATAAACGATTAGTGACGCATTCCGTTTATTATGTCAACTGTTTAAAGTTTATATGGGACACTTAAAATTGGTAGGTATATCTACATTATCAAATGTGTCTGAAAGGTTCCTAGTTACAGTTATAAGTGAAAAATATACAAACACAATCCGGAACCGAAGCGAAACTAAACATGAGTGTTTTAATTGTACCTATCTAATTAATCCAGTCACAAACTTTGTAAAAAATGTAGAGAAGCTGGCTTTAAATCTTGAAAAACAATACCTAATTAAGTAACTAGATTTTGAATGCAGGTACTAATATTACTAGCCTACAAAAAAAACCGATGACCTGGTGTAACGCACAGGAGTCCACTTGTTGCGAGAAGCGCAGGACCGGTCGACGCGGCCGCGCTTGGGGGCCAGCTCCACCAGAGGACGTGTGTCGGCCGATGATCATGACTGTCCCACTGTCGGGCAAAGGCGCATCTCATAGAGAGAAGAAGGTACTATCTGTCTGTGTAATTTATATAAGCTATTATAGTAAACAGAAGCAGTAGGAACTTACCCAACATTGTACCGCAATAAAGTGCGAGGTCGAACGGGTACGCAAGCGATTGAGCGAACTACTTACCAGCACTACTGCTGTCCCTAAAGTAGCTCTGTAAGTAAAGTAGCACTGCCTGTAGGTACTCAGACGTAGGTAGGTATATATAAAACAGAGTCACGAGTAACCGTGGATGTTGTTCTGCCAATTGTAAGTTCTCCAAGATTCTTTTTTAATTTCTCCAACGGATTCTTTTTTAATTTCTAAAGATGACCCAATGGATCCAGATGTATGAACGTTAACGAAGCAACAGGAATATGTAAGGATGGTAGCAGGACTGGTGGCGTTCTGTAGTGTCTGCCTACCCCCATGGGAAGAAGGCGTGAGTTTATGTAGGTATGTATGTATGTATGTAATGATCCAATTGAAATATAATATGATTAAACGTTAACTTTTATGTGTACCCACTGGTCAGGTCCTTGAACGCTGTCTACTTGCTGTGCAATAGCGCAGAGTGGTCTGTTGTGACCTGTAGCTCTGAGTGAGCATTTTCAGTCTAGTGAGTAGGTACCTACCTACCGAAGGCACTGAAAGTCAACAGAAAGCACACGTGAGCCTAAAACTTTCTTCAATCACAAAAATGGCAAATTCATGCACCATGTATCAGACTCGAGTTATTTTCGTTTTTTAATTTATAATAATCTACCTTGGTATAGATAGCTTAGGTAGATAGGTATCTAACATTTATCGCGAGGCGACATCGCTCATCGCATCATCCTAAGTACCGGCAATACAGCTAGATAGACAGATATTATATAGTTTGACTCGACATCAGCTTAACTTGATTTTCATTAGAACCGCATTGTAGGAACACTGTCATTTATTTATTTATATATTCTTTATAGTACACCACAAAATACATAACAAAAATAAATTGAACTGAACCACTTTCTATATGGGACCAACAACGTAATCGCGAAACCTACTTAAGTCGTTCGTCCCATACATTTGGGTTGAGTTGTTGAAGTGTTGTATGATACGATACGACTGACTATTGTTTCGCTACTACCATGTTGGTTCCATGGAGAGAAGTGTTCAGTTTGATGCTCTGTAGGTACCTACCACACCCTTAATTTTGAGCACACCTTAGACTGATAGGATGAGTAATGTAATGATGAAACATGTCTCAAATGCATTTGTAGGTAGGTACTTATAATATGGCTCATGTATCTAATAGTTCTATTAGTTAACACCTGGGTGGCTGGAGCAGACGGACATCCGGCAAGCCCGACAGGCCGCGTCAGGCCCGCCACCTATTGTGAACATGACAAAACATCACGCACACAGCCGCACGCGCATCAATCCGTCCGCCCCACACTAGCGTGTCACTCTGTGACATCACTTAACTTTCAATGTATACGTAAACTGAACAAGATCGTCTGCCAGCCGGCCAGGGCCGCAGACCTTCCCCGCCCCCCACGCACCGACGGAGCCGGGCCCGCGTGGGGCGCGGTGGAGTGCGCGCTGGGCTCATGTTACAGCGGGCGGCGTACAAAGAGCGGGTTCGAGTGCTGCTCATGTGCCCGTGCAAGTGAGTGCCATTGTTTTTCATGTGGCGCGTTTTTTCCTCGCGTTTCGGCGGCAAACGTCGTCCAATGGCGGGCGCGCGGCGTGCTCATTGGCGGAGAGCGCGTGGGCGGGACGCGCTCGCCAATTCTTCGCGCCTTTTCGCGATACGCTCACGATGTTCCTCTGTTCGTTTTTAGAACGCATGTCGTTTTCAAAAATGTTATGGTTTTCCACTAGGTACCTACCCTCATAGGTACCTACACGAGCTTGTAGTTGTACTAGACATTCGCCCACGAAACTAACTTTGACGCTTTGACAACTTAACTCCTAAACAACTTGATATAACAAATACCTAAGTATTTACCTGAGCTACAATCTCAGCTCTACATTGATGGTAGGTATAAGTAGCTTATTTTCAGTCTACGTGTAAATTGAATAGGCATTTTACTAAAGTAAGTAGGTATCTGAGGTAAATATTATTTACGGATACTTAATTAACTGAGAAACATCTGCTATTGCCTGCTTCATCAGTTAGTTCTTTCCTTACCAATAACTTCATACCTAATTAAGTCAATAGTAATCGATTTATAATCATTTGATAGAAAATTTTAAATAACGGAGTCCAGAGCAATAGTAAAACATATACGTAAGTAGGTACCTACCTGTCTTTTGTCCACCGCAATAGGCGCTAATATCCAATTTTGATGTTTGTTGAATTCTAGAATAGAAAATATACTAAATAATATAAAAGCTACATAAACTGACGCCTTCATCCCATGGGGGTAGGCAGTACCTACCTACTACAGAACAGCACCTGCTACGACCTTTACATAAAACCTATGACTCTAATTAAAACAGCACAGCAGTACTTTGACGTAAACATGTATTTAAGGGCATTCGTCCACCGCAGCCTTCACCGGGACGTCACAGAAAAGCAAGATTTTTCGAATGTTCAGTAGTACCTAATGGGTACTACCTTCCCTAGTGTATCATAGCGCAATGTAGTAAGTCCTTTGTGCACTTCGTGACCGTTTATTGGGGGAAGGGAATCTGAAGGATTGTACCTATAAGGATATAGGGTGGGGAGTGATCGGAATATAATATCTATAGAGTTTAGTTGCGATTTCCATGATTTTGTCTTTGCTGTAATGTTTAGTGCCATCATTATCTTCTAAACTGTTAATGCAACATTTTTCTCTCGTGCCTCCTTGTTTTAACATTCTTAGGGATGCAGGATACTTATAGGTTTTCTAAGGCTGTTTTAACCAAATGTGTGTTAAGATTTCTCAAATCTCTCTTCTTTGCCACTATTAACCCCACTCCATGGTGCCCACTAGTTTCTCCGAAGTACCTATAGGTACCTATAGCATATAAGAATAAAGCATCGTCTGTCATCTCAAGTCGCAAAATGTTCCAGCTGATGTCTTTTAGAGCGTTCTCAAGCTCAACTGGACGTTCGACTTGCACCAGCGGTCGGACATTGTAGGTGAGAATATCGAGTGTATCGGAATCTTTTATTTAATTTATTATTTTTATGACATGAATTCTACATTATGTTATTACTTTAACTCACACAGTGACCTATTTGTTAAACTTTTTGGAAAATCAACTACTTTAACAATATTTCTAAATATGTTAGCACCGTGTAGGTATCAATCACATAATTAATTTATCTGTCATTGCTTCATTTTTAATTGTTTTTACCTGTTGTGCTATAGGAATTTTATTCTTGTTTTTTTTTTCTTTCTTTATAAAAACGTTGCCCCACACTAGGAATTTCTCCTGTATCGTGGGTGCGTTTACAAACATTTAAACTCACATATACAAACAGCCAGGGCCGGAACAACTACTTCCAGGTCATACAAATATTAGTTCCGTGCGGGAATCGAACCCACGACACGCAACGCAGCAGTCAATCGCTTAACCACTGCGCCAACCGTGCCGTGCCGTGGAGTATGTGTACAGGTCTATGGGGTGAGGTTTCTCTAGAGCTGACTGTACCTAAGTAGGACCAAGAATAAAATTCGTGTTCACTTATTGTTCGGGTAAGGAACATTTACATGATACACTGATTTGAGTTCAACATGTGTATTGAAAGCTGATAAATGATCGATCCGCGGCGAATACTTTCTGACATAGGTAGATAAGTGTATATTTTATTTACCTATTAATTCGCTGCCCGTCGACGTCAGCACAATATATATATAGGTACAATTGATATTTACGGGTTTGCTCGTATAGATATGATTAAATAAGTAACTAGCTGATCCCGCGAACTTCATACCGCCAATTTTTTATATTTTTTTTTATATTTTTCTCTCCGTATGAACCATCCTCGTACTTCAAGGAATATTCTAAAAAAAGAATTAGCAAAATCGGTCCATCCGTTCTTGAGTTATAAAATTACAACGAAAACTGGCATTGATTTTTATAGATAAGGATGTACCTATACAAAATATTGTAAAACATTTTAAAAGAGTAGGTAGGTACCTAAGTTTGTAGTTTGTCCATTCTTCTCCATACGAAAATACCTTTTGGAGGGAGCAACTAGAATCAATTTTATTTACTGGTAAATCTTGACTTTCAAAAGTGCCTCTTATGTGCGTATTTTAAATAAATTATTTGAGTTTGAATTTGTGATGAAGATCAAATAAATACTGTGTCGATACGTAGGTACCTACTACCATGAAATTTATGGCTTTCAGAACTGGCAGACAAACTTATTAGATCCGGAATAGTTCAGTAGCCGATTCCAGCCATATAGTACCTACTTAGGAAGTACAGGTACCTACTATAATCAACCTCGTATACTTTCGCTAGATATTTGTTCTCCCTCATATCGGGCCTCAACGAATAGCCTCTGATGCGATATAGATTAGATATTCAGTGCTATGTAATACGACGTATATCCATCAGGAGCAGTTTGAATTTAAAGGGTTTTTTGATATTTACCCAAAATTTGACATATAATTCCAAATAAAAAAACGAATTACATATTGAATGGGTACCTTTAAACAATGATATGGTAGCTGGCACTTCAATTAAGCTATGAGCATATTTAAAAGTCAACAAAATAATTAAAATGATGAGTGATTTAAGAACAATATCTTACCAATATTTTCATATACTTAACGCTTCAAAAAGCGCTTTAAAACTACCTTTTTTTTCATCATTAAAGATAAAGATTCATTTATTTGTATAAACATGTGTGTAACATAATACATACCTAGATACCTATTGGGGTATGTGGTCGTTGATGCACATACATAGTTTTTTTTTTCTATTTATTTAAGGATGTTTTATACAGAAAGTACATATCAATTCCATCGTACCCTAATTAAGCTAAAATAAATCTACTTACAAAATTATGGCTTACGACTAAATAACATAAACAGCGCTTTAGCGGCTTCAGACAAAGGCGAGGACAACATCTCGTGGAACATACCCACATTAGTTCTGCTCAAGTGGAAAGTTCTTAGAGAAAGTTCTTGGAGAATCTGATTTCCTCATCATGTGTGCGAACTTGTTCAGTGGAACGTGACCAGATCTTAACCTGAACGCTGTTAGGTACAGTCAAAGATCTACTCAAACTTCCATTAATGAGTCACGAGGAGGCTCGCATTGTATTGTTGTAAGTATACCAAATTCCTTTTTTCAAAGATCTCTCATTAAAGTATTCCGTCCAGTTATTGTGACAGTAATTTTTGTATTTAGGCAACAACTCAGTGTAATTTGGCAAAATTAAAACCTCTTTTCCATCTACTGCTGCTTTTTTCGCCAACATGTCAGCCGCCTCGTTACCTCTGATGCCAATATGTAATAAAATCCACTGCATTTTCAACTGAATGTCCTTTAAATGTCACTCGTGTGTGAACACTCATACGCACAGTACGCGCCACTCAAAATTAATAGATCGTCAACCTTTTCTCGTTTAAGTTGAGTTCATATTGTGATATTTTATCTACTTTCGGTAAATAGTACATACTTTGAAAATGCAAACGTGCGCAGCTTGTAATATGCAGTTCAACGATGGTGTCCAGTGTGGTAGTTGCAAAAAACACCTGGATTTTGGATGTGCAAACATCACTGAGACCGGATGGAGGAAGCTGGGTGCTAATAGGATGGCACAATGGAAATGCCCCACTTGCAGAACCTCATCACCAGTTGTGTCTACCCCTGAACCTGCGTCGCTGGATACCATACTGAGCGAGATCCGCGACATGAAACGACAGCTTCTTAACTTGCCGACCTTGGTGGATGACATGCGCGTGATCAAGAATGAGTTGGCTGAGCTTAAGTTGACATGTGAGGGCACTGGTGGAAGACTCGACGAGTTCGACACAAGACTCGTGGAAGTTGAAGCAAAGGTGTCCGAATTTGAAAAGCTTCAAGAGTCAGTAAATTGTTTACAGTCTGACATGGCGAGCATGAAGTATCTTCTTTCGACTTATGAGCAGAGGTCCAGGTTAAATAACGTTGAAATAAAGGGAGTCCCTGTTAAGAAGGATGAGAACCTGTACACTATCATCGACGCTATTGGCCGTAAAATTCATTACAGCTGTCCCAAAGCCCAGGTGAACTATATTTCAAGGGTCCCTATCTTTGGTTCCAATGAAAAGCTAATCATAGTGAGTTTTTTAAACCGCTATGTAAAGGAAGACTTCATTGCGGCGGCACGTGCCGAGAAGAACTTATCTGCTTGTGACATCGGGTTTCAAGGATCATCTCAGCGTGTTTACGTCAACGATCACCTAAGCGTCGAGTATAAAAAACTTTTATCCAAAGTTAAAGTCATTGCCAAGGATAAACATTATGAGTACGTATGGGTTAAGCATGGTAAAATTCATTTACTTAAAAATAACCATTCGAAAGTTTTTATCATAAGAAAGGAGTCAGATTTAAACAAGATTGTCTAAAATGCTTCTTAATACTTACCCGTATTTTCCTGTTTTGCTATTACAGTTTGCATCAATGGCTCCAATTATTTAATATCGTTTGTTTCACAATAACTTTTTACAAAATGTTTAACACCTCTGCCGCACTAATGACCTTGACACCTCTCTTTTGTCTAGCTACTGGTTTCTTTTGTGTTCGTTATCGCGCTGTTTACTTTAAAGCTTTGCCGCACTATAATATGTTTTACTCTCTCGCACTTGCACGCGCCACGCACTATTGCTTGCTTTTTCGCACAGTTGCTTACTATTTAATATCGTATGATTCTTGCGCTCGCGCACATCTTTTTGACTTTTACCTACATTTTACTTATTTAATTATATTTTACCTCATTCTACAATATTATTTAATGAAATACTTTAATTTAATGAATTATACACTATTATTACTTTTGGTTTTTAATGGCTTCTAAGTTAAATGTATTTTATCAAAACGTTCGCGGGCTTAGAACTAAAAGTGATACTTTCTATCGTCAAATGGTACTAAACTCGTATGATATTATTGTTCTTGCAGAGACGTGGTTATTGGACGGAGTTTTAAATTCTGAATTCTTTGACGAACGGTACATCGTGTGGCGTCGTGATCGAGATTATGTTTTGACCGGGCAATCGCGTGGAGGGGGTGTGCTTATTGCTACACGTAGGGAACTTTCCGTTATATGCCAACCCACCTTCCATTCTACAGCGGAGGATTTATGGCTCAGCATACGACTGAAAAATTCTAATTCACGTAAATATATTACTTTACATATTTGTGTTGTTTATTTATGTCAGCAAAACTTAGGTCTTTCTTTTTCTTTGCAACTTCGCAATTACCTCGCAAAATTAAACCAAGTAGTTATAAGTAACTCTTCTGATACCTTTCTCATCATTGGTGACTTTAACATGAGCGGTATTAACTGGGCCCTATCGGACAATCTATCGCTCGTGCCAACGAACCCGAACAGTTCTGACGAAGTTTTACTTAGTGACGAATTATGTACCCTTGATTTTGGTCAGTACAATGGTGTTCTTAATGAGTATGGTAAAATTTTAGATTTGGTACTTTCGAACAAATTAGTTAATGTGGTTGAATGTTCAAGTCCGCTGGTTCCCATCGACGCCTACCATCCGGCACTACTAATTGGTATGGATTTCGTTGACGCTCCACTATTAGAGTGCGCGCCACGGATACAATATCTCTACGACAAAGGCGACTATGAGTCTATTAACAAAGACATTTCCACGACTGATTGGGAATCCGAGTTTGCGACACGATCAATCGATGAGTCAGTTAACTTTTTTAATCAAGTTATTCTCAATTTACACGCTAAATTTATTCCACAAAAACTACACCGTCACAAAACGTATCCAACCTGGTACAATTCGGCATTAATAAGATCAATTAAAGAAAAATATAAATATTTCAAAAAATTTAAGACTTACGGCAATATAGCTGATGAGTCAACATTTAGACTTCTCCGTGAAAGGGTAAAGGTATTAGAATCACAATGTTATGAAAACTACTTGAACTTAACTGAAAAATCTATTAAAGAAAACCCAAAATATTTTTGGACTTTTGTTAAAAAACGACACAACTCAAATGCAGTCCCGAGCACGTTAAACTATAATAGCGAAGCGTTGCGTACTGGAGAAACCATATGCGAAGCGTTTTCTGCGTACTTTCACTCTACATTTCTAGATACCAACCCGAGTCGCGGAAGTTCTTCACCCCCTCTTTTGACTGAATCTACCAGCCTATCTGATTTAAGTAGCATTGAAGTTAACGTTGAAGAGGTTTCTAACTTGCTTCGCAAGTTGGATACTTCGAAAGCGGCTGGCCCGGATAATATTTCTTCAAAATTTCTTGTTCGGTGTTTGACTTCGATTGCCCAACCTATCTCGCTTCTCTTCAGAAAATCCTTGGACACCTGTGTTGTACCTAAACTTTGGAAATCGGCTTTCATAACACCTATCCATAAGAAAGGAGTCAAAACTGACATTGTTAATTACAGGCCGATATCCAAGCTCTGTATTGTGGCAAAAATCTTTGAGAGGATAATCTACAACCAGGTGTATAGTGCTCTTAAAAACTCGTTTAGTTCCTTCCAACATGGTTTTCTGAAGGGAAGGTCTACCGTCACCAACTTAATTCTGCTCAATGATTTTATTACTGACGCCATGGATAACGGTGGGCAGGTTGATGTCGTTTATACAGACTACAGTAAGGCTTTTGATCGTATTGACCATGAGATCTTATTATCAAAGCTATATACTATGGGAATACGAGGTGATTTACTGCGATGGTTTTCTTCTTATCTGGAGAACAGGTCCCAAGCAGTAGTATTAAGCAATTACATGTCTAGTTGGGTGCCTATCCCCAGCGGAGTCCCCCAGGGTTCATTACTGGGCCCATTACTTTTCATTATATATATAAACGACATCAACTCTTGCCTGATCTCATCTAAACTGTTGTGTTTTGCTGACGATATGAAGATCTATGCCAAAATATCATCACATGCGGACGTGATTGCACTTCAGGATGATTTACGTCGTCTGGAGGCATATTGTCGTGGGAGTAAGCTTGACCTCAACCCAGCTAAATGTTCGGTTCTAACATATTCTCGAAAACGCTCAATTATACCTTCATCGTATAGCTTGGGTGATCAATTACTACCTAAAACGAACTGCGTTCGAGATCTGGGGGTATATCACGATTCTAAGCTAACGTTTGAACGTCATATCGATGCCATAGTCGCTAAAGCATCTAAAGCACTAGGATTCATAATGCGGCTGTCCAAGAGCTTCAGTCAAGCAAAAACTTTAAAAATTCTTTACTGTACTTTCGTTAGAAGTCACTTGGAATACGCGTCTGAAATCTGGAATCCATGTTATCACAAGTACATTGATCGTATAGAGAGCATCCAGAAAAGGTTCATCAAGTATTTGTGTTACCATCAGAAAGTGCCCTACCGGTCTGAGGATTACCTCAGCCTCTGTAAGAAGTATCATATATTACCCTTAATTAATCGGCGAGCAATTTCAGATTGTATTTCGCTACTCAAAGTATTCAGTAATTCGATTAATAATTCTGATATCCTATCCAAATTTTATTTTAACGTTCCCGGAAGGTCTAAAAGATGGAACGTGCCATTGCGTGTTCCATTTACGTCTACAAATTACAGGCAGAATTCATTTATAGTGCGTGCAAGTAGAAGCTTTAATAACATGTGTAAGCAGCATGATTTTGATGTTTTCCTAACGAGTGTGTCCTCGGCTAGAAAGTGCTTGAGCCTTAGCTTTTTTAATTAGGATTTTGTTTTTTCAGTTTTTTTATTAGGTATTGAATTGTATGTAGTATGAATAGTGTGGACTTAGTTTAAGTTTGAATGTTATCCTGTATTTTATTTTTTTTCTTGTGGCTGTATTGTGTTATTTGTGTTGTTCTCTTTTATAATCTGTTTTTAGAAGTGAGGACTTTTAATTGGCTGTCAGTCTCACATACTGTTTTTTTTAATCTGTTTATCTTAGCTGTAAGTCTCCCATAGATAATAATAAATAAATAAATAAATTGTTCCCATACATTTCAGAGAGGATGTCATAAGCTATCGATGTACCTCTTCCACCTGAGGCGCATCGAGCTATATGATATAAAGCGCATCTACTACCGGAACAAATTAGAACTTTATTTTGTTGAATTGATCGAGAGTACAAAAGTGCTTCTAAAATTGCTATGAGTTCCATCGACATAACTGAAAATTCGTGGGTTGATTTAAAACATTTACTTATTGTAAGCAGATTGATTGAGATTATGCTCAGTGTTTTTCTTACTTCCTGGCCCCTTTACTTTACAATCGCATAAGTAAAGTTAAGCCCATAAAAGACATGACAAGTTCTATTTGCTGGAGGGCACTGGATGAGTTTCTGAGTAGTTTAGATTATGAACGGACAGAAATATTAATACAAATATGCAAGTAATATAATATTAATACATAAATAAACTAAATATTATACAAATATATCCATATCTTACACTAATCCTGATATATAAATATATGCTTATATATATTATTTTAATAAACATATATGTATTTATTTATATACACCACAACCATTCACAAATACCATAATAGCTGAGATGATAATATGTCAAATTAGCATAATACTGTAAATTCCTTATTAAGTACCTTTTTTAGTATGAGTATGACATGGTTTTGATATAAAACATAAAATAACATTATTTTGTATCATGGTGGTTTTAAGTGTTTGATTTATAAACTGACAATGTCACTTATTGTTTGATATAAGTCATTGTCTGATTTTTTTGCATGTACTACTTGTTTACGCCAAACTCATTAGCCATTCGCATCTTTTGTATCCTCCGTTATGACCATATACCCACATTGGATAATTGTCCATAAGTCAATTAACATACAGTTGGTATTTCTAGTGCGAGAATCCTTACCTTGCCGTAACACAGTCTATGACTAGCGCGGAAGGTAAAGAATGTTTTATCTGTATACCGCCAATTAGTTTATTAGTTCAAACATAATTATAACAACATTTTTTTTTATTTATTTATTTGTTTTTGTTTAAGTAGTTGAGATCCAAAGAAAAACGTATCATTTTAGCGTGTGTAGGTAATGATTACTAGCTAAGCATGATTGATTTGTAAAAATGCGTGTTTTTGGTAACTAATTGTAAGTACCTACTTAATAAGATTAATACTTAGTCTTAAGTTGTGGTATACAATGTAACACTTACTTTGGAAATAAATTCTATTCTATTCTATTCTATTGATTTGCTACATTAGGATCACAAAAAGCAGCACCGCGACCACTAGAGCTTCTTGACCCATCAGTAAATATAACATACCAACCGTCATATTTTTCTCTTAACTCGAATATTACATTGTGTTTTAAAATGGTATAATCGTGGTTTTTTTGCGTGAACTATATTGTATTTAAGTGAAATTTGATTACATTATCAACATTGATGTTAGTCACCCATGTTTTAAGAGAAAACATTCTCAACGGTGATGACGATGACATGATCTCGTTTTTCATTAAATTATAAATGTCTACAAGTTGAGGAGTTTTTGTCCTGATCCAATAGCTATTATTACAAAGGGAACTTAGTTCGGATAGTAAATTAATAGTAACATTATCAGACTGAGAAAAGCTTTCAAACAAAATTTGCATGCTAAATATTTCCTACGTAAACTCAGAGGAGGAACGCACAGCTCTGACTCCATTACATGTATGGGTGTGCTTCTTATGAAACCACCTATAATCCGTAATGCTTGGTTCTGCACTTGGTCCAACTTCTATTATCAAACAAAAAGGATCTATAATCTACTCTGCTTCTAATTAAAGATACGTAAAGTTTACGCAAATGTACCCCCCATGTTGACCACGCCACGACATAAAGCAAATTAAGATGCTTTTGTGTCTTTTGGTAACATTCATTTATTTGTTTACCCCACCTTAAACAACTATCGAGCCAAACACCTAAATACCTACTTATACGATGTGGCTAATTCAAGAGGATTGTCATTAATTATGATCGGTAACTGGAGATTTTTCCGTCCTCTGCTAAATAAACATAACTAGGTTTTAGTAGTCGACGATGTCAACCCCAATTTATTTATTATTATAACCATGGCGTTGAGTGCATTTTGAACATTATTTACACTTTCTGTCATGTTTATATCACAAGTATACAAAACAAAATCGTCAGCGCACTGGCAAATAAAGATAATATATTGTTTATTTCTTTACTGACTTTAATTGTAGCTATGTTAAAAAGGATGGGAGACATAGGGTCACCTTGTGCGAGGCCCCTGCTGGCATATCGCATAATAAATTTACTCTCGTCAAGATCATCCCTAATTTTTAAATGTCTCTCCGACAAAAAGTTACATAAATATAAACATATTCTTTTACCCACCCCTATTTCACCGAGATTTACTATTAGTTCACTAATCAGTTATTATATGCATTCTCAATATACAAAAAACATGCTAGTGTGGGGGAATTATTCGAATACCCATTTGTATTTGCGTGACAAGGCGAACTAAATTATCATAACATGACTGTCCCTTCCTGAATCCAGTCGTTATAGGTGTTAGTATTTTATTATTTTCTACATACCACTCCAAACGCTTCGTTATCATACCATGTAAAATTATGCAAACACATGAAATCAAAGAGATTGGACGTAGCTTAAGATCATTGTTTGAAGGATTTTTTCTCTTTGGTACCTATTGGCACAACTCTGATGTCACGCCATTGGACAGGGATCTCTCCAGTTACAAAAATTATGCTCTAGTATATAATTTTAACAAATGTAGTTTAGCACAATGCGGTAGGTGGTAAATCATTGAGTATGTGATCCCATCGTCACCTGTAGCGGTATCTTTTTTTTTTAACAATTATACATTTCTTAAATACTAAAGGGGATTTCTAATATATCATTAGTTGATCGTATCTCTGGTGAGCATGGATTCACATAATCAGGAGCCAGACTATTTAAAAGAGCTTCTTTTTTATCGTCAGAAATATACGTCACAGGTGACCGACGTCGGGCGTCGGGAATCGCAGGCCTATTCCCGGCCACCGTAGGCGCGGGCTTGCGAACGGCGAGCAATGGGCAGATCGCCGTAAGATACGTCGAAGAAGAACGCCGAAGAAGCCGTCCGTCGATAAGGACCAGGCCCGGGTCGACGGCGCGTTGTGTTCCACGCGCGCCTCAAAGAGATGTCAGCACCAATGACGGGGTCTGGTCCGATGCCTGCTAGGGTTGCGGGAAAGACCGAGAGGGATACCGTGGCCCCTGGCACAGGCAGCTGAAGGAACACGGGTGGGTTTTAGTCAGTAAGAGTCTGACACGCCCTCCCGCTCTGCCCAGAGCGGGAGAAGTTATTTGATGATTTCCCACCCTCAAAAAAAAAAGGTGATCGACGTCCTTTTAAGATATAGATGTTGTTTCATTAATGTCATCACAGTAATTTTTCGAATCTTGACTCCTAGCTCGTTGAATAGCTAATTTGGTGTTAAAACTAATGTGTTCTAGTATATTTAGATTAGATGGAGAAGGATTACTCTTAAATTGGCTAAGAGCTAACCTACGTTGAGCAAAAAGAGAGAGAGAGTGTAAAGAGTGATTGATTGCATTAAGGCTGAGGCCGAAAATTATTGCTTGAATTATTAAATTCTTTGGTCATCGGAATGTAAAGATCCGCTGCACTATTAAGTTTTTCAATAAAATTATTATATTATATTTGAACGTCAGTAACTTCAATACAGGTTGTAGAATAATAATTATCTAAGTATTTATTATAAACATTCCAGTTGGCAAATTTAAAATTGCGTTTTTATGTAGGTAGGTACCTACTCGTTGGATATCTTTAAAATTGAATTTCATTTTAATAACCAGGTGATCACTTCCAAGACTATCATTCGTAACTTGCCAACCACAACACATAGCTAAGTCACTAGACATAAATGAAATATTTGGAGAAGTTTGTTGAACAACATTGTTAACCAAATTCTCTCTAGTTGATTAATCATTATTTAACGAAACAAAATGTTCCAAAGTTGCATCATATATTTGTCCACCTCTAGAGTAATTTCTATTCGACCAATTGCTATGGTGAGCATTAAAGTCACTTGCTATTAAACACTTGTGTTTAAAAGTTGATAAAAGGTTATCCCAGTCGAATTGGATAGTGTGTACTGACGGGGGACAATACACTAGCATTAAAAACTTAATTTGACTACAGCTCAATAATCTAATACATACCACTTCTATGCCACGGTTAACATAATTTAAACTACGCTCTTGAACTTTAATAGACTTATGCACCATGATAACAACACCTCCGTATCCATCATCTCGGTCTTTGCGATGTAGATGATAACCACTTAGGTGTAAACTAGAGTCAGGTTCCAACCAAGTTTTGCATATCAGAGCTATGTAAATTTTATATTAAGACAACAAAAGTTTTAAGTCCATAAGTTTTGGTTTTAGCTTTGCGCACTCCACTGCATTATATTTAAGCCAAAAACTTTTTGTACATTAGGCATTGGTAATTAATGAAATCAATTTCGTAAATACCTCTTGTTTTTGTACTAATTCAAAAATAAATTCTATGCACTCTTTCACTACATAACTACAAAACATTTTTATTTTGTCTTCGAAATCGATATTTAAAAGATAAATATCTTTTATTTTACTCGTAAAACTCCTAAAACTAGTATTTTACTGTCTTCTCCTATAAGGTTTGCTGGTGTTCGTTACAAAATTAGGTTCTGCTCTAGAAGTACTTTCTTTTTCCCCAATATTGTTCTGATTGTTGAGACATGTTTTCTTCTTTTTTAAATTGTGATTGTGGGCAGTCTGTGCGCTTTTCTTCGACTTCTGAAGTTTCAGTTTCATGTGCCTCCAATACTAATGATTCAAATGAATTGTTTGCTACCGCATCCCTGTAAGATTTTGATTGACGTAACGTTTTGTTCTCCCTTGTAGTTGTCATAAAATCCATCGTCTCAGTCATTTCAGCTACCTCCATCTGCGATTTTCTATTCTCCAACCATACTGATAGGGGTTTTCAATAAGTACAGCTTTCAGAGGACATCATTTTGCTGAATGACTTTTTTTGGCGAATATAGGGCAAGATTTATCGAGGGCCATATGAGCGCCCTTACAATTAGTGCACTTAAAGTCCGTTACTTCACAGTTATCATGAGGGCCATTACGTTTTGGACATAATATTTTTTTAGGAGGACGATATCTTATTAGCTGACCGAACCTCCAGCTTCCTGAGCATTACGTTACAGGAAATGTATATGGTTCCACTTTAAACCGACACCAATACCTATATACGTATGAGGGTAAAGTGGAACTTTTAAAACATAGCCGTATAGTACTGCTATCTGTCCATTTGTTTGAATCATCTGATCGTTTTAATCTTTTCACCGATATTATCTCATGATCACACTTCAAATTGTCACCAATCTCCTTATCTTCAATTTCTAAATCTATGTCTCGCAAAACACCATAATTATGTTAAATTTAATTCATCGATCAGTTGGCAAATCGAGTTTATAATTGCCGGTTCAACACGCTTTGCCATATTCGGCGTACAAAATAGTTTTTAATGTGTAATTGGAATTATAAATTAGGAAATAAAGAAAATATAGTCATAATTCAATCAATTCAAATACCTAATTACTATCGACACAAAAATACAGTCAACAAATAATAATAATTAAAACAATAAAATGAAATAAAACGAATTAAAATAAATGTTCTAATTTCAAAATTTGTCATTCAAAAACTCTGTAACATTATAATATCCCTTACTAATTAGCAATTTTTTAAATTCTCTCTTGAATTATTAAACATTCATTTTCATGAGGGAATTAGGAATTTTATTGTATATTAATGGGGCCCTGCATATTACACTTTTACTTGGAAATGCTGTTTTGGCGGAGAGTGATTGCACCCAAAGTCTGTATTTCTCACGTCTATTTCTATCTGTCTTATTATTCCGAAGGGGAAACAAATGAGGATTGGATTTTACAAACAGCGATATTTCCAATATGTAAAGTGACGGAAATTGAAATAGGTAGGTACTTTTAATTATGTTCATAGCTTAATTGAAGTGCCAGCTACAATATCATTGTAAATTGGGTAAATATCGAAAACCCCTTAAAATTCAAACACATATCTCGAAAACTATTGAATTTCAGCCATACATTAAGGGGGTACAATTTGTTGCATTTTGGCCCCCCTATCAGCTCCTGACGGATATATCTCGAATTACAAGTAACCCTGTATAGCCGCATGCCAGAAAACCGGTTACCATTCTGACACTATCTACGTAGAAGTACTTAACCACCTAGTTCGGTGTCAAACAAACAGCATCGGTCGTGTGGCCGCCTCGTGTGACGTGGAGACCATACGTAACTGCGACAGGAAGCGTCTCGTCCGATACGATCAGTCGTTAAGATAAGCAGCAGTCACAGGCGGAACCAGTGAGGATGTCGTGATGCGCCGGCGCACGACTGCCAGCACATGTAGTGCACCGGGAGAGGTTCCCAGAGCAGGGCGGCGCCAGTAGTACCTGACGCGCTGCTAGGTACTTAGGTGCTGTGTTGCTGATACTGTTGGGTCGGGGTCCAAGCCTCGTGAACTGTTACTAACATAAAATCAGTAGTACCTGTTTAAATGTACCAAAAACCATATTCTCATGACCGTGGTTTTCGTTGTTCCATATTACGGCTGGTTCTGGGCACATTGTTTGATCACTCTACATTGGAATTTAAAAGACGTACCTACCTATGTAGTCCCGAAACCTAATTTACTACATCTTTTTACAACACCTATGCTTTAAACGAATACGAACGAAAACACAGTCTGGGTGAAAAAGGCGGGCAGCGGATCAGCAGTGCGTTATTCGAAGTTGATGACGATTGTTTTCGTAGGCGGAACAATCGGGAGCTGGACCACCAGCCACGGGGGCACGTCGCGAACTCGTCGCGCTTTTGACCTTCATGCAGTTCGTAACAACTGGCGCGAAATCTGGATTGATATCCTATTTTCAGCTTTAAACGATCACGTAGGTATACTTTATTACAGTTTTACCTATTTTGTTAATGAGTCTGGCAAAATAGCCAACACTGTTTTACTGTTTTACATATTCCATTATTGAAATAATACTCCTCGGATGAACGGCCGCACGTGCCTAATGTTTAACCATATGGGTATTACAAAACATTGATAGGGGTTCACTTCACATGGAAACGGTACATATTATTAAACCGTCTAAGTATTTAAGGCTTCCGGACGGGCTGCCACATGAGGCAAGAATTTATGTTGGTACGCAATGCAAACCGTGCCCCTTTACTCCGACTCCTACATAAATTCGAAAGTAATTATTTTTAAATAGAGGAACTTCCATCCCTACAAAGGAGTGCAACACGGGTCTTTCGCATTTAAATCAGCATCACCCTTCGCGACACAAAACAAATTAATATCGGCCGAGAGTCCTCAGCACGCCAACCCTCAAATAAATGCCTCCCCCCGCGCGAGCACAGGTCAGGGGGGTGCTCATTATCCGAGCACAGGCTCCGCAGTCGGTTGCGAGCCACTCGACACCTGTACCGTGTAATTGTCTCGTCAGCAGCACTCCTGCACTCCGCCCGACGCGCGACGCGACGAGCCCGCCGAGCGCCACGGAGCCACTCATAATTAAATAAATGTATGATCTTTGTTTCGTTGACGTGACGAAAACTTTGGCGTGTGATTGTTTCGCTGACGTGACCTTAACTTTGTTTCGTTGACGTGACGTTAAGTTTGGCGTCTCACTAAAGGGTATGATGATGACCTTCTCAATGCTTTGCGTAGGTACATTGTTACTACTTGGCACTATGTATCTTCTAAAACAAAAGCACGGTGTGCCCCAGCCGTCACATCACAAGGGGTAGGTATTATTTGACGTTTTGTCTTCTTGCAGGTCATTTGACTTTGAAGTAGAAAGCAAATGAAACACTCCACAGACCTGCAAACAAGTTTTTCCCAACCAACAAACATTACCAAGTACCAGACCATTTTAGTTAACTTTTTCCAGGGACTGCAAACAAATCAAGGTATGTTAGTACTTGGACTCGTGTTCAATTGTCAATTAATGTTATTAAAACAATCACGTGGCGTGTTTGTCATGCAAATGTAGGAGATATCCCCCCCATCCCCCCCCGGCGGGCGCCCCGCCCAGCCCATCGCGTTCAGATCAACACTTTTACAGCGACGAGACGCACTTCAACACGACTCTCGCATACTACGAGTATAATGGACGCATTCATTGGTAGACAACCAAATTAAATCCTTTTGTCATTCAACGAGTTTGACTTCAATTGCTAAGTACCTCTGAACATAGCTGTACCTACAGCTACACTGCTAAGCACACCTGCAGACGACCTTCACAGATACTGAACATGGCTGTACCTACAGCTACACTGCTCAGCACACCTGCAGACGACCTTCACAGATACTGAACATAGCTGTACCTACACCTACACTGCTCAGCACACCTGCAGACGACCTTCACAGATACTGAACATAGCTGTAGCTACACCTACACTGCTCAGCACACCTGCAGACGACCTTCACAGATACTGAACATAGCTGTAGCTACACCTACACTGCTCAGCACACCTGCAGACGACCTTCACAGATACTGAACATAGCTGTAGCTACACCTACACTGCTCAGCACACCTGCAGACGACCTTCACAGATACTGAACATAGCTGTAGCTACACCTACACTGCTCAGCACACCTGCAGACGACCTTCACAGATACTGAACATAGCTGTACCTACAGCTACACTGCTCAGCACACCTGCAGACGACCTTCACAGATACTGAACATAGCTGTACCTACAGCTACACTGCTCAGCACACCTGCAGACGACCTTCACAGATACTGAACATAGCTGTACCTACAGCTACACTGCTCAGCACACCTGCAGACGACCTTCACAGATACTGAACATAGCTGTACCTACAGCTACACTGCTCAGCACACCTGCAGACGACCTTCACAGATACTGAACATAGCTGTAGCTACACCTACACTGCTCAGCACACCTGCAGACGACCTTCACAGATACTGAACATAGCTGTAGCTACACCTACACTGCTCAGCACACCTGCAGACGACCTTCACAGATACTGAACATAGCTGTACCTACAGCTACACTGCTCAGCACACCTGCAGACGACCTTCACAGATACTGAACATAGCTGTACCTACAGCTACACTGCTCAGCACACCTGCAGACGACCTTCACAGATACTGAACATAGCTGTACCTACAGCTACACTGCTCAGCACACCTGCAGACGACCTTCACAGATACTGAACATAGCTGTACCTACAGCTACACTGCTCAGCACACCTGCAGACGACCTTCACAGATACTGAACATAGCTGTACCTACAGCTACACTGCTCAGCACACCTGCAGACGACCTTCACAGATACTGAACATAGCTGTAGCTACACCTACACTGCTCAGCACACCTGCAGACGACCTTCACAGATACTGAACATAGCTGTAGCTACACCTACACTGCTCAGCACACCTGCAGACGACCTTCACAGATACTGAACATAGCTGTAGCTACACCTACACTGCTCAGCACACCTGCAGACGACCTTCACAGATACTGAACATAGCTGTAGCTACACCTACACTGCTCAGCACACCTGCAGACGACCTTCACAGATACTGAACATAGCTGTAGCTACACCTACACTGCTCAGCACACCTGCAGACGACCTTCACAGATACTGAACATAGCTGTAGCTACACCTACACTGCTCAGCACACCTGCAGACGACCTTCACAGATACTGAACATAGCTGTAGCTACACCTACACTGCTCAGCACACCTGCAGACGACCTTCACAGATACTGAACATAGCTGTAGCTACACCTACACTGCTCAGCACACCTGCAGACGACCTTCACAGATACTGAACATAGCTGTAGCTACACCTACACTGCTCAGCACACCTGCAGACGACCTTCACAGATACTGAACATAGCTGTAGCTACACCTACACTGCTCAGCACACCTGCAGACGACCTTCACAGATACTGAACATAGCTGTAGCTACACCTACACTGCTCAGCACACCTGCAGACGACCTTCACAGATACTGAACATAGCTGTAGCTACACCTACACTGCTCAGCACACCTGCAGACGACCTTCACAGATACTGAACATAGCTGTAGCTACACCTACACTGCTCAGCACACCTGCAGACGACCTTCACAGATACTGAACATAGCTGTAGCTACACCTACACTGCTCAGCACACCTGCAGACGACCTTCACAGATACTGAACATAGCTGTAGCTACACCTACACTGCTCAGCACACCTGCAGACGACCTTCACAGATACTGAACATAGCTGTAGCTACACCTACACTGCTCAGCACACCTGCAGACGACCTTCACAGATACTGAACATAGCTGTAGCTACACCTACACTGCTCAGCACACCTGCAGATGACCTTCACAGATACTGAACATAGCTGTAGCTACACCTACACTGCTCAGCACACCTGCAGACGACCTTCACAGATACTGATCTAACAATGTAAGTAACAGAATCTATAACAAAATTGTGAGATCCTGTAACGAAAAAGAAAATAAGGATTAAGAACTTGTAGTAGTAGTAGTAGTAGTAGTAGTAGAATTTTATTTGCTTAAACATGGTGTACATGATACATTGCATGCAAGATAATAATGATATACAGAAATTAAAATGAAAAAAAAATAAAAAATAATGGGAATTATTATTTATTTTATTTTATTAATATAATATCGTTTACATTTTTAAATATTTTTATAATATTATTAAAAGAAAAACCATTTAAAAATATAAAATATTGTAGCCCTTCGGCATCAGGAACAGAGTCCAAGCTGCTGGTGATCAGGGCTCTAGAGAGGAGAACCTCCTCACTATGTGTACCGTGTCCAGGAGCACCGCTTTCTGAATCAAGCCCTTGACCCAGCCGCACAATGAAAGCCTCCTGAGGCGTCGGTCGAGGATCTCCTTTATTAGGCCATCAGCCGTAACATTTATCGGCACAATGATTACAGAGTCCACGTCCCACGTGTCGACCACCTCATGTGCTTTTTATCTTTCTCAGCTTTCACGAGTTTCCCGTCATGAGGGACAGCGATATCAACAATCATTGCACGGCGCTCTCGAAGATCTAACACCACTATCTCAGGCTTATTGGCTACGATAATCCTGTCGTGATGATAGATCGATTACAGTATAATTTGGCATGACCATTCTCGAGAAGTGGCTCAGGAACATAATGTCAGTATAACTTCGGAATCCACAAGGTTACTCTGCAAGGCAATTTGCTGTTGGATAATCCTGGTCACTAGATTGTGTCTGTGCAAGTAGTCGCCCCGCCGCCGAAGTTAACAAGACGAGTACAACCGGAAATAAGAAGTCGGATTGATTCACCAGGATGGGACGGTGGCATGCCAGTTAGATGTAAAAATAACTTTATAAAATTATTAAGTATACTCAAAAATTTGTCATGTGTCAAACGGTGTGAAATAGACTTATCAGTGCATTTTTCAAGGATTATTTTTGTTCATTTAGTTTTTTTTATTATTATTCTTATTACGTAATTTATAAAATTAAATAAATGCTCAGTGGCAGCAGTGATGTGGTTGATAGTGGTAGTGCTTGTCAACCTTCAACATCGCTGAGCATACTGGAGAGATGTCCGCTGTGTACCCAGACACGGTTCTTTAAAGGTAAGCGGGGTCTGAATGTGCATATTGGCAAAGTGCACAGACCACCCAATGCACCCACCTCAGACCCTGTCTCAATAGCTACACCAGCTACATCCACTTTTGACTCGTTTTGGAAAACACTTTCAAATTTCAAAAACTCTGTTCCTGTTTTGAAACGAGTTCCCCGCGGCGCTAGACCTTTAGTGGCACAACATCTAGCAGGTTGCGTTCGTCTTGCCGCCCGGGAGAACTCGCTAAGTGCTTGGGTACAACTGCTCACCTTCCCTTACAGAATTCTACATGTACAAAAGAATTTGGCAACCAAAAAGACATTAACTGCACAAATTAAAGAAAACTGTAATATTTCGACTCATAATTTAGATTCCAAATTACCGACACAGAAATATACCTCTTCAAGAGGTATGTCCCATCTGATCGAATCTAAGTTAGGGGAAGGTGACATTAGCGGAGCAGCCAAGATTCTTTTTAGTAATGATGTGGTAGCACCGTGTTCTCCAGAAACAATCACAGCTCTGGAGAGCAAACACCCTGCCCCAGCGGATGGCCTTTCTTTCCCCGACCCCCCTAATCCGGATAATCACTCCCTCACCATTACAGGTCAAGAGTTGGTCACAGCCGTTTCCTCCTTCCGGACCGGCTCCGCTGGCGGCCTCGACGGCCTGAGTCCGCAGCACCTTAAGGACCTTATCTGTTCAGGCGCCGGGGCTGCTGGTGAATTGCTCTTGAAGGAGCTTACGGCTCTGATTAACCTTATGCTCTCCGGCAAGGTGAACGAAGCCGTCATCGACGTTCTGTACGGGGCAAATCTATGCGCCCTGCGTAAGAGGGATGGCGGCATTCGTCCAATTGCTGTGGGAACTACTTACCGTCGTATGGCAGCCAAGATTTGCTGTAAATTTTATGGTGAGGTTGTTTCGAAAAAATTTCAGCCCCTGCAGCTAGGATACGGCTCTAAAGGGGGCTGTGAGGCTGCCGTACACGCCTTGTCGACCTACCTAAATTCTGGCAAAGGAGAGGTCATCCTGAAGGTTGACATAAAGAATGCCTTCAATTCTGTTTATAGGGACACCTTGCTGGCAGAAACTAAAAAAGATATACCTCAAATCTATAGTTTCCTTTGGCAATGCTACAGACATCCTTCTAAATTAATGTATCGGGACCACCTTTTGGAATCTGCTGTTGGCTGTCAACAAGGTGACCCCCTCGGACCAGTAATCTTTAGTTTAGCCATTCACCCAATTATTCGACAGCTAAATTCCAAATTTAACATTTGGTATCTTGACGATGGAACTTTGGGAGGCGATGTAGAAACCGTTTTAAAAGATCTACAATTCTTAGAAAATGAACTTCATTCCATTGGCCTTGATCTCAACCACTCGAAATGTGAACTTTATATGGCGGACAATACTGACAGACATCTGACACTCCCCAAGTTTAACGCAATAGCTCCAGAAATCAAAATTATTGAAAAAAGCTCTCTTCGTCTTCTTGGGTCTCCTGTCTTCGAGAATTCCTTTCCCGTTTTTATTGAAGAAAAAATACAAAATTTCAAAGACGTTTCGGAAAGATTGTTCCAAATTAACATGCATTCGGCCTTAACCCTAATCCGTTATTGCTGTTTCGGCCCTAAATTAACATATTTCCTTCGCGCTTCCCATTTATGGAAGCACACTCACCTTTTAGAAAAAATGGACCAAATTATTCGACATACATTAACTTCGATTTTAAATGTGGCCATGGACGACCGAGCTTGGACACAAGCTACTCTTCCCATTCGTATGGGAGGCCTCGGCGTCCGCAAAATTTCTAGTGTTAGTTTACCGGCTTTCATATCCTCGGTCTACGGCACTGAAAAATTAATCAGGAAAATCCTAACCCCCACACTGATTAATTTTGATGTGCCATGCTTCACCGAGGCTATGCATGCCTGGAGACTCGCTTGTCCGAATTCAGATCAACCTGATAATCCATCTTCCCAGAGAAAGTGGGATGAGCCGCTTTGCAGAGTAGTACAGAACAATTTACTTAACACGTCTGCTACTACTGCGGAGCGTGCGCGCCTGCTTGCTGTGGGTAAGTGGGAGTCGGGTCTTTGGCTTCATACACTACCGTCGTCGAACATAGGCACTTTGTTAGACGACACTACTTTCCGCCTCGCTGCTTGCCTACGACTAGGAGCTCCTTCTTGTTCTCCCCATCGCTGTCACTGTGGCGAAGTTGTCAACAGCCTTGGACACCATGGCCTGTCTTGCAGCCGAAGTGCGGGCCGCTTAGCTCGGCACGCGAACATAAATGACATCATCCGACGAGCTCTTGTCACCGTCGGCGTTCCAGCTGTATTAGAACCTAATGGCTTGGCACGCGACGATGGCAAGAGACCGGACGGCATGTCTTTATTTCCTTGGAAGGTGGGTACGCCTTTAGTGTGGGACGCAACTTGTGTCGATACTCTTGCGCCATCCCATCTTGCTGACTCGGCGTGCTGTGCAGGCGCTGCTGCTGCGGCTGCGGAAAACCTCAAACGGCGAAAGTATAATAACCTTATCGGCAATTATATTTTCGAGCCGTTTGGGGTTGAAACCCTCGGGCCGTGGGGTCCGAGTGCTCACGGTTTGTTCAACGAAATCTCCAAACGGCTTGTTGACACTTCCCGGGATCCAAGGGCTGGCCTTTACCTTGGCCAGAGGCTTAGCATTGCCATACAACGTGGCAATGCCGCCAGTCTCTTGGGTACTTTACCAGTCGACAGCGATGCAGAGGAATTTTTCGACGCCATATTTTAATTTGTTAATAGTTTTAGTTAGTTTAGGTTATTATATTTTATATTTTTATTTGAATTAGATAAATAAATTTACATATTAGAAAAAGCGAAGGTGGGTAACTTCGAATAAAAATAAAAATTAGTTTAGGAGTATACTCAAAAAGATAAAAATTGTCAAATGAATTATAACACATGTCATAGACTTAACAATCAAATTAATTTAATTAAAATATTGGTTCAAATTAAAATCAAATATAAGTAATAAATAATAATAATAATTATAGAGATGTCAAATTAAATTATTACAGCACACACTTTTTGAATTGTCTTAGTATTCAATGTCAATAAATTACTCTTACTCTATGTACCTATCTATATTTTAATATTTATTTTTATTTTAAGTACTCCTTGACCCTATAATAACATTTAATCACTAGGAATTTGTGCAGCTTCGACTTGAACTGATGAACACGTACCTTTTTGACATCATCAGGCAACTTGCTGTAAATCAATGATGCCATACGAAGAATAATTTAAATGATAAGTGCAGTTTTCCCATATGATATATCAATTTCAATATTTTTAGTCACGTAATTGTCTATAGTAGCTTTCAAAAGCTGTCTTATAATAATTAGGATGTAATTTCACAAAAACATTTAGTTCATATAACGAAGGCTGTGCCCGAAGTTTTAAGCTTTTAAAGTAGGGTTGACAGCTGGTAGTGTTGTCTACATTACACAAATTATAATTTTTATTACGGAAACCATCGGCGTAGACTGTTCGTAGCACCTGCTACGCTGCAATAGGGCACAGTAACTAAGTACTAACAAAACAAATATTATAGTTATCTTGACGTCAATATGGTAACTGACGATTTAGTACCCCGTACAATGCAGACATTTCAAAATAAAAGCTGAACAATCAACTTCTTGAGACAAAGACCAATAAACAATGTACACGCTCGACAACACACCGCTACGAATCAAGCGCGACTCTAATAAAGAGTTTTGAGTGAAATATTTCCAATAAACAGTATTGAATGGTCGGTGTGTGCGCAGGAGGGGTGTCACTCGCTCGTTGCGCACAGTCGCGTGGCGACTGCCATCGCAGCGATTGTTTGTCCACAATATTGCACAGAGTAAACAAACACCACGCTACACACCAGGGAGCAGAAGGCTCACAACGAACAAGGTAATAAAACGTGTGAATTGAATTACAATTTCCAAAAAAACATTGCTGTTACCCTGTATGTAAGCTTGAGCTGGCGCAGTTTCTCGTTCGGTACTAATACTAATGCGTGAGTACTTGTAATGTCAAAGAGAAGCTACACCAAAAATCGATCCCAGCTCGTTGTGGTGTTGCACTCACATGTTGTAGTTCTACTGGCATAATATTTACTATTGTGCATGATATCACGCCGTGCCGTGTGACGGGGACTGCCCGCACAATGACTCCGCGGGAGGCGCGGGCGCCGCCGCCGCCGCCGCGCCGCCGCGCGCCGCCGCGATCAAAGGGCTGCACTAATGCCATTAAACCGATGCCCTAATGATCCGTTATACGTCAATATTCATAAAGAGCGCATTGATTGTCGCGGGGTGTATTGATGTGTGGACTTGTTTGTAAACCTCCCTTCCGCTTTTATTCTCAAATTACAGTTACCTCGACAAACGGTATAGGTACCTAGTATTGTTATCTAAAGTTCGTAAACGTTAGTAAAAGTGATAGAATATGACGCATTATTTCATTCATCACCTCGGCAGACTTCACAGGAAAACATCATCTAAGCTTCTACATAAGTAATATTTACAGGAGCGAAGGAGTGACAGAGTGACTCATCATTGCAGAGTTAAAAGTGGTACTGAAGTTAAAAAAACTACCGAGGATTCTTTGTATTTAGGAGACGAGAAGGTTATAAAAATATTTTAGGATTACATTCTAAAGGTTAATGCTTTGGACTAGTTCCAACTACCTTCAGACTCATGTTGAAGAGCGTCGAACTTGTTTCGACTAACTTCGGTCTAATCACGACTGGCTTCGGACTAGTCACTACTAGCTTCGGAAAAGGAGCTTATACGGGAGTGTGAGGACATGTCCAATTCTTGCCCTCTAATTAAGGGCAATAGCCAGGATTTCTGCTTTAAAAAGTGTTATATGTAGTATGGTTTTAAAATTAACAATTTATATGAGCTTCATAGCTACAACATTCTATAGTTGTCGGAGTAGTAGGAGTAGTTCATAATAAGATAGCCGAAGGACAGCGATTTCAAAAAAAAAATGCCATTGAAAAGCAAATTATACAAATCAGTATGCAGCTTATTTAACGTTGGTATTGTTGATCGAAGTTAATAACGTAGGGCTGACAGTTGACATGGCCAATCGTCTTAGCTTTTAATTTGACCGTAGCAGGCAGTCGCGCGGCGTGCGGGAGGCCGGGTCGGGGTAATCCCGGCCGGCAATAAGCCCGGATCAACCGCTCTAATGAAAACTGTCGCCCGACAAACAAGCCCGATAGATGTCGCCGCTAAATTAAACTATTTCGCGAATACATTAACCGAGCCCGTTCGGACATGCGCCTCCTACTCAATTAGACATTTATTACTTCCAGTCTGTCTCACATGTTGCCCCTAACATTTTTATTACGAAATGAAGGCTTATGGATTGGTGTGTTCAAATGTAAATTACACATACATTTTTTAGCCTAATATTTCGTAATTCCTTCTCCCTCCCTTGAAAGGTTTGTGTACCTATGAGAAGTTCTTCTTGTTGTAAATTGAATCTCTGAATTGATTTCCAGTTGTGATAGTGCTGGCATCTTAAATACCTACTTAATAATAAAATATATTTAATAGGCACCTGATTATCGAATTGCAAATACAACTCAACTCACTCAATTCAAACATTATGGGAACATAATTATTCTTACTTGTAAATAGGGTTCTCGGAATGACTTCTAATTTGCATACTATATCTATACACTCTGTCACATCGGGGAAACATCGGAAGCTTATAAAAATGCTTTGTGTGATGTGTGCGCAGACGTGATTACAGATAATTGAGAGATAGCCCTTGACGCGGGACAATAGCTGGGCCGTGGCGCAGTGCGGTGCTGTAATTAAAACGCGGCGAGGCGCGAGAGGGCGCCTTCCACGTCACACAAACACACACGCGCCTCACTTAGCACTCGTTACGATCGCCCCGCAGTACCTACACCATTTTCTCTCTCAATTTTACTAATCAAACATTTAATTTAGGTAAGTTAAACCCTCCTTTAATCTACATTTATTTCTTGCTGACTATGGTTTTGTTATTGTTATTAGTAATGAACTGTTTCTTTATTTTACTTCGAAGATCATAGTTCACGTTACAGCTACATATATAAACAAAATGCAGCATTGCACATGTAAGCGAGCACGCCCTGTAGGTATGCCAGGAGGCTTTTATTGTGAACTAGCTTTTGTTATTGTTATTAGTAATGAACTGTTTCTTTATTTTACTTCGAAGATCATAGTTCAAGTTACAGCTACATATATAAACAAAATGCAGCATTGCACATGTAAGCGGGCACGCCCTGTAGGTATGCCAGGAGGCTTTTATTGTGAACTAGCTTTTGTTATTGTTATTAGTAATGAACTGTTTCTTTATTTTACTTCGAAGATCATAGTTCAAGTTACAGCTACATATATAAACAAAATGCAGCATTGCACATGTAAGCGGGCACGCCCTGTAGGTATGCCAGGAGGCTTTTATTGTGAACTAGCTTTTGTTATTGTTATTAGTAATGAACTGTTTCTTTATTTTACTTCGAAGATCATAGTTCAAGTTACAGCTACATATATAAACAAAATGCAGCATTGCACATGTAAGCGGGCACGCCCTGTAGGTATGCCAGGAGGCTTTTATTGTGAACTAGCTTTTGTTATTGTTATTAGTAATGAACTGTTTCTTTATTTTACTTCGAAGATCATAGTTCAAGTTACAGCTACATATATAAACAAAATGCAGCATTGCACATGTAAGCGGGCACGCCCTGTAGGTATGCCAGGAGGCTTTTATTGTGAACTTGTTATGTTGCTACTTGCGACATCCCATATTCTTAAGAACATGACTAACACCGCGCTGTGTGGTGCACCGTGAGATCCGCCGTCTCAGCAATCCGACCGTGTGATCGAAGATTGTGCAATGCCAGTGACGAATGTGAATTTTAGGTTTAGTGCTTCACTCTTGTTTCTCACATCGAGCAATTGTCACGCATCCTAATTTTACCGATTTAATTGTAATACTTATATTAATTAAAGTCTTTAAGCAAAGTATATCGGTTTCTTTTGCATCCTCGACCGCAGCCGAACGTAATTGGCGCAGTCGGTAGGATACTCGCGGTCGGTTTCGCGTGAGGCAATCGTTAAGCCGCCCGTACGCCTATCCAGTCGTTCCAGAGTATCCCGAATCTACACGTCGTGCTGTATCGAGGAATCCAGACATTGATTACGCAAAGGGGCTGATATAATGTTCATGTAAGTACATTAGATTATTTCTAGTGACCGCTTTCTCCTAGCCCGTACTAATATAACCTTCCAAAATTTTCTTTCCACGAAAATCCAAGGATACTAAGTTAGTTAGAAGTAATAGAGAATTAGTGATAGACTCTAGAAGAGATATTAATTTAGATACATTATACGAAAACACAGAATCAGTTTCTGTAAAAATGTCTTTGGATTTAGATACCATTTTTAAAGCATTACGGTTGGTACCCGAGTTTGACGGGAACCCGAATGTGCTGACTAGATTTATTCAATTATGCGATCATTTAGTTAAAGAATATAATAATGTTCAAGGTGGTTCCGAATTAATTAACTCTGCACTTATTAATGGTATATGAAATAAAATTATAGGATCTGCTGCTCGCTTAATCAAATCAAATGGCATAGCAACTGATTGGAATGGCATACGTAAGGCATTAATAAATAATTTTGCTGACCAGAAGGACGAGACCGCTCTTTATAGGGATTTATCTCTTTTAACACTGGGCTCTAACACCCCACAAGAGTTCTATGAGCGTTGTCAGAATCTTTTTAGTACAATTATTACATATGTTTCATTACAAACTACTATAGATGCTAAAAGAGATTTATATAACAAATTGACGCTACAGGCATTCGTGCGCGGATTAAAAGACCCTGTAGGATCACGCGTGCGTTGTATGCGCCCTGAAAATATAGAACAAGCACTGGAATTTGTTCATGAGGAAACTAATACAATGTATCTGCAAAATCGTAACGACCGGTTGCCTGATAAAAGAACTAATAGCAATAACCAGCCAAGTAACCCGTTTAAAATGCCCTCTTACTCTCAGCCGTTTAATATGCCTGACCCAAGGTTCAATAATTATTATAGCATGCCAGGACCTGCCCGATTCCAATTTCCATCTCAACAACCACCTCAGTTGAAACCTATTTATTTCCAACCTCGCCAGTTTGGTCCGACCCGTACTCAGCAAGTTTTCAGGGCACCCCCACCTAACTATAACCGTCAGAATAACCCATTTCAAGTAGTCCAGCAGAATTCTCCTAACCAGCCTACTGTATCAGCACAACCACGCCCAATGAGTGGTGTTAGCCATTTCGTGAGCAGACAATTACCACCTACCAACGGTTTTTCTAGGCATGACTGGAGCAAATCAGGCAATCCTCCACCCAATAATTATTTCAAAAGCCGGGAGATGCATTTTAGTGATTGTTATAATGATCCTTCGTTCAATGAGTACTTTACCGATTATGATGGAACTTACTACGATTGCTATGAGTTCCCAGAAAATGTGTGCTATGAATTTCAATCCCCTCAGGAATGTGTTGAATATCCTCAGCCGTCCGGAAGCATAAAAGAGGACGCCAGAGAATCAAAGAAACTGGATTTTCAGAAAACTCCGAAATCAGACAAATTAAAATAGAAATAAATCTCCAAACTCAACGGTACCTTCCATACGTTCAAATCGCGTCACCTCCTCTTAAGCTTTTAATAGATACGAGTGCGAACCAGTCATTTCTATGTCCTAATGCTGTCGAAAAATACTTTAGTGATATTCCTTTAAATTATTCTCCGTTCGAAGTGCACAGTGTTCATGCTAAAACTAGAAACGACTATTCAATTACTTTACCTATTTTTAATGAATTTAATGATTCAAGTACAGTTTCATTTGATATTTATAAGTTCCACGACTTCTTTGATGGGCTTATTGGTACCGATTTGCTAGAAAAATGGGAAGCTACTATAGATTATAAAAATAAATTATTTACAACTAAGTTCGCTTCAAACCCCATTAGAATTTACGATTCACGTAATACCAATTTATATGAGACTATTATTCCAGCTGGTACATCTAAATTACTGAAGATTCCGATTAACGTTCACGACGGAGATGCTTATATTCCTGAACAATCAATTTCAAACTGTATCATACGTGAATGCCTTACTACGGTTAAACAGAATAGAGGTATATTAGAAGTACAGAATCCTAGTAGAAACGATATCATATTGTCAATGGACCGTGCAATGTCTGCAGAAGTTCATAATGTCGAGTGCACGCGCACTGAACAGCAAAAGCAACGCGTAAAAGAAGTGCTATCGCGCCTTCGTACTGACCATTTAAATGAAGAAGAACGCATTAATCTTGAATTATTGTGCTCGCAATATGCTGACGTTTTTTATATTGAAGGTGAACAATTAACATTCACAAATAAAATTAAACATTCAATTAAAACCACGGATGAGGCTCCAGTCTATACAAAGAGTTATAGATATCCATTTATTCACAGACAGGAAGTACAATATCAAATAGGTAAAATGTTAGAACAAGGTATAATTAGACCTTCTAATTCTGCTTGGAGTTCTCCTATTTGGGTGGTAGCTAAGAAAGCTGACGCATCAAGAAAGGCGAAGTGGCCTATTGTAGTAGATTTCAGGAAACTTAACGAGAAAACCATAGACGACAAGTACCCTATCCCCAATATAGCTGATGTCTTAGGCAAATTAGGTAACTGCCAGTACTTTACTACACTAGACCTAGCTAGTGGATTCTATCAGGTCGAGATGGATCCCCAAGATATTACAAAAACCGCATTCAATGTAGAACATGAGCATTTCGAATTTTTAAGAATGCCTATGGGACTAAAAAGTAGCCCATCTACCTTTCAAAGAGTAATGGATGGAACGTGTTACGTGAACTCCAAAATACTATTTGTCTAGTGTACCTAAATGATAAATGATTTTATTTCTGTAAGTAGGTTTGAACAAACACTTTTACACGTCAATCATATTTTTTTTTAAACTAGATGGGGTCGGCGTTTCCTATCTGACTGCTCTGAGAAGAAAGGCCGAAACAAACTCAGAGGTCACAGTCTCTTTTAAAGTCCAGACAAAATCTTGGTCAGGTCATGTGAAAGCTATGTAGATCGGTGTCTGCAATGGTCTTTTGAGGAAAGAACCACACAGATTGAGTGGACCTGTCCAGTCAGTGCACGCAATTGTCAGTAATCGTGCAGCTCAACTTAGACTCAAGGAGCTCAACGATTCGACGAACAATACCAAAGAAAGGACATTTGAGTAGGCCGCATAAATTACTCAAACTGTCAGATCATGATTACGTTGAGAAAAATACAAAAATAAATATAAATAAATCAATGACCAACATAGTTCTCACATTCACAATAATTAGAATAATATTATAATAATCTTTGAGGACCATGTAGATTTGTGTCTGAAATGGTCTTTTGAGGAAAGAACCACACAGATTGAGTGGACCTGTCCAGTCAGTGCACGCATAGATTACATAATCGTTTTTAGTACATCATTGCAAGAGCACATAGTCAACCTAGAAAAAGTTTTTAAAAGATTACGCGAATCTAATTTTAAAATACAAATGGATAAATCCGAGTTCCTTAAATTAGAAACAGCTTATCTAGGACACATTATAGGCAAAGATGGAATAAAGCCTAACCCAGATAAAATCTCAGCAATACAAAAATACCCTTTACCTAAAACCCCTACTGAAATTAAAAGGTTTTTAGGACTTCTTGGCTATTATAGAAAATTTATCCCTGATTTCGCTAAAATAACCAAACCGTTGACTCAAAGCTTAAAAAAGGGTTCCAAAATCATACTCGATCAAAATTACGTCGAATCGTTTGAAAAATGTAAGACCCTTCTGGTCAATGATCCAATTCTTCAATACCCTGATTTTAAAAAGGAATTTATACTCACTACTGACGCTTCTAATTTGGCAATTGGTGCATTACTGTCGCAGGGAACTATTGGATCTGATAAACCGATAGCTTATGCCTCGCGTACGCTTAACTCTAGTGAGATAAACTATAGCACTATTGAAAAGGAGTTATTGGCTATAATCTGGGCAACTAAGTATTTCAGGCCATATTTATTCGGACGAAAATTTAAAATAGTAACCGACCATCGCCCTTTACAATGGGTGATGAATATTAAAGAACCGAATTCCCGTTTAACCCGTTGGAGATTACGGCTAAGCGAATTTTAGTTCACAGTTGTCTATAAGCAAGGAAAACATAATACTAATGCAGATGCTTTGTCACGAATAGAAATTTATAATGAGGAAGCTAGTTCGATAGTAGTTAACACCTCACAAGGTGCGTCTTCAGACTCAGATTCTAGAACTGAAACCGCGGATTCTAGGACTTTAAGCGTACATAGTGATTTAGAAAGTCCCATATTAGAAATCCCTATTTCCGACGACCCTCTTAATAAGTTTATAAGCAAATTTATCTTAATGTCGTTGGAGATATAAAAAGTAAGCCTAGTGTTTCTAAACCATTTGAAACACATACTAAAACTGTCATACAAATTTCAAAATCTAATTTAGAACAAGACGTTATTAGCGCAATTAAAGAACACGTTAATCCAAAAGTAAAGACAGGTATTATAATTAATCCTACATTAGAAATGTATTCTATAATACCTATAATACATAAATATTTTAAAAATTCGGCAATGAAGTTGGTACTTACCAAAACCGAAGTAGAAAATATTAAGGACTATTTCAAGCAACAGGAAATTATAAAAAAATATCATGAAGGCAAAACCAATCATAGAGGCATCACCGAGTGTTATCTAGCCCTATCGCGTAAATTCTATTGGCCAAATATGAAAGAGCATGTAACGAAGTATATCAATGAATGTCAAATATGCGGGCAAGCTAAATATGATCGAAATCCAGTTAGACCAAGGTTACAAATTGTACCTCCACCTACAAAGCCTTTTGAGGTTGTACATTTAGATCTGCTTAGTATTGAAACGAATAAGTATCTTATAATAGTGGATGCATTTTCTAAGTATGGTCAAGCATACTTCTTGAGAGATGCTACGGCTATTAGTGTCGTACAAGCTTTACTAAAGTTTGCTACTCATCACGGATTGCCTTTAACTATTGTAACAGACAATGGTCCGGAATTTAACAATCAAATATTTTCTGAATTTACTAGATTGCACCAAGTGCAACATCATAAAACCTGTCCTAATACACCCAACGAAAACGGAATGGTAGAACGACAAAATTCAACATTATTAGAACATTTGCGTATATTAAAATTAGAACATCCAGGTGAATCAACTACTAATCTTATAACTTATGCTATATTGGCTTATAATAGTTCAATACATAGCTTTACAAAATGTAGGCCTATCGATATAATTACCGGTCATTTTCATCCCCGAGATCCTTTAGATATGAATATTTCCGAACATCTCTTACAACAATTAAATATATCCAAGAACATCGCAGACGAATGTCAAAAGTATACGATATTCTCAACGACACTTCACTTCATCGCCGTACTGGAATGATTGAAAATGTTAACAATAATCGTGAACCTGAAAAAGATTACGAACCTGAGCAACAGGTTTTTATTGGGAATCCTTTATGCCATAGGCAAAAGTTAGCAGCTCGATACACCCATGATACAGTATTAGCAGATTCGCCTATTCATATCTATACCAGAAAGAAAAAAGGCAAGGTGCCTAATAGTGCTCGTTTGTTACAGGACACTACAAATACTACTAGTCTTGAGCCTGGCCCTGGCCCGAGCAGACGAGATAACACTAGACAGTCTTAACGATGGACCAGGTATTTTGCCCTTCAACCTAGGACCCACGAGAGTCATTTCACATTTCCACTCCTTTCTCCAAATTATAAACCTTGATGATATGCGCAATAGTTTAAAGACAGTTAACGAGCAACTGCAAAATCTTACACCACAATTGAGTAATATATCACGATCTCTCTATGAACCCCACGTTACCTACCTGGGAACTACATTAGAAGAAATATCGGAACAGTTGGAAACACTCGAGGTAAACCGTATTAAAAGAGGTCTCATAGATGGTCTTGGTTCTGTAATAAAGAGTATTTCGGGTAATTTAGATTACACTGATGCATTAAAATACGATAATGCCATCGCAATCTTAAAGCAAAATGAAAATAATTTAGTTGCTGAAATGAATCACCAAATAAGTCTAAGTAAGCAGTGGGTTTCGCGTAGCTCAAACGTTACAGATAAAATAGTAGAAAACCAAGAGAAAATCGAGAAAATTATTAATTAAATTTTAGCTAGCAATGTTAAACATGAAACAGATACCATTAAATATGCTCATTTAGCCCAGTTACTAATGATATTAGGAGACAATATAGATAATTTGTCTAAAGAACTTGACAAATTACAAAATTTATTAGCATTTATTAGGGCTAAAAGAATTCATAATTCCGTATTGAACTATGCTATGTTTAAGGACATGATGAATAGATTAAGTATGTTATTATAATAAGGATCAATTTCTAGAGATTAGTTGTAGAGAATATTTTGACATTATTAGACTAGGATATTATTACAATGGGAATAAAATAGTGATAGTTATACAATTTCCGATACTTTATCCTACTAACTTTATCCTATACAAATTATCCCTGGCCCCTAATTATAACAATAAAGTCCTTATTCCAACTTATCCTTTCATAGCGGTTCACGAAAAAGATCTATTGTACATGGAGACAGAATGTCCGAAGTATAGCCACGGTCACCTTTGCGAGGATAACTTAAGTCACCACCATGGCAAACAATCAGACTGTATCCGGCAGCTTATACTACATCAGAAAATTAATGAATCCTGTCAATTCACATCAGTCATCCTGTCTTCTGAAGCGATGGAACAGCTAGACGACCAACACTTCATTGTAAGCTTTCCTAAACCTACGAAAGTTCGCCTCACTTGTTCTGAAGATAATTATAGAATGCTGAAAGGGAGCTACCTATCTATCATACCCAGAGGATGCGCGCTAAGAACAACATCATTCACTGCAAGCAATCGTCATGACCAAACGAAGGGAAAGATATTGAAAATTATGGACTTACCAACTATAAAGGAAAATTTAAATAATGTACCTATGAAAACTATAAAACTAGATACCATTGATCTCGGCAGTTTGCATTCAAGTAACTGTGAAATCGCTCTACAAGAACCTACAACGCTACAGTCGTCGAACATTGAAGCTATATACCACACCACTATACCGGTATACATTCTACTATCCGGTGCATGTGTGCTCATTATCATCAGTATACTTCGTCGTCGCAGACTGAAGAAACTAGTACTACAGAAAGCCACTGAAGTAATCGATATCAAGGCTAAGGATAAGGAGGCCTGCAACACCGAGATTGATCCAGCTTCGCCATCGACACTATTTTCGACTAGAGTCTTCAAATAGTTGCCGATCTCGTGGAGGGAGATGTTATGTTGCTACTTGCGACATCCCATATTCTTAAGAACATGACTAACACCGCGCTGTGTGGTGCACCGTGAGATCCGCCGTCTCAGCAATCCGACCGTGTGATCGAAGATTGTGCAATGCCAGTGACGAATGTGAATTTTAGGTTTAGTGCTTCACTCTTGTTTCGCACATCGAGCAATTGTCACGCATCCTAATTTTACCGATTTAATTGTAATACTTATATTAATTATTTATTATTTATTTATTTAACACTTTAAGCACACAAATGTACAGAGGCGGACTTAATGCCATAGGCATTTTCTACCAGTCAACCTTTGGGTGATGCAGAGACAAACAGTGGCAGGTGCAAATTATAATGATATTTTAGGTTAAATAATTTTAAATAATATATAGACACGTATAAACTTATTTAGTCTATAAATACAAAATAAATATATATAATTAAAGTCTTTAAGCAAAGTATATCGGTTTCTTTTGCATCCTCGACCGCAGCCGAACGTAATTAACTAGCTTTTGTTATTGTTATTAGTAATGAACTGTTTCTTTATTTTACTTCGAAGATCATAGTTCAAGTTACAGCTACATATATAAACAAAATGCAGCATTGCACATGTAAGCGAGCACGCCCTGTAGGTATGCCAGGAGGCTTTTATTGTGAACTAGCTTTTGTTATTGTTATTAGTAATGAACTGTTTCTTTATTTTACTTCGAAGATCATAGTTCAAGTTACAGCTACATATATAAACAAAATGCAGCATTGCACATGTAAGCGGGCACGCCCTGTAGGTATGCCAGGAGGCTTTTATTGTGAACTAGCTTTTGTTATTGTTATTAGTAATGAACTGTTTCTATAATTTACTTCGAAGATCATAGTTCAAGTTACAGCTACATATATAAACAAAATGCAGCATTGCACATGTAAGCGGGCACGCCCTGTAGATATGCCAGGAGGCTTTTATTGTGAACTAGCTTTTGTTATTGTTATTAGTAATGAACTGTTTCTTTATTTTACTTCGAAGATCATAGTTCAAGTTACAGCTACATATATAAACAAAATGCAGCATTGCTAATGTAAGCGGGCGCGCCCTGTAGATATGCCAGGAGGCTTTTATTGTGAACTAGCTTTTGCTAATGTAAGCGGGCGCGCTCTGTAGGTATGCTTGGAGGCTTTTATTGTGAACTAGCTTTTGCCCGCGACTTCGTCCGCGTGGAATAATGACTTCCGGAAAAAAACAATTGATCCCCCCTTTCTCCCCGTTGGGAGGGAATTTCCAAAAATCCTCTCTTAGTGGTAGCCTACTCCTCCCAACAAACACACATGCCAAATTTCAGCTCTCTACTGCCAGTAGTTTCGGCTGTGCGTTGTCTGTCAGTCACTCAGTAACGGAAGAGTTTTATATACCTATACAGGATGTTTGGTGCATCGTGTGCCAAATTGAAATGGTCGACTGAAGGAGTCATCCGCTAGCCTTTCAGACCCTTTAACACCCCTCA
Source organism: Brachylomia viminalis (assembly GCA_937001585.2). Taxonomy (NCBI): domain Eukaryota; kingdom Metazoa; phylum Arthropoda; class Insecta; order Lepidoptera; family Noctuidae; genus Brachylomia; species Brachylomia viminalis. Next base: position 28,014,157 of record OW443297.2, read on the forward strand.
TGCTCTGTGGATTTTTTTATCGACTTTTTATTGTTTTCCAAAAAAAGACCCAAATTTTACATTCAAATACAGATTAAAAAAAAAAAATAAGGCGTAGACTCTGAATTTTAATTTTATTTCGATGTGTATTGTTTAAGAATACTTTTAAATACAAAATTAGTGATATTAGTCACCTAGTTCTTTTTTAATTCACTCGCAAAGGTAAAACTTAAATTAAAGCTGTACATGTTACAGCTGTTTATAAGGCTACAAAAAAAAAAAACAAAAGCGACCGGGATCTTCCAACTCCCTCATTAATTCTCCAGTTTAGCCTCTTTCTAATGTTGTGCCACATGCCATAAAAGTATTTTAACAACTTTGTGAATTCGCTAGAATTGTGAATCGAGTCACCGCTAATATTCAAAATTATGATTTAAAAAAAAATCTCTTAAATGATACCTGTCAAACCTATAAATCTGCTATCTCATTCTTATGGTTAGGTAAATTCGTGTCTCATATCTGTATCTTTCGTGGGATTTACTTGAAATAAAAAAAACAAAATTGCATTTTTAACATTTATTTAATCATTGTTACAAATCTTGCTCAAATTGTTGGCCTCTGTTGCGAATGCAGGCCCGACACCTGTTTCGTATTTCAACAGTTGTTGTACGAAGTCGTATTTCCTCCTTAATAGTATTGAATTTGAATGCCGCTTCTATGCGTTGGACTAATACCTCCCTAGTTGGAACCTCCGTGGCATATACCAACTCTTTGGCACGTCCCCAGACATAAAAGTCTAACGGAGTTAGATCTGGGGAACGTGGCGGCCATGGAATAGGGCCATCGCGTCCAATCCATGCATTGGGGAACACATTGTCGAGATATTCCCTCACAGTCAATCGCCAATGCGCGGGACAGCCGTCATTTTGAAATACAATGGGCACACGTTCATTAAATACGGGCACATCGGTCACTAATTCGGGCAGGTCATTTTGTAGGAATTCCAGGTAGTCTTCGCCATTGAGATTATCGGGCAGGTAATGCGGTCCAATTAACTGATTCCCAATCACTCCTGCCCAAACGTTTACACTAAACCTTCTTTGAGAAGATTTCTGTCTTTTAACACGTGGGTTTGGCGTTTTCGTTGTCCAGTGGTGCAAATTGTGTAAAGTGAGGATCCCATCCTTGGTAAATTTGGATTCATCCGTCCACAGTATTCTTTTTAAAAAATCAGGATCATCCACATCCGTGTGTAAAAGAAACCGACAAAAAGCCACTCGTCTCTCAAAGTCGCCACCCTCAAGACCTGCAACAAACAAAAAACTCTTTTAAATTTCTCTTGGGCAATAAGTAATTGCACAAGAAAGGACCCGCTGTTCGTGCTAATAGATTCACTACCTGGAAGTGACGCCATACCATACCCATTACCTGCTAAACAAAGGCAAGGTCAAACAAAGCTTGCACGGGTTTAAAGTTAGTTTAAAATTACGTACCTTGCACCGGAGTGTAGTGGAATGGATGCTTTTTGTTTTGACGAAGTACTTTCCACAGCTATCTATATCTATATATATAGATATAGATAGCTGTGCCCGCAACTCCGTCAGTGTGTAATTCCTTGTGTGTTATTAAGTTTATGTATTGGTAATATTGTTTAGATCACGTTCACATGAGGCTTAAGTACCTATACAACGAAAATACTTCAGCGCAAAGCTTCCGGGTAAACTATGTTGAAAGTCGACCCGTCCGGCACGTGAACATAAAGATTTCTATAACTGCTAACCCGGGAAAGACCGACGTACACCTGACCATGCGAGAAACAACTGACACTGAGATCTACTCCTGCCCTTGAGCCTTATTAATTGTCATTGCATAACACACCGATACTGGGAATTGCGTTCTTTTAAATTGGAATGGAAAATTGTTTGGTATTATGGGAATCCTGGGAATAAAGACGGTTTCTCCTGCACCGCAACCTGTTAAAATTTGAGCCTCGATTATTTATTTTGTTGCAACTGGGTTACTTTTAGCCGAGTTCCATTGCAAAGTTGTGGTGGTCTTAAATTTCGGAGCAGAATTATAGGAATGCCAATTTTTAAACAAATTTCATGAGAAGGAAGTCCGGGCATATTTAAAGAATTTAAAAATTCTATCGGGTAATTAGTGGCTTCTTGTTCATCGACCATTCTATTTATTGAACTATAAACTTTCCTTTCCCCCTGTATATTCGCCAGTATTTTGTTATTAATCTCAGATGCCTGGTCATTGCGAGGAGTTATAATGGATCTTTCGCATAGCCAAGAATTGTCCCTATTTAATATATATGTTACGTCACCGTAAACCGACGATATAAGATGTTCTTGGGATTGCACTATACAACATAATTCAGGCGTGAGAATAAGTTTTCCTTGGTGTAGTCGTGGATAGGTACCTTCACCAATCTTTAATAATGTATCGGAAAATTGACGATCATCCGGGTTATCTCCAGTTCTCACTCGCATGTTTATAGTAAAATGCACCGATTGTATATCACGCCACAAATAAGAGCTTTTCAGGCAAGCCCTAACCTCATCAGCTCGGGTTCCCCGTGGTATTACCGGTAAGGTTTGTCGGAAATCACCACAAAATAAAACCGTGATACCGCCCATTGGTCGATCATTTTGTCTTATATCCCTTAAAGTTCTGTCTACCGCTTCTACTCCTTTTTGATGGGCCATCGTACATTCATCCCATGTGATTAAATTACAGTCACGTAATACTTTGTCGCTATTTCTTGAAATACTACAGGTTGGACTTTCCGTGCGATCTAAATCAATTGGTATTTTAAACATAGTGTGAGCAGTTTTACCTTCTGGTAGCAATGTTGCAGCTATACCTGATGAAGCCACGGCAAGAGCAATTTTACGCTGATTTCGAACATTAGCTAATATTAATTTAGTCAAAAACGTTTTCCCAGTTCCTCCAGGTGCATCTAAAAACCATATTGTTCCCGAATTATTCTGAACACTCTCACATACGCAATCATAGACTGAACGTTGTTCTGCCGTCATCATTGGGACACCGTTTTCTAATGTTGCCAACAGTTCCATTGAGTTGTAACCAATCTCTGCGGAATATTCACTATTGGTAACCTGTCCGACTGAGGTTGGTGTTGGCAAACCATATTCACAGAGTGATTTACCGCCTACTGCTGTTAAGTCTTCCTGAAGAGCTAATAAGCACTGATTTATGGCAAGATCACGGAAATTATCATTATTTGCACCCTCGTCATTGTGAGACATATTCCGAAGAAAGTCTTCTGCAAATTTTTCTTTATATTTTTCCCATAATTGTACAGCATCTGACAAATTACAAAATGTGAGTAATGTTACAAATAAATGGCGTAACCGTCGTGGATTATCACTCACACAGGATTCTGCTAAAGCGTCATCCCAATGCTGATCATTTTCAAGCAAATGACGCGCTTGGCAAGCTGCATGATAAGTTGGATAAACAATGTCGTCTACTTTTTTCAAATCTATAAATGATGTTGGTCCTCGCACTGTATGTAATAATAATCGCAAATAGAAACATTCAGCGTTATTGGGATGAACGGTATACACTCTACCAAGAACATGTTCTTTGAAAATACCTGACTCGCCATCTACAGGCCTGCCACGGCGTCTACGATTAAAGACACCTCGTTGCTTATCGTAGGTATAATACGATGGAACTTCCTCATACAAAAGAGATTTTGCAAAATCATCCGTTTGGCAAAGTCGAAAGAATGCTAATAAAGTTGTTTGTCTAGGGTTCTCTAATCGTTCTGTAACATTTTCTGCGTTGAAATATATACGTTGACCACCTTCAAGATGAACATCCAGATGAGTCACAGGTGGATATCTTTCGTGAATGTTGAAACTTAAGATCCGCCACACAGCTTCTGAAGAGCTAATATATTTGCCTGACTGAAATCTAGTGACTTCATCATGTTCATTTCATTGTAGCTTGGTCACTACCCTTGTTAATATACTTACAAATATATTTTTCATTTCAACGTTTATGTGAGCTTGAAATGCTCTAGACAACACAGGCGAATACGGAACGACCCACCTATTATCTAAAGTAACCTGTTGTCCAGACACTCGCTTTTCAACAATAAAACCACCATTGTCTCTTGAACGGCGACGATATAATGGGTATCCATCATGTCCTGTTACAGTTTCATCCACTAAGGCTTTTGGATATCTTTTAGTGCAACGACCGTCTTGCATGCAAGGAGCATTCCCGTTAAATGCACCATATGGACCATGTATCATATGAGTTTTAACAATGTTGTATAACACAGGATCTGCAATCGGATCTGGAATTTCAGCACTGATTGAACTGTCTACATCATTAGGTCGAACCTTATCTTTTAACCAAAGCAGGATATGTGCGTGAGGTAAGCCGCGTTTTTGCCACTCAACACTATACATATAACACAATACTTCTCCAAAAATGTTATCTTTGGTGAGTAGGATGTATCATTGATTTTAATTTTAAATTAAAAACTCTTGCGATAATATCATGGCGGTCATGCAGTGCTTGACCTTCAAGAAGCTCCCGAGTGATTTCAGCCCACTTGGGATTGGTAGTCACAGTAATAAATAAGTCGGGACGTCCATATTTTCTTACGTAACAAAAAGCATCTCGAGTACGTTCGTGCATGTAGCGTGGACCACCAGTAAAAGAAGATGGTAAAATAACTAAGCGGCCCATATTCACCGTATCATTATCTTGCTCCATGTCGTCGCGAAGGTGCACGTATTCTTCAGCGCGCAGCTGCCTTCGATTAGATCGTATATAAACTAATCGTTCGGTTTAAATTTTTTCGTACATGTCAACAATAAACTGATTGAATAAGCCACGAAAACGTTGAAAGTATACAAATCTATTCCGTCTCACTCGCAAGTGGTAACAATAAAATTGAAGGCATGACATCTTTTTATTATAATTAGGTGCGCCTGTACGCGGATTAGTTTGGTATAAAGCGAAATTATAACCATCTTCCCCTCGACAGTATATCAAAGGATATTGCAAACTGTCGTAAGCCCTGTGGGTTTCATAAATACGTTGCAAACGATTGTCTCTGGAATGGATAACGATATCACGCCTATCACATTCCTGGTCGACCAATACTACAGCAACTTCATTCGTGGATGGAACGTTATAACGCCCAGGGTGCTCCTGGGTTGGACGCCTATCCGCCTTTATAACAATTTTATAATTGTTATCACCATCTTGAGGAAGAGCTTCTAATGCTGATTTAAAACTGCATGTAACATACGAATTAACCTGATGCAACATGTTCTGAAGTTGTGAAATGAGTTCAGTATTTAAATTCGGGAAATATTGATTTCTTATGTTCGACTGTTCGTTGTAGTCGGATACAAAATATATTTGAAGAAACTTAGGTTGGTTTTCAGGCAAAAGGGATCCTATCAAATGGTAAACCTGACCTTGTATCTTAAAAGCAGGCATGAAAGGACCTTCTGAGATTTGTTGAGCACCAAAGGATGTCATTTGAAACGCACTATTATAAGTGCGAATATTGTCTAAGAACTGTTTAGATTGCACATGTTCCCCTAAAAGTAGTGATTTCAAAGGTTCCTGGTGGGTCTTCGAACGAAGGCAAATTTATTTTACCTCCAGAACAACAGAAACCAGCCGACTCCTTACTCCACTTTGAAACATTACAAAAAGAACATACTGCGTTCATATCGCCTATCACAGAAGACGATCTGTAATCATTGTGAGGTTATAAGCAAACCCACTTTTATATTTGTCGGACCACGCCACCGAATTTGTAGATTGATCTTCTATGTGTACATCTAAGTCATTAAGACTATGTCGAAATCTGTCTGCAGTAAGACGGGCCTCTCGCTGTTCATGCGTTTCATGAGACCGAATATTTTCAATTCTTAATCTTTCATTAGACAAACTTATTAATCGTTCTTGTCTCAAAGAATTGTAATATTCGCGTCCCGACTCTAGTAGTTGATCATGCTCATGTTCATCTTCAAGAGATCGAATAATATTATGGTGCACCCTATCATTTGTCAAATGGTCTTCATATTGAGTAAAAGTTTCAGATTCTCGAGATAAAATATGACGTTCGCGATCAGCTGTAAGCCGTAATTCCCTCTCAGTGAAGGTTTCGGTCTCCCGAGATAATGTATGCCGTTCGCGGTCAGCTGTAAGACGTAATTCCCTCTCCGTGTAGGTTTCGTACTCGCGAGATAATGTATGCCGTTCGCGATCAGCTGTAAGACGTAATTCTCTCTCAGTGTAGGTTTCGGACTCGCGAGATAATGTATGCCGTTTGCGGTCAGCTGTAAGACGTAATTCCCTCTCAGTGTAGGTTTCGGACTCGCGAGATAATGTATGCCGTTCGCGATCAGCTGTAAGACGTAATTCTCTCTCAGTGTAGGTTTCGGACTCGCGAGATAATGTATGCCGTACGCGGTCAGCTGTGTGCTGCAATTCTCGTTGTGAAGCAGTTTCAGCTTCTCGGGATAACACATGTTGTTCTCGGTCAATGGTAAGGCTTAGCTCTCGTTGAGAAGAGCTTTGAGACGCCCGTGATGTAGCTCGTCTCGCTCTGTCAGCTGCTAATCGCATTTCTCTCTCTGGAGAGCTTTCATTGGCTCGAGAAATTGAGGCACTAACTCTCATAGAGTTTAACCGATGTGCTCTTTCCTCTGCCGATTCTTGAGAACGCGTATTTCTAATTCTCTTAGTTTCTCTCGAATTTCGAGATAATGATAATCGTTTTTTTAGGTGGCATTATGTATTTTATTTTTAATCGACGGTAACTGAAAGTCCTTCAAGTACTGTAATTACAGAAACAATAGAAAGACAATAGCGGGCGGACGCCGGCGTCCGCTTGGGGCTTGAATAACTAAAAATATATAAATTTATTTATTTATTTATTTAGGGACAACAAACAGCAGTGTAATAATAGGTAAACATATGTTAGAACTTAATAACAGAGGTAGCAAATACACTACTCACAACGTTATCCACATATTACTAAACAGATCTACTAGTTGTTAGAAGGAACAATAAATATATAAAAATAAACAGACTAAAAGTAAACATTACTTAATTATTAGGGCTCTGATCACTTAAAATAGTAACAATTTCTTTTTTAAATAAAGCCTTGCTTTGAAACATAATATCAGTTGAGCCAAACTGCACATTGTAGGTGTCAATTAATCGATGCAGCGGAGAGCGTACTCCTGAGTTGGTTCTACAAAAAGTAGTGGCAAACAAGTGTCTCGAGCGAACTTCTCGTCCATGTACGGTACGGGTAGGTAGCACAAACTGTTCACTAGATCAGTACAGTCTACTGTATTACGACATATACTATATAGGGTCATCATCTCAAGTTGGGTGCGTCTGGATTTCAGAGTAATAAGGTCATATTTCTGTAGTAATAATTGATACGACATTTTCTTTTTGTAGCATCTGTAGTGCAATGCACGTAGGAATTTGCGTTGGACCAATTCAATAATGTCAACATACTTTTTATAGTAGGGGTACCAAATAGGTACTGCGTATTCCAATTGCGGTCGTATTATTGACGTATACAGGTATAAGTAAGTAGAGGGACGGTTGAATTCTCTTGATGCTCTCATTACAAAGCCATACATTTTAAATGCCTTATTGACTATATTGTCAATATGGCCATCAAGGTGAAGCTTTGAGTCCAACTGTACGCCTAGATCACGAAGAGAATAAATAGGTACCTAAACTACGTCTAATATATAAAATAATATATAATAAAACCTACTTCACTTAAAACTAAATACCTATAACTACTATAATTAATAATACCTAGGTATACCTATAATTAATAAAATTACCTACGCTTTTACCTACTTATTATTAAAAAAAACTGAACATAAATTAACCAAAACTTACCTACTACTAACTAACTACTACTAACCTATTACTACTTCACCTAAAAAGAAATAAAATGTAAACTATTAATAATTTGTAATTTGAACGAATATAATACATTACCAAAATAACTAATTAATACCTATTTTATAAAATAACAACAAAAGAAAACTATATAAACTAAATTAATTTAAAGACTAAAAGTCGCGCTGATAAACAATATTGTCTGTCAATAAGGTCGAATGCTCGGAACGTCTACTCGCATCAACAGCCAAATATTGTATGAAGTTCGCGTTTTTTTTTTTTTTGTGTTTGGCATCTCGCTGTTGGCCTTGAGAGGCCGTGACTGCTTAACCGGTCAATCCTGCGGCTCGCGAACGAACCACCTTTATGTGCTCTGAGAAGGAGAGACGTCTGTCCAAAGTCACACCCAGATATTTGGCATGCTTCGCCCAAGGGATCAGCTTGCCAAACATCTTGATCGGGCGGGCGTCGTCATGTCTGCGTTTGACACGCGGTTTCAAGAAGAGAACCGCTTGATTATTGTCGGGGTTAACTTCGATTCTCCACTTTCTGAACCAAGCGCCAATCTTGTTGACTGCGGTTTGGAGAGTACGAGATATCGAGTCGGGGACGAGCCCAGTGTAATAAATGGCCGTATCGTCTGCGAACAGAGCCAACTGCGCATTTTTACATTTCGGGATGTCACTGGTGAATAGGGTGAACATGAGGGGAGCTAGCACATAGCCCTGAGGGACTCCTGCGCGGATAGGGTGGGGGGAGGAAAGCGCCCCTTCGATACAATAGCGAAAGGTTCAGTTAGCCAAAAAGTCTCGCAGTATGAGTACGAGCCGGTCTGGCACACCGAGTTGGTAAAGCTTATAGTATAATAAGCCATTATGCCAGACTTTGTCGAACGCTTTCGCTATGTCGAAGAACACAGCACCCGTCATGAAACCACGTTGGATTGGACTGAGTCGCTTGTATATAAGCCTCTCATAGATTTTGCCCAGAACTTTGAGCAGACTAATGGGGCGGTAACTAGAGGGATCGGTTTTGGGCTTGCCCGGCTTTGGAATACCGATGACAGTGGCCCTTTTCCAAGCTTGGGGAAAGATGTTGTTGCTCAGAGTACCATTGAAGATGATGGTCATGAGCATTATGAGATTAGCGGGGAACAATTGGATCACCCTATTCGTGATTCCGTCTGGGCCGGGGGTTTTGCGGCGTTTCAGACCCTTGATGATATCGTACACCTCGTCTGGGGTGACGGGGTGCAGAGGATTATCTGGGTCTTCGACGGGGGGAAGGGAGGCTCTACGTTTGACTTCCGCATCAACCTCAGAGAGGTGAGCTTGGTCTACTGGTTGAGAGCTGGGTGTGAATTGGGCCTCAAGACTGTCGGCAAGGCACTCGGCCTTGTCGATGTCATCGAACGCGATGGTCTTGTCGGGACGCACCAATGGGGGCGTGGAGGCTACATTTGGGGACTGGAGTTTCCTCTGCAGTTCCCAAAAGGCCAGGTGGGTGGGCTCTAACTCGCTCAGCATCTTGTCCCAGCCAGCTTCACGCAGCTCCGTTATGCGTTTCTTTACAGATCTCTGTAAATAGCGCATATGGGCCTTGTTAGCTTGGCAGGGAAAGTTGATGTAGTCACGGACAGCCTGAAGTTCGCGTTTGGATCCCCCGCCCTTTTATACCTCCCGCCGCGAGCCGCGTCGAGCGCGGCGACCGTTACACAAAAATAATCCTTATAGCATGATTCAGTATTCACGCGCGATGGCTTATTAGCGTATTTCATGGATAACTTTGGTGTTTCTGTACTGATTTCTATGATTCATTTTTTTATTAAATAGGTAATAATGGTAACATTTTTTAATTAGGGATGAGTGAATGATATAAACGTAAGAGTAGACAAATATAATCAGAAAGCTCCGAACTGCTAAGCTATCGGGAGTTACACGTGTTATTGTGAGTCAACCATAAAAGATAGACATTTGCTGTCGTGGAATATTTTTTATATAATTTTAAGGAGAACATTTCCGTCATACATGATTTCTGTTTAGCTTTAACCATTAAGGCTGCACACGCGACGGAAGCTTAAAAAATGGAGTAAGGTCTCCTGTTTTCCCAACATTTCCCTTTACTGCTCTGCTCCTATTAATCGTAGCGTGATGAAAAGTATGCTATAACCTGCCCAGGAGTATGAAGAACAATTTGTACCAAGTTTCGTTGAAATCCGTCGAGTGGTTTTTGTTTCTATAACGAACATACAGACAGACAGACAGACAGACAAAGATTTTACTGATTGCATTTTTGGCGTCAGTGAATGGTGAATAATTTTATTTAACGTTTTGTATTTCGTAATGTTAATTATTTACTACTGTATAGAATCCAGTTCTTCTAACTGAACAGTCAGCAGTGCTGCTTGGGAGTTTATTCCGCCACTTCTTCTTCCCAGCTAAAGCACAAGGAAGTGGTGAAGGGCGCGCGTTTTGGGGGACGGTCTTATGTAATTTTGATGTTCAAAAAGTGCTGATTCTCAGCCTAGTTTGATTAGTTGACATTAGATTTAGATTTTTTACAAAACGTTTCTACAATTATTTTTTTTGCTAGTAATGTAAAGTCTAAAGTAGTATTCTTTTTCTCAAAACTGCCTGGTTAGATTTTGATGCCCCTTTGTACAAGGATGTAGTTGAGGTTTCCCCACAGAAATAACACTACAGTATCGCTATTCTTTCTTTTTTTTTTTGGTTCTTAAACCACTTCCCATACAAATTTAAAAAGTCTCCTTTAAAAAAAAGTGCTTGAACTAACTGTAGAGATCGATATCGTCACTTCTAGTGAATCAGCAGATAGTTCGTGATCCGTGAGTGTCGCAGTACACTGCGCACTGGCACCCACTCACACCGACACACCCGTGTTAATAGACATCGAACGGCAACATCCCGCCGATGTTATCAGTTCTATAGAAACGGTCGCGGCTCATAAGCAGAGACGTGCACCTGTGTCTTTGTCTGTCCTCCTAAATCATATCGCGTCGCAGGAACCCTTAGCTCGATTCTCCACGGACACCAACGCCGCGGCTGCTCCGGCTCTGAACATTGTCCCTATGATTTATGTGGGACACGGATATGATACCATGTTAGTAAGGTGTTGGAAATAAGTTCACGGTGTTAATTAGCTACAAGAAACACCAATCTGTAGGACCGGCACGACTGAGTCAGACTCGATTTGTATTGAGAATAAATCTGAGTTCACTCTGGAACAGAAACACGACTAAGCATTGTAAGCACTGGAATCTTATGAACCCATTTATTAGTGAATACTTAGAATAGAAGGTATTCATTGTGCAGTGTGGTGATCTCGTAGCGTGGTGATGAGCTCGCAGCGTGTGTCTAAGAATAGGTTATATATTCACTTGTTCTGCTGCTGGAATCTGAGTTGGTCAGTACACCTCTGACTCACCCTTGGTGGACAGCAGCAGGCAGACGTGACTCTGCGACATAAAACTCTTATAATTCATATTTCTAGTGTTTTGGAATTTGGTATAAGGCAGCATTAATAATTGTCGTTGACAATCGACAACCAATTGACAATCAATCAACTACATAATATAATTTTGACACGTACGTTGGTTCACTTCATGACAACATTTGTATGAGTAATGTCGAGTATGTCCAGCTGCAGTAGGTGTTAGTACACCTACTGCAGGTGCGAAGTCAGAGCGCGTCATAGTATGTCCAGCTGCAGTAGGTGTTGGTAAGTATCGGTGCGAAGTCAGAGCGCGTCATAGTATGTCCAGCTGCAGTAGGTGTTGGTAAGTATCGGTGCGAAGTCAGAGCGCGTCATAGTGTATACAATAAAGCATAAGAACACCGGTCGCACCGCGGGAGGGGCACAGTGTTTCACACCTCATCAATATTTGATCTGATTTGCGTTGTAGATGCGCTGACGCCGCGCGCCGGTCAACGCAGCCTCCCTCTCATTGTTATTCTTGTTTGTTAAATCAATCGTCCAGGTACCCGCTACTCTGCCACTCTGTTGCTACGCTAGCGATACTTATTGACGTCATATGTATATTGAATGCCTCCCATTACGATTCAATACTAACCATTCAATCTTGGAGGAGCAGGAGGCGATAACGGCCGCGACTACAGACAGCTGTGAGTCTTTATGTTTAACTCACTGAAAATACTGACCTTCCCGTCGTTGTATATTTTGGAAGTTGCCATTTTTGTTCAAATGATTTTAAATTTATTTCCGTCCCTAGCCGATATTAGGATTCGAACTCAAACTCAAATCATGTATTTCAAATAAACCAATTACAGGCACTTTTGAATTGTCAAGGGGTCGGTCAGTCAGAAATATGAAGCTAGTTGCCCATTCCAAAGCGTAGTAGGTACCTATGGAGAAGAACGGGCAAGAAACTCCATGGACACTCTTTTAAATGAAAATATTGTTACAAAAAAGTGGTTACATCATTCATGTTGTAATTATACACGTGAGAACAATGTAGAAAGACGTGCACGTTAAAAGCGTCCGTAATAAAAAGATAAAAACAATTATGGAATTAAAATAAGCCGTGGCAGCTAAGAAATGACCAGTGCCTACTGACGGCGCCCGTTTACGAACATGACGTATGGATCAGCACCATTCAGCTCAACCATTTTGAAGGGAACTCAATGATCCAATACACACGCCACCACCAGCGACACATTTGAGTGAGCATGACATACTCTCAGCCGCCAGGGCACATTCAAGTCAATGAAACACGAACCCAGTAAGCTTTATAGTGGGTACATAGTGCTCACACATGTGCTATGCAATTATACAATATGCACATACCTTTCAGCAGCTAGATCAAACGCGTCTTGCTACATATGCCTAGCGAAACCGTCTGAGCTAAACAATTTGGAAGCAGTGTCAAAACTGGCAACATCGGCTGACATGATGGAGTTTGGGATTTCTTCACTTCATGCGCGTATTAAAATGATGGAATGTCTTTTACACATATCCTACATATTGGACATTAAAAAGTGGGCTGTTAAAGGAAAAGCTGACCAAGATGTAAAGGACGCAAGGAAGAAATTAATTCAAGATCGCTTCAAAACAGAACGCGGTCTGCTAATTGACATGATGAAGCAGGGTCGTGGAACTACCGGACAAAAAACCGCTGCTATCACAGGATTAGATGCAGAACTAATCCGAAGATTTGCTGTAATTTTACAAACAATAACGTCAGGAGAACATGTAAACATTGAAAATTTCAAAGACTATGCGTACAAGTCTGCTGAGAGATAGATGGCACTATGTAACTGGTACTATATGTCTCAGTCCACAAAGTTCTTCTTTATGGAGCTGATATCATTACTTCCAACGCAATTGTCCCAATTGGGAGTCTTTCGGAAGAGGCACCGGAAGCGCGGAACAAGGATTTCAGAAGATTCAGGGAACACCACTCCCGTAAGAAGAGTAGAGTGAGTTCTAATGAGGATATTTTTAATTTCCTTCTTCTTTCGTCAGATCCACTTGTTTCATCCACAAGACCCATTTTGGACGCAAAAAAAGAAAACTTTCTTTGAGGAAACGCTGACACTGTTAAAACTTCAAGAACCTGAATTCGAATTTAGGGATGTTTGAAATGAAATGAAATGATTTTTATTTCTGTAAGTAGGTTTGTACAAACACTTTTACACGTCAAATAAACTAGATGGGGCCGGCGTTTCCTATCTGTCTACTCTGAGAAGAAAGGCCGAAACAAACTCAGAGGTCACAGTCTCTTTTAAAGTCCAGACAAAATCTTGGTCAGATCATGTGAAGGATCTAAAATGGTCTTTTGAAGAAAGAACCACACAGTTTGAGTGGACCTGTCCAGTCAGTGCACGCAATTGTCAGCAATCGTGCAGCTCAACTCAGAACTTAAGGAGCTCAACGATTCGACGAACAATACCAAATAAAGGACATTTGAGTAGGCCGCATAAATTACTCAAACTGCCAGATCATAATAATAATTAAACTAACTGAGAAAAATACAAAAAAAGCAATGACCGCCATGATAGTTCTCACATTCACAATAATTAAAATAATATAATAATAATAATATGGAACAACATCCACACAATGTCTTTAGGTCCCGAGCTAGGCAGAGCCTGTACTACGGTAACCTGATGACTGATATACATACTTATATACATATACACACCCAGCCACAGGTCAAACAGACATGTTCATGCACACAAATGTTTGACTTGTCCGGGGATCGAACCCGGAACCAGCGCGGCTCAGAAGGCAGGGTCGCTACCAACTGCGCCAACCGGTCAGTCAAATTATATAATATAATAATACTTTACAAAGTAAATACTCATGTCATAGTATATATAAAATACATCAATGTCAATGTGTATATAAAAATCCGGACATAATCTTTGAGGACTGTAGCTGCAACACACCTGTAGCTGCAACACATACACTCATACATCATACGCGCGCGCTGGCGGCTAGTGGAATACTAGTGGCCCAGGCGCGGCGTAAGCTTTTATATGTGAGCGAGAAATACAAGTCTTTTTGACTCACCCACATATGGTTTAATTTATTTTATAATGTTAAGCATGTAGGTAGTCGCCGATAATGTTGTAAATATTTTTGTATATAATAGGTTACGTTAAGCAATAAAGGGATTCGCATTTGAACCGTCTTTCACTGCAGACATCCTAGGGACTCCTACCTCAACAGTGGTGACCCCGACGTGATAGCCGACATTATCCTCCGACCACCAGAAACAGACAAATACGAAACATTGAAGAATCGATTACTGCAGGTTTACGAAGAATCTGAACAAAGACAGGTCCAGCGGTTGTTGTCTGAAATGGAATTAGGGGATATGAAGCCGTCACAACTACTGCGGCGCATGAAAAACCTCGCTGGTGACAACATATCCGACTCGGCGCTGCGTATCATGTGGACGAACCACCTGCCACAGTCAGTCCGCGCTGTCCTTGCTGTCAGTGACAACATCGCCAAGAAGTCCGACATCGACGAACTTGCGCAAATGGCGGACAAGATACTAGAACATTCACAACCACATACTATCGCTGCTGTCTCTGCCTCCACAAGCCAAGCAACAACTCACGAGATGACCACTACAGAGAAACTGAATGAGAAGATAGACTTGTTGACTCGTGAGATCGCCGAACTGAAGGCGAACCAATCATCGTATCGGCAAAGACGACCATTTCGAAGATATCGTTCCAGATCAAGAACACCATCCAGATCCCGCTCCAACCGCAGTGATTCATCGTTTCGAAATAATAGGATCTGTTACTACCATCGGAAGTTCGGGAAACAAGCTCAAAGGTGCACACGCCCTTGCAATTTTGAAGACCCAAAGACGACCTCGGAAAACTAAGACCTGCGTTGGCTGAGGCGGAAACCGGCGCGAGAACACTTTCACACCGCCTATTTATCACCGACAGGAACTCACACCTGTCGTTCCTGATCGACACCGGAGCCAACATTTCTGTTATACCGAGGAAAGCCGGTATGAAAGCTACACCTACAAACTTTTGTCTATACGCGGCCAACAATACTACTATTTCGACCTACGGTGAGAAGACGCTCGAATTGGACCTCAAACTACGAAGACCGTATCGCTGGAAGTTTGTAATCGCAGCAGTCAGCAAACCAATCATCGGCGCTGATTTTCTGAGGCACCACCGCTTATTGGTCGACATCGCCGGCAAACGACTCATCGATAAAGTCACGAATTTATTCGTCAAGGCACCAGTGTCATACTCCAGCGAGCCAACGGTGCGAAGCATAGACATTGAACAACCGTATCACCAGCTTCTGGCTGAATTCCCCAACATCACTCGACCGTCATCAATGAAAGAAACACCGAAGCATCGCATCGAACATCACATTGAAACCACCGGCCCGCCATTGTATTGCAAGACTCGGCCATTAGCACCTCACCTCTACTCAGCTGTGAAGAAGGAATTCGAAACCATGATGCAACAGGGTCTGTGCCGACCAAGCAAGAGCCCGTGGTCAAGCCCGCTACATGTAGTTCCCAAGAAAAATGGTGACATACGCGTATGTGGCGACTACAGAAGATTGAACGCGGTTACGAAACCTGACCGCTACCCAGTACCACGCCTTAAAGATTTTACATACCTTCTCCACGGAAAAAAGATATTCACCACGTTAGACCTCTGCCGTGCATATCAACAATTGCCCGTGTATGGACCCGATATAGAGAAGACCGCAATATCAACACCGTTTGGGTTATATGAATTCCCTCGCATGTGTCCCGGACTGATGAACGCTGGTCAAACATTTCAGCGGTTCATCCATCAAGTGCTCAGCGAATGCGACAACACTTTTCAATTCATCGATGACGTCATCGTTGCTTCAGAAGACAAGGAGAAACACTATGATGATCTACGTGCTGTCCTACAAAGATTAGACGATTACGGGATTACCATAAACCCATCGAAGTGCGTCTTTGGCAAGCAGACTGTCAAGTTCCTCGGTTATGATGTGTCAGAAGAAGGAATCAAACCACCACTAGAGAAAGTCAAGGCTATCACCGATTACCCAAAGCCAGAAAATATTCAAGCGCTACGACGTTTCCTTGGCATATTGAATTTTTATCGTGATAGCTTACCTAACGCTGCAAGTATTCAAGCACCCCTGAATGCATTCCTTCACAACTCAAAAAAACGGGACAAAACCAAGATCAGCTGGACAAAAGAAGCTGAAGAAGCCTTTGAAGCATGCAAAGTGAGCATACAGAACGCCACTATGCTTGCTCATCCATCACCATCCACGAAGAACGCACTATCACTAATGTGCGACGCATCTAATACCTGCGCTGGCGCTGTTATACAGCAACGGGCCAACAACAAATGGAAACCAATCGGTTACTTTTCAAAGAAGTTTTCTGATACGCAGCAGCGATACAGCACGTTTGACAGAGAGTTGTTGGCAATCTACATGGCTGTAAAATATTTCCGCAAGATATTCGAAGGACGTGAACTCATAATCTACACCGATCACAAGCCGCTTACATACGCCATTCACAAACCGCCGTCAGCTAGCGACACGCAGCGGCGAACACGGCAACTACTGTTTATCAGCGAGTTCACAACAGATATTCGTCATATTAGCGGAGCAAACAACGTGGTAGCAGATGCCCTATCTCGTGTCGAGACAATCGAAGTACCAACACCAATCGACTACATACAGTTAGCAGCAGCGCAAGAGCGAGACGACACGATACAATCACTCACCAAACAAACCAACATTCAGCTGAAGAAAATCACCGTTCCCGGAACAAATAAGCCATTATACTGCGAAGCATCAACAGCAGCCTTACGACCTTATTTGCCTAATGACTATCGTTGCATCGCTTTCAAGGCCGTGCACAACATAAGTCATCCCGGCATCAGAACGACACGGAAAATGATTCAAGATCGATATTTCTGGCCATCAATGAATGTCGATATTGGCAATTGGGCAAGACAATGCACAGCGTGTCAACAATCAAAGGTACAACGTCACACACGCAGCGACATCGAAACGTTCCCGATCTGCGACCGTTTCCAACATATACATGTAGATATCGTTGGTCCGCTACCTACATCAGCACACGGACACCGATACCTGCTAACAATCATCGATCGTAATACACACTGGCCGGAAGCTATTCCTATGCAAGACATGACGTCAGAAACTGTAGCAAACAACGTCTATGAAACATGGATATGCCGTTTCGGTTGTCCAACCACCATCACTACGGATCAAGGACGACAGTTTGAGAGTCAGCTGTTTCACGAACTCACCAAACTATTGGGCGCTGAGAAAACCCGTACTACTGCCTACCACCCGCAGAGTAACGGAATCGTCGAACGTTGGCATCGATCACTTAAAGCTGCACTCATGACAAGACTCACGGACAACAACAAGTGGCTGAATGAACTACCTACAGTGCTCATGGGCCTACGGGCTGTTGCCCGGACCGATACCGAAACTAGCCCGGCTCAACTAACATACGGACAACCATTACGACTACCCGGCGACTTTTTATCACCATCTGCGAGCAACAAAAAGATGAGTCACGGCTACGCGGAACAATTACATCGCATTATCACTCAACTTACGCCGACGTATGTACCGCATAGCAACAAGCGCAGTATGTTCGTGCATAAAGATCTGCAAACATGCAACTCTGTGTTTTTGCGAGTAGACACCGGTCGCAAGTCACTTCAACGACCGTACGAAGGACCTTACCTTGTCTTGGAAAGAAACGACAAGTATTTCAAGATACAGATGCCCGGTAGAACTGCAAACGTCTCCATCGACCGCCTAAAACCGGCGTACACAATCAACACAGATATTGAACATCGCAGTGCGAACATAACTACAAGCACATCAGCAACATCTGCAACTACAGACACTAAGTCATCATTGAACGATGAGCGAAGAACCAGATCCGGAAGACTGGTGAAGATGCCCGTACGCTTCGCTTGAGGGGGAGTCCTGTAGCTGCAACACATACACTCATACATCATACGCGCGCGCTGGCGGCTAGTGGAATACTAGTGGCCCAGGCGCGGCGTAAGCTTTTATATGTGAGCGAGAAAGTCTTTTTGACTCACCCACATATGGTTTAATTTATTTTATAATGTTAAGCATGTAGGTAGTCGCCGATAATGTTGTAAATATTTTTGTATATAATAGGTTACGTTAAGCAATAAAGGGATTCGCATTTGAACCGTCTTTCACTGCAGACATCCTAGGGACTCCTACCTCAACAAGGACCATGTATATCAGTGTCTGTAATGGTCTTTTGAGGAAAGAACCACACAGATTGAGTGGACCTGTCCAGTCAGTGCACGCATGTACAAAATGGTTTGTTGCTTGGGGGTACATTGGAGTAGCTTAATTAATCCCAAACCTTTTTGTCATCCAAGTAATCTTTAACGTTACAGAAGCCTTTTCGACAGAGTTTCTGTTTAATAAATGATTTAAATTTATTGAGGCTCAGTTCTTTAACATGGCTTGGGAGTTTGTTGTAAAAACGTTTACTTTGGCACTTAAATGATTTACTATTTTTTTGGAACCTAGTCGTGGGCACATTTAGTAAATCTTTGTTTCTAGTAGGTATTTATGTTATGAATGTCGCTGTGTTTAGAATATAGATTAATATTCTTTTTTACATAAATCAGGTTCTCATATACTTATTGAGATGCGACTTTCATGATGTTTATTTCCTTAAATGTATCCCTCAGTGAATGCCTACAACTTAGGTTATAAATTGCTCGAATGGCTCGTTTCCGCAGCACAAATATAGCCTGAATTTTGGCTGCATTTCCCCACAGCAAAATGCCGCACAACATTACACGATGGAAATAACTATAATAAACTAATCGAACTGTTTCTACATCAGCCAAGTGACGGATTTTATAGACCGCATAGGCTGCAGAGCTAAGCCGCTTCGACAATTTGGTTATATGTTGTCCCCACTGTAGCTTCGAATCCAAAGCAATACCTAAGAACACAGTGGTGTCCACAAGATCCAATTCCGCCCCGTTTACTAATACATTGGTTTTCACCTGCTTAACATTAGGTGTCAAAAATCTAACACATTTAGTCTTTTTCTCGTTTATAAGTAAATTATTAACACTAAACCAATGCACTATTTTAGCGATAGCATTATCTACATCGTCAGTAAAACTGTCTGTTGTCGCTTAAGCTTAAATAAAAGTGACGTATCATCTGCAAATAAAACTATTTCATTACTGTTCTTTATAAGGCTAGGTAGGTCATTAATATATACGAGAAATAAAAAGGTCCAAGAATTGAGCCCAGCGGAACTCCCATAGTGACAATAGAACCCAGGGATCCCTGGCCGTTAACGTCCACTCTTCGGATCCTATTATCCGAATAAGAAGATCCAAGGCAGTGTTTCTAACACCATAGTGATGCAATTTTCTGACAAATGTATCATGAGAAACACAATCGAAAGCCTCTCAGTTAGACTCCGACTCTGAGTTAGATTCAGATGACAGTGATTCAGAATAGGTTTAGTTAGTTCTTTTTTTCCTTTATTTTTTGATAATATTTATAATTATGTATTAGGTTTATCTTTTGTATTCGTATTTTTTTTTAACATTGAAAATTGTCGCTTTAGTTTACGTTTTCCGTAGTTCTTCTTTTGTTTTTTTTTGCCTTTATGTTTGTAAATATATTTTTAATTAGAATTGCTGATTAAAATATATAAATTATTTCATTATACGTACGTTACCTTCAGCCTTTCCCACTGTGTACTTAGAAATTAAATTAGTGTAATCTGTAAACTAATTTATTTACTACCCTCATTAGCAAATTAACTTAAACTCATAAAATAATGACGATAATTAAGATCGTTACATAATTTGGTCTTTGAAACTATTTATTTTATGATCATGTGGTGTGTTTAAAGTAGTGGTCGGGTTCATCGTTTAAGTAGTCCGTGTAGATTTTAAGCTTAAATTAAGTTAAACATATGATAAAAAATAATTTTGTAAATATTAAAACGAAATAGATTTTTTTTTAAGTCTCGGCATTGGCCGGTTCGGAAAGTATGGCAAAAAAATTCTAAATAATTTAAGGTTTAATCGCCTGCAAGGGAATTAGGGCCAATTGAACGATGTCGGAGATGTAAGACTTTTTCATGCCAGCTCCATAGTAATTTTTAATGAAAAAAATATGTTTACGTTGTTTACAATGCTATTCCATAATGTTGATATTTTTAGGCATGTATTTAGTCTCCCAAAACATTTTCCAATCATAAAAGTGGATATTTGGTAAAAAAGTATTATATGTCTATGAGAGTCGATTTTCAGCCTACTCTGGCGCCCCCCGAGTCAAGCCAACACTAATAACTTTATTAGATCATTAATATTGTTATTTATCATCTTTTCTCACAAAATTGAGTAGGTTTGAAAATATTGTTCCCTGCGGCGATATTATAAATATCGATATAGCACCTAACTGTCCGGACAAGCGTTCGCAGGAATACCTAAACGTTTTAGCAAGTCACTGTTTGCTTCCAGGTCATACCGCACTTACGCATGGACATACGTGCCTGGAGCACATAATGCTTAGAACTAAATTAGACGCTAACTGTTTCATATTCGAGTCATCAATTACAGATCACGAAACCGTTGCCATTAGTTTGGACCTGCAGGTTCGCTCGGATTACGGCATTACAACGGCCTATTCAATTGACTTTAAATCTCTTGATGACACTATTCAGAATACTTCCTTTCAGCCCATTCTTGAAAGTAGTGATGCTAACACCGCATCTGACCTTCTTGTGCCGTACCTTTCCACTGCTTTATATAATAACGCTAGTGTGATAAAAATTCCTAAAAGACAGCGGGTCAGTAAACCGTGGATCTCCAAAGGGTTGCTTCGTTGCATGAGAAACATGGATAACCTATATAAAAAACTCAAACGGGATCCAGAAAATGAGATCTTAAAACTAACCTATAACGTTATCGAAATTTTTATACCTCTATGGTAAAAAAAGCAAAATGAATCTACGACAAGCAACAGATTGAAAACACAAAGGGGAATAAAAAGCAGCTATGGGTTGCATTTAAAAAGATAAGTGGCTCAAGCAAACCAGTTGACCTCTCTTCCTGTCTCATCACATCCGTAAACAATCATAAGAATATTAACAGCGTAAATAACTTCTTCGCGAACGTAGGCAGAAGGCTTGCGGAGAGCACTAAGAATGTAACGCATAATAT
Source organism: Brachylomia viminalis (assembly GCA_937001585.2). Taxonomy (NCBI): domain Eukaryota; kingdom Metazoa; phylum Arthropoda; class Insecta; order Lepidoptera; family Noctuidae; genus Brachylomia; species Brachylomia viminalis. The sequence goes on from OW443297.2 coordinate 28,035,861, forward strand.
GCCAATGTCATATGACGCTGAACCACCCCTCAATTAATTTGTCATGCTCCCCCCTGATGAAAAAGAAGTATTTTCCTCATCAATGATTTGAGGGAGAAGTGTGCTGTAGGAATTGACCAGATATCCGGTAAGATCATAAAGGGGTACATTACACCGGTACTCGGCCCAACGTTGGTGCATATCAGCAGCCTCTGCAAAATGTTTACCTTTGCTGATGATACCCGCTTGAACGTACTCTGGTCACGTCGGCCCCCCTCCAACAATTAAGTTTAACGTTTTTTAGTGGGCAGAGTTGGAAGGATGTATTTGGCACTAACCAAAGGGTTTTAACCAAGTCTGCGAATCGCTCCGTTCGAATGTTCTGACGCTGAATGTTAAAAAATCAAAATATGTCACTTTTGCCCATAGGTCAATTCAACTTCCTTAATCGGATCCTAATATTTACTGTGATAATTGTGTTCCTGTCATCACCTCCTTGTGCTCCTGTCCTGTTCTCCAAAGAATACACCAACTTTTGACCTTCAAACCGCATATAAAACTCCTTGTAACCCGGCTCCGTAAACTAATCTACATCTTCAAAACCATAGGACATGCAGCGGACTGGCGGGTTATTAAAATGGTTTATCATGCTTTATGTCAATCCCTGATAGAGTACTGCATTACATCCTGGGGAGGTTCCGCCATGACCCATCTTATTGAAGTTGAGAGGGCACAGCGTGCCGTTCTCAAAGATGGGGCCGGTCTCCCCTACCTATTCCCAACCGTAAATCTATTAAAAAAATGGGATATACTCACTGTTAGGCAGACCCTTATATTGCGTACGATACTTAAGCAACACTCTTATTGAGTTACTAACTCACAGTCTGGTATTTACACAAATTTTTGTGTTTTGTTTTTTTTTTTTTTTGTTTCTTAAATTCAACCTTAGTTAAGTATACTGCATTGTTATGATGGTCCAAATCACAGGCATCTAGTCTCGGGAGGGCCCTGGTGACCTGTAATACAGGTTTTTATATAAACCTACCTCTGGCACCCGTCTCTCACAAAGTTAGCTCCTTGTTTGTGCACTATTGTCGAATATTAACTCTATGTATACATAACTTCTGTAGAGAAAATAAACGTTTTATATATTGTAAAAAACAATTATTTTTAAAAGAGTAACCGTAGAGTTTCTTGCCGGTTCGTCTACATAGGAAACGACCAATTGGAACCGTGCACCTAGCTTGTACGTCACAAGCTAGATGCACGGTTCCAATTGGTCGTTCATATGTGCCCATGTAGGTTTATGTGAAATTAAATATATTTAATTAGTTTTTTTTTTTGTTTTTATGACTTTGCATGCCGTAAGGTAGAATATAGTGGAAACTCTTACGGCCGAACCCAGTAACCTATTTCTAGTGAAAGGTAGATCGCTATTGATGATAGAGATCCTTGAATATCGTCTCACAATCATCGATAAAGGCTGATAAGATAATCGATTATCAGCCTTATAATAAAAACTTCTTTAAATATAAATTTTAAATGTCTGGATTAAGTCTTAATTTATATAATGTTTATCCATCAAAAAGTAAAAATACAGTTTGCCACACTCGGTGAGCCACAAACTAAGCGTCGCTGTATCTTGTGGCTCTAAAATCTATTAAATAAAAAAAGTTGCCCCACACTAGGAATTTATCCTGTATCGTGGGTGTGTCTACAAACATTTAATAAGCTCACATACACAAACAGCCAGACCCGGAACAACCTACTTGCAGGTCATACAAATATTTGTTCCGTGCGGGGATCGAACCCGCGACACGTAACGAAGCAGTCAATCGCCACTACGCCAACCGTGTCGTATCTCCAGTACGCCAAAGTTGGTGATAAACACGTTTTGGGCGAACCCAATAACGGCCTACCTCACATCCTCACCTCACTAACGGCCGAAGGTATCATCCTACACCTGTACCTACATTGTTGGCCAATAAATGAATCTGAATCTTACGAGTTGTAGGTCGTAGGTTCGAACCCTGACAGGCACTTCACTTAGTGTAAATTATTTCACCACCACTGCGCTCAAAACGGTGAAGGAAAATATCGTGAGGAAACCGGCGTGTCCATGAGTAAAAAAATCGAGAACATATGACATCTACCAACCCACATTGGGCCCGCGTGGTGAATTACAGCCCACTCCCTCTCACCGAGATATTATTATTATATAATGTAGATAGTATGATAATCCGGATTCCAAAGTGTTGATAGTCCGGAGTTTTAATGCGAGCGCTCTTCATAACGAAATGACTGGATCTGAAACCGTTACTGTTGAATTTAATATTGTTTTCGTTTCGCCAATGACATACTCGTAAGTCTGTGAGCACCTCCAGAGGCCAGGGGCTGGCATTGACCTGCGTCTGCTGAACGTTCAGCCGCCCTGGTTACTTAGTGCCCGGGCAGTGCCTTGCGCGCCCGCGTCATGCAAACTTTACCTAAATTATAACTATACCTGCCTACTAAAACCTCTTAACATTGAGCTTACGTGGCAACCACTGTCTATGGGATACATTTACTTAATAATAACCAACTTATATTGACAGTTTGCACAACACGAACAAGTTACCGGTCAATAGGAACTAGTACTTACACGTATGATTGTACATACAATTCGGCTAAATTACATTAAATTAGACAAAATTAGATGAGATTAGATTAAATATGTATGTAGTATTTTTGTTTCTTGTATATAAATACTTAACGACGATGTCATGTGACATCGTATTTTCTGTAATATGTATTGAATTTTATAAATAGCAAATATCTTTACAAGAATAAACGTTATCGGTTATCGTTATTAAATGTAATTAAACGTTATCGTTACCTTCAATTATATCTAATCTGCGCTACGATGAGACGCGTGGGTGGGACTGAGGGACCCGTAACTTGCTGTATTGCATTGAAAGGCTTGCTAATGACGATCTTAGGACCTATTTTTATCAATCACGTTTCACGAAAAACCAATTCAAAAAGATATATTTCTACCAATCCACGATGCTCAGTCGCATGCCAATTATTTAGACAATATTTTGCAGAATCACACGCCATAAACTATAAAGATTGGTTCCAAGAATGACATTGTTTACAATGTTGAGAGATTACTGTTATTACAGAAACTAATGGTTATGTCATCAACACATGGAGGGTGCGCAGATTCGGGGAACCGGCAACCTTCAGGTGATCAAGCAAAAAACGTGAACCATAGTCCCGTTGCTACCTGTCACGACTCACGAGGGCACTGTGGGTACCTGCCACTGCTGTCAGATTCATCGCCACCACTACACGTGTTATCTGATGTTAACTGGTGTTTTTTACAGCGAGTAGGTATTATCTACAGTTGGACAGTTTTTGTGCACGTTTTGTAGCGTGACTGATCTGTGGAGGGGCATTCGGGAGTTTGACTCCGCGTACGTTTAAATTATGGTAAATTGAACTGATGGTTTGTCGTCAGTTCATTTGAAATAGCCAGTATATCGTTTGGTTTTTATTGTTATTTTCATCCAAACAAAAGTGTGAATACTCTACGCCGAGCAGTCCACAGCGGCACGGCCGCACAATACTCTACATCGAGCACTCCACAGCCGCACGGATGCACAATACAAAGCACTCCGCACAATGGCTGACCCGACCTCGTCTCACGCTACCTTAAAAAGTCGCCGAACTATGTTTTAGGAAAAAAATATGTTTGAAATATGTGACAGGAGCAATTTCTTTGAGTTGCCCATATAAAAGGATCGCAGCGTGATATATGGCTGGCAGCGTCTGCGTCATGATTGATACAGTGCACAGTTGCACACTACCGCGCACTTCGTAACGTGGAGCTACAGACTAGTGGCTCAATAGAGGACACTGGCTCTCTTCGTAACGTGGAACTACAGACTAGTGGCTCAATAGCGGACACCTGCTCTCTTCGTAACGTGGAGCTACGGACTAGAGGCTCAATAGTGGACACTGGCTCTCTTCGTAACGTGGAGCTACAGACTAGTGGCTCAATAGTGGACACTGGCTCTCTTCGTAACGTGGAGCTACAGACTAGTGGCTCAATAGTGGACACTGGCTCTCTTCGTAACGTGGAGCTACAGACTAGTGGCTCAATAGAGGACACTGGCTCTCTTCGTAACGTGGAGCTACAGACTAGTGGCTCAATAGAGGACACTGACTCTCTTCGTAACGTGGAGCTACAGACTAGTGGCTCAATAGAGGACACTGGCTCTCTTCGTAACGTGGAGCTACAGACTAGTGGCTCAATAGTGGACACTGGCTCTCTTCGTAACGTGGAGCTACAGACTAGTGGCTCAATAGAGGACACTGGCTCTCTTCGTAACGTGGAGCTACAGACTAGTGGCTCAATAGCGGACACTGGCTTAACGTCTCAGATCTCTGCGTTGGTACTCGTACTCGGTACCTCGCCGTGTGACAGAACGTGTCCGAATATGTTATGCCCCAACCCAAGGTTCTTAAGACTGTGATTGACTGAAAGGAAAGCTTTCTCTTGTAAATGAATAAAGATTTGTTTTGAGCGTGGCATAGCTTTTAGCTCTCTGTCCACTTTTATACCTTCTCTCCAGAGTAATCCTGGCTGTATCGGATATTTTTGTTTTACTTATTACTATATTCTGACAGAAGTTTCGTGTGTCGCGCAGATCACTTGTACGTACTACACAATGATCAGACGTAATCACCGGCACCCATACATACATCCGTCATGTAGGTATGTACATGCACAATATATAGCGTGTTATGATTAAGCAGGATCCACTAAATCAATGTTGTCTTACGTATTGCTCATCTCGATCTGTGATTACATTAGGTGAGCACATTCATAGAGCGGTTGATGTGTCGCTGCACGGCCGGTGATTGCAGGCAGCTTGCTATGTTATTGATTGCTTGCTTTATTATGTTGATAACTTGGAAAAGTTTTTTATCTGTTCGGCAGTTTAGTGGATTATGATACCAAAGCAAACTAACAACCACGACACAATTATAAAGCACTATGATTTCAGCAACGCAGCAATGTTTTACATAGAGATATTATAAACTGTTTCAGTTAATATAATTACTTAATCTGGTTTTCTTCCAGTCTACCAATTCCAAGTGTTGTCTCAGTTTCCCAGCTCAAGATTACCAGTGCCATCATCTCTGGCTAGCTCCCCGTTGTCGGGTGGTAGTTAGCCGCGCCACATCTGTCATCCAGCGGGGAGCGGTGCGCGGGGGCGGGAGGCTGCCTAACTGACTATAAATTACAAGGTCACCAATTAAGATAACGCGCCGCTCGCACTGCAGACACTGCAACACTCTATCTACATTACGACCAGGAAGTACCTACTGTGCTCTCACCTGCCTTATACAGCAACCTTGAAGATAACAATATTGTCGTGTAGATACCTACTTCTCCACCACAAAAGGGACGTCGATAGCAGCGTGGAAGTTCAAATATCCCCTCGTAAGGTATGAGTGAACAATCGACAATACCTTGGATTTAAAACAAAAACATGAGTTATATGAACAAAACGGTCGGCGTTCATTGTGCGGGTGGTTTGGGAGCCATAAGTTACGTGCGTATGAGCGGCCGCCAAGGCGCGCATCGTTACAGGAAATAAAAGAGAAGCGGCGGAACAATAGCGCGGTCAATACGGTAGCGGCCATTTGCATATCGCGCATCGACTCCCGCGCCGGCCACGCCGCAGGGCTGCTGCGCACTTCACCTGCCAATAGCTGCGGGTTCAATCACAGAGGAATGTCCAGTGTACCAAATTTAAGATTATTCATAAACGTAACAATGTGAATTCAATTAATTTTGAATGTGAAACAAATCGCGTCGCGTTTGGGCTCGCTTTACGCAGGTTGCTCATAATTAAATATTGAATTTTAACCGTTGTGGTTTCGCGGGAAATGAATTCAGTGTATCGGTGAGTTCCAACTTCGCACCTACGCTAGCTGGATTGCTTCATGGTAATAGCATGGTTGCACAACAGTGAGCGTGCACAACAGTGAGCGTGCACAACAGTGAGCGTGCACAACAGTGAGCGTGCACAACAGTGAGCGTGCACAACAGTGCGCGTGCACTACAGTGCGCGTGCACTACAGTGAGCGTGCATAACAGTGAGCGTGCACTACAGTGAGCGTGCACAACAGTGAGCGTGCACAACAGTGCGCGTGCACTATAGTGAGCGTGCACTATAGTGAGCGTGCACTACAGTGAACGTGCACAACAGTGAGCGTGCACTACAGTGAACATGCACAACAGTGAGCGTGCACAACAGTGCGCGTGCACAACAGTGCGCGTGCACTACAGTGAGCGTGCACAAGAGTTAGCGTGCACTACAGTCAGCGTGCACAACAGTGAGCGTGCACAACAGTACGCGTGCACTACAGTGAGCGTGCACACCAGTGAGTAGGAGTAGGTAGTGATAGTCTGCATTTTGTGAAAAGTTGTAAAAACAGAAACAACTGCATAATTTGTTGTAAACTACTAGATATTCGTAACCCGCCCCGGTTGCAATCTACACTGGCCTTCGAAACAAAGTAGCACACTTTTAAAGTTGTAATTTTTCTAAACTTCTATAGTTTAGGAAAAGTTGCAATTTTTCAGTTTTCGTAACGTTTTCAACATAAAAATAAATAAAAAACATTGCCATTTATTTAACTTACTGGCAAAAAGCTCCGACATTTATAACTTTTTTTTACGCCTTATTAACATTTTAATAACTGGTATTGCCTCCTTGGGCTCTAATTACAGCTTCGAGACCAATGATGGTATATAGGACTACTACGTCGTATATGTTTGCAAGCATATCCGACTTCAGTTGTCAGCTTGACGTCAAGTAAACGATTGCTTAGCGATAAAAAATATCAAAATGGTGTAATGCGCCGTTTAAATTTGTATGTCACGGTCTAAAAATATTAATATAGTAAGTGGTGTTACAATAAATTCACAAGTAAGTTTGCTCTATTTTTTTCAGATTATCCAAAAAACATTACGAGACAAAATAAATTTAACACACATTGTTTTTGCCATCAGTGTTACCAGTAAAACCGATTTTGATTTTGCCAGACTGTTGGGAGTTTAGTGAATGACCAGTGTATGTTCCTGTAAGTCTAAATTATTATTATAGTCTGTTTGGTTTAAACATACTGTACAGTATCCAAACATTCACTAAATGGAAAAGTAACACATTCACGTGTATGCCGAAGGTTTTAGCTTAATGTACCTACTTCTTACACCAAAATTAATTTTATTAGCAATAATTAATCTTATACGTAAAGTGAGGTTATATTTTTAAATGAAAATTTATAGATCACTTTGTATTAATTAAGAAAGAGTGATGCATTACGAAAAAAAAAGGTTCTTTTTCAATTTTAGTAAGTAATCGATTAATAAATCGAATTGTTTAATTACGATGAAATACAAGTTAGTTTATAAATCCAAAATACCTTTCAGAATAATTATTAAAGTACCTTTATGAGGCACAGATCGACAAACTTGTCTAACTCGGTAGTGAAAACTAGAACTGTCGTCGTAATTTCTATTAAGTGTCATACTTTCTAGCATTCCATTTGAAACAATACTTATTTGACACAATCTTAATAGTTTTGAAATATAATATTTACGTTTACGCAATTTTTTTTCTTCCCTTTGATTCTTCGATCAAACTTATAAGTTCAATCACAATAGAAAGGTAAAAGGTTCACATAAATTCTAAAAGTTAATTAAACAGATTTTTAAAATATAGCTCCGATTAAATGATAAAAATTGAAAACCACGAAATATGACACTAAATTGCGACGTTGCCACTCATAAGATGTAAACGCTCTTAATAGGACGTTGCTCCTCTAGTATTATATAACCTCATTGTTCGAGACGGTTTGGCATACTGAAGATGAGGTTTCGGAGGTGATGTTGGAGAATATTCTCTCATTCTTCCACCAGAGCCTGTTCTAGGGCCCTGAGGGCGATAGGAGGTGGTCTGTGGCTTCTGACCAGCCTCCCGAGCTCATCCCGGGCGTACTCGATCGGGTTGAGATCAGGATGAGGATCAGACTTGTTGGCCTAGCCATCCAATTGATACCAACCTCCTGAATGTATTCTTGTACGACCCGAACGGTGTGTGGCTGGGCGTTAGCCTGCATCAGTGTCAATCCAAACTAAATATGGCCCTGCATACTCATTAAGGATCTCTTAAGCATCCAGTCAGGGAGCCATTTTCTACGGCCACTAGCTCTGTGCGACCTTCTGAAGAGATGCCAGCCCTTACGTGTACAGAGCCTCTACCGCATTGAACTCTTTCTGTGAATTAGGCTTGAATATATCGGTCACCAGGTCGCCTGTACACTTTTTGCTTTCCATCGGAAGTGAATAGTGCGAATCGAGACTCATCAGTGAACAAAACTCTTGCCCATTCTTCTTCACTCCACTGTATGTGTTCACGGGCGTAGCGCAGACTTGCTACTTGATGCCCTCTCTTGAGTTTGGGGCCACTTGCTGGCCTTAGGGGATTCAGGTTTGCTTCAGCAAGTCTTCTTCTCACTGTACTGTCACTAATGTAGTCTCTTCGGTCCTGAAGAAGCTGATGCTGGACTTCAATTGCATTGAGGTGGTGATTTCTCAACACAGTGGAGACAATATAGCGATCTTCTCGGGTACTAGCGCACCTGAGTCTGCCACTACAAGTTCTCCAAAGTCAAAGTCAAAGCATTTATTTCAAATAGGCACATAAAAGGCACTTTTGAACGTCAACATTTACATTTAAATAGAATTGATTCTAGTCGCCCCTTCCAAAAGGTAGTTTCGTATGGAGAAGAATGGGCAAGAAACTCCACCGTTACTCTTTTAAAATGTGTTACAATATTTTGTATACATTAATTATATAATTATATGTGAAGACGATGCACCTATAATAAAAATTACCCTACCACAACAGGTAAAAAGAATTTAATAAACGTAGCAATGATAAATAAGTTAATTAAGTGATAGATACTTGGTGTTCACATATTTACAAACAGTGTAAAAGTATACGATTTCCCAAATTATGTGAACAAGTAATTTGTCAGTGTGTGAGTTAAAGTAATCACAGAATATAAATCAATGTTTAAATTAGGTTTCAGCATACAAACCCCCAGGCTGTTATAAAAGCCTTTAAAGATCTAAAAATTAAATCTACTGAAGATCTCTGGGGAATGTCTGTAAAAGTCTGTAGACCTATCATTGAAACCATAGCGCCCTATTTAGCATTTATATTTAACACCAGTGTAGACCAAGGAGTCTTTCCGGATCTCATGAAACATAGAAAAATAGTTCCTTTGTTCAAATCCGGTGATAGTAAAGAACCCAACAATTATAGGCCTGTGTCAATTTTGCCCGTTCTCAGTAAGGTGTTTGAAAAGTTGATGCTCAATCAAATGTTACGTCACTTTAATAAAAATTCCATCTTTCATGGACAACAGTACGGTTTCACCAAAGGGCGTTGTACCACTGACGCTGGTGTCACCCTAATAAAGAACATTTTTAACGCCTGGGAAGAAGCACAAGATGCCATTGGAATCTTTTGCGACCTCTCTAAGGCGTTCGATTGCGTAAACCATCAGACACTTCTGCTGAAACTAGAGCACTATGGGATTAGAAATACAGCTCTTGATTTACTCAGATCATACCTGAAAGATAGAAAAGTTACAGTTCAAGTAAACGGCGTAAACTCATTAGGGTCTGAAATGGCAATGGGCGTTCCTCAAGGTTCGATATTGGGTCCATTCCTCTTTTTAGTTTATATAAATGATTTACCCCAATTACTTCAAAATCAACCGAAGATGGTGTTATTTGCAGATGACACATCATTGATATTTAAGATAGACCGACGGTCACAAAATCTTGACGACGTGAATAGCTCTATTCTTCAGGTCCATGATTGGTTTACGGTAAATAATTTGGTAATAAATGGTAAAAAAACCAAATGCATTAAATTTAAATTACCGAATGTAAGAAGTAGCGAGTGTGACATCATGTTGAATGGAGAAAAACTGGAATTAATTAATCACACAGTTTTTCTGGGAATCACGCTAGACGAGAAATTACAATGGGGACCTCATATAACATCTCTTGCGGGGCGGCTAAGCTCGGCCGCTTATGCTGTTAGAAAGATAAGACAGTTAACAGATGTAGAAACCGCGCGTTTGGTCTATTTTAGCTACTTCCACAGCATTATGTCGTATGGCATTTTACTGTGGGGTCGGGCTGCTGACATTGAATCCATTTTTATTTTGCAAAAGAGAGCTGTCAGAGCCATTTATAATCTACGTCAACGCGAATCTCTCACGGAACTATTTAGAAGGATTAATATTATGACGGTACCTTGCCAATTCATCTATGAAAATATTATGTACGTAAGAAAAAATCTACATCTTTTTAATAAAATAAGTGATAGACATAATTTTAATATAAGAAATAAAGATAAAATTGATCAACCATTTTTCAGATTAGCTAAAGTACATACATCTTTTATGGGGTACTGTGTTAAATGCTACAACAAAATACCTTGTAATATATTGCAATTAAATGAAAGAAAATTTAAAACTCATATAAAAAGTTCACTGTGTAAACAAGCATATTACAAATTAGGTGATTATATCCAAGATAAGAATGCTTGGAAGCATGCTGGTCCAGCTCCATAGGTCGGTATCTAGGGTCTAGACAAAATTAAACTTGTTGCTACTTTAATTGTATGGTTTGTTATTTTTATGACATTGGTTTACATTCTGTGACTGCTTTAACTCACACACTGACATATTAATTGGTTACATAATTTGGGAAATCGTATACTTTTACAATGTTTGTAAATATGTGAAAACCATGTATCTATCATTTAATTAACTTCTTTATCATTGCTACGTTTATTAAATTCTTTTTACCTATTTTGGTAGGGTAATTTTTATTATAGGTGCATCGTCTTCACATATAATTATATAATTAATGTATACAAAGTATTGTAACACATTTTAAAAGAGTAACGATGGAGTTTCTTGCCCATTCTTCTCCATACGAAACTACCTTTTGGAAGGGGCGACTAGAATCAATTCTATTTAAATGTAAATGTTGACGTTCAAAAGTGCCTTTTATGTGCCTATTTGAAATAAATGCTTTGACTTTGACTTTTGACTTTATGTCATAAAAATAATTAACTATACAATTAAAGTAGCAACAAGTTTAATTTTGTCTAGACCCTAGATTGTCCTATGGAGCTGGACCAGCATGCTTCCAAGCATTCTTATCTTGGATATAATCACCTAATTTGTAATATGCTTGTTTACCAGTGAACTTTTTATATGAGTTTTAAATTTTCTTTCATTTAATTGCAATATATGACAAGGTATTTTGTTGTAGCATTTAACACAGTACCCCATAAAAGATGTATGTACTTTAGCTTATCTGAAAAAGGGTTGATCTATTATATCTTTATTTCTTGTATTAAAATTATGTCTATCTACATATTTTATTAAAAATATGTCGATTTTTTTTTACGTACAGTCCGATGTTTTCCCGTTTCTTTGTACCTTCGCTTCACCGGCCGGTCCGTTCTTAATGTTACACTCAACATTCTTACTGTACGACGCATACTGATGCCTAGTTCCAGAAAAGCCATGATTCTTGCATATTCTTCAGGGTAAAGAGGCATGATAAGTGAAGTTTACGTGCTGTAGACACTGGTCTTTCATGGAATCAGTTCTTGTAATTGTATCTCCATTCAGTTTGTAAAAGAAGTTGACTGGGCGCCGTACTCGACCGAAAGACCTCACGTAGCATTTAAGTTTTTTAAATTCCATTTTATTTCTTAAACTCCACTTATATACTGAATCATTGTCTGATTGCAGAGCTTGGCAATCGAGCTCAGGTTTTATTTCGCGAAATAGTTTTAAGTCATCAGCTTAAAAGAGGGATCTGGCATTCACAACCATATCAGGGAGGTCATTAATCATCAAAATGAAAAGGAGAGGGCCCACCACCGACTTGACTCACACCCGAGCGAGTGTGATATGGAAGTGACTCGTAAAAACCTAATCTGACAAATTGTTGTCGGTCCCGCAAATAATCTGCAAGAAGCCGTAGAAGCCCCGGAGCCACACCTATCGCACTGAGCTTTGACAGCAAGACGTCATTGTTGACTCTGTCTAACGCTTTTTGAAAATCAAAGTAATGAACGTCTACCTGGCATCTGTGATCAAGACTAGTAGAGATATAATTAACTAGTGTATGTAAGTTTGTATTGACGGATATTTTTTCGCGAAAACCATGTTGCTCATTGCACAGATACTGCTTCACTTGCTTGTAAATTACTTGGTGTAGGACATTCTCGAAAACTTTCGCGGGAGAAGATAGTATTGCTATTGGACGATATTCATCGACTGAAGATTTATTTGATGATTTCGGTATGGGCGTCACACGTGATATCTTCCATAGTGGACTCCAGATTTTAGTGCTAAATTTAAAATGTGGTTGAAAGAGAAATCCCTTTCCCACTTTTAAGAACCATGGAGGAATATTATCAGGACCAATAGAACTGTTGAGTTTTATTTTATTTATCCCTGTGCTTATATCAGTTTCAGCGAAATTTAGTATATTAAAGTAATTACTAATATTGCAGTTGCTTGGATTGACTATATACTCGAGGTCTAACTTTGGTATTTCAGTCTGGAAGACGCTCGCGAAATATTCTGCGAACGCTTCAGCAGCTGCTATACTACTGTGAATTTTACCTTTGTGGGTTACATTAGGCTCAAACCCGCCTTTTGATCTTAGGTTAGAAATATGCTGCCAGAAGTCTTTGGAGTTTTTCTTAATGATCGCTTCGATGCGCCTAATGTAAGTATCATAAGCAGACGATATTTATGAGACTATAGGCTAGTTCTATAGTCAGAGAATTGCTTCTATATTGGTTCTTAATTACTCTTCTTCTAGGCGGAATGTAATTTAACTTTTTTCCGGATATCCAGAAGAATATCCGACGTAAACCAGGTAGGGTATCTTCTAGTTATCTTACTGTCTCGGCGTTTTTAGGGATACAAGCGTCGAACAAGCTGTCAATAATATCATAGAAAACTTGAGTGCTGGTGCGAACGTCATTGGATGATATAACTGCATCCCAACATATTTCAGAAAGAAGCTCGTATAGCAGATTGCGATTACATTTGTTGAAATTCCAGTCCCTACTACGGTCGACATTATTGGGTTCAAGTCTTTCACTTTCATCAGATGACTGTAACTTTACCTGGATGTCCAACGGCGGATGGTACGCATCAGGCGGTACCAAACCTTTAACTGCTGTTACAGAAACGTCATGTAGGCTGGCGCTTTCCTGAACTAAAACAACATCCAACCATCCATTGGCCATTGTTTACACATTGTACTTGATGTTAAAATGTATTAGCTGTAAGTTTTCCTAAAATTAATAAAATAAATAAAATAAATAAATAAACATTCCCCCATGAATGTTCTCAACAATATTTCTTTCACACATATTAGAAAATAACAATAATAATTGTGAACACTTAAGGAAACACTGTATAATTTTATATCACCTAAAATGATAACTGTTCCAAGTCATTTATAAAACTTTTCACTTTTGTAAACCAGGTCATGCAATCGCTGTCAGTGGCATTTGGTTTTATATACACAACGCACACGTAAACAGGAGTACCATGCCACGTGAAACTCTTTAAAAGTTATTGCAATTTTAAAAGTGTGTCCCCGAAAAGCAACTTTACATATGTGTAGATACGCGAACCTACGATTTACTCTTAGTATGTCTTTAAATGATTTGTGTAATATAGCACAGCTCCAGCAGACGCGCGCGAGCCAGCCCTGGCGGCGCGCACAAATACAACAATAGTTGTTTATCGTAGCGCACACGATATTCTCACTAGCTTTTGTTCCCGAAGTTATTTGTAGTACATTTTATTAGGTTCAGCATCAGAAAGTAAATAAAATATCGGTACCTTTTATCGTTTCATCGATTAGGTTCTTACTTGAAGTAGGTAGGTAGGAACAGTATACTTACACTTACAATGTCTAAAAAAGTTTGAGTTTTGACTGTCATAATAGTAGGTACCTAGTGCTTACGCGATAAGTAGTGGTGTGGTATCCACCACACCAATCTACTGCATTAAAATATTCGTATCGGTGCGGTGGTAGGTAGGTACTCACCTGTGTCTGCGTAGCGAGACGAAATCAATTGCAAACAAGCTTACTGAAATAATAATAGTATAAATATTTATTGACACCAAAATTATTAACCATGACAAATTGCGTAAAAAAATTTACGTAAAAATAATACATCATGGGAGTGAACTAGGTGAAAAATCTGTATCTCGGCAGACAACGCCGTACCTCTCTCATAACGATAACAGACTGGATAATTTAATTCCTGAATTGTTTTTATCTTTTTATGACGGATGCTTTTAACGTGCACGTCTTTCTACATGGTTTTCACATGTATTATTTCAATACTAATGTAACCACCTTTATGTAACAATATTTTGATTTAAAACAGTGTCCGTGGAGTTTCTTGCCCGTTCTTCTCCATAGGTACCTACTACGCTTTGGAATGCGCAACTAGCTTCATCTTTTTGACAGACCGACCCCTTGACAATTCAAAAGTGCCTGTAATTGGTTTATTTGAATTAAATGCTTTGAGTTGAGTTGAGATGTTGGTTACGACGCGACGGTACGATTAAAAGTTTTTTTGACTCACCATACGATAGTGTCAAAAAGTACTCTTTCACCTTATTTTTACACTGAGTCTTGTTAAGAGAATAGATGATGATAATAGATGATGATGTGATGTAAGTTAGTGTTAATTTTATTATTGATATAGGGACCCAAAAATACAACAAATCTTCTAAAGAAAGACGTGTGTGGTTGGTGTATAAGTTTACGTTTTAGGTTGGGGTCATAAGTCAATTCAGAATCTAGATTCAATATTTATGTTGCCTTAGAACGATAGTACGTAGGAAGAGCCGACGGACGCTAAGTACTTCACAGTATTGGTATAATAAATAAACTAGTCAAAAATAATCGAGGCTTAAAAGTGCAAACCCTTAGGATAGTGCGTTGCACAATCTCAACAGGTTTTATAACAGTTTTGGAGCTCCTCCCGGGGACAAGCAACGCGTTATGAGCTCCTCCCGGGGAGAAGCAAAGCGTTATGAGCTCCTCCCGGGGAGAAGCAACGCGTTATGAGCTCCTCCCGGGGAGAAGCAAAGCGTTATGAGCTCCTCCCGGGGAGAAGCAACGCGTTATGAGCTGAAGGGCTTGTGACAGGCGGCATGAGGTAAAGTAGATTTGTTTTAACACATATATGAGCTTTCTGACTCGAGCTTTCTGACTCAAAGTAGTTTGATATGGTATTTGAAGCTTAAATTACTGTTTATCAAGACACCTAAATATTTAACGGTGTTAATATGTGGGATTGTTTCGCAAGTGTAATTTATGTTAAGGCGGGCTGTTATCTCAATATTCCCAAAAATTGGTTTCTTAGAACGTCGAGTATGACGTAATGTAATAAAAATAAGTAACGCGAAAAATACAGTGAACAGAGAAGGGTATAAAGAAGAATTTAAACCGAACAGAATAATAAATAATAGTTTGATATTCCCAATAAAAAATTGGGAAGTTGTAGCACAAAAATAAACTTTGACGTCGAAGATCTCTGTATTTCCAGCGATAACAACAGTTTTTTTTTTAAGAATTTAGTAGGTTTTCCATTTTTTTAAAACTTTAACCAAACCATTATTTAATTTTATGTCTATATTTTAAATAATCTAAAGAAAAGCAGTAAAATAAATGCCCATTCGCAGCTTACGTCACATTTCAACACAAATATCATTTTCAATTTTCAATCTTATTGACGCTCCATAGTGGTGACAATAGCTTACGCGGTCATACTTTAGTCGTCGGGCAGCGCTCGACTTGGATGGTTGGCACCGGACGCTCTGTGCATAATTCGATTGTAGTTTTCAAGTAATTTATGACTGAAAACAGTGTGTGAATTGAACTAAAGTTCTGTGGCGGACTACTAAGGCTACTCACTGCCTAATATTGAAGTGAAAATTCAGTCTCAGTGGAAATATGGGCAATAAAAATAAAATGTTGCGAAAGAGTTTTACAAGAAAAAGACGAAAAACTCGAAAAAATGATGGAATGTTTGGGTAAGTAGGATGATTACGGTATTGTATCATAATAACATTTGAAATTTGTATTTAGTTTAGTATACTTACGAAACTGTATAAATCTATAGAAACGGTATTGACAATTTCTACAAACATTTTGCTAAATCCAAAAACAAATAGGTGCACTCTATTTTGATGTCTATAGAATGCATATTTGAATGCGCCTAGTGCAAACGTCTCTGGTCGAAGCAACCATCGAGGCGATAGCCATATTGCAATAGTAGGTATAAGTAACAAAAACCAACTTGCAGATAAATCAGAGTGCGTTCGTAATTATTATAATAATATAAATATTGCACTAGTTATATAAAAAGCATTTTGATTCTTTTGTAAGATTATTTTTATAATATTTATTGAGTCATTAGACCAGTGCCGATAATTTTTGAAAACGAAAAAAGTCACAGTAGAATGAAACCCATTGGAAAAGAAAGAGAATATAACAAAAATGAAAGGAAAAATAATTTACGGGCGATCCGAGGTCGGGAAGTGGGGGTTATCTCGATTTCCGGCAAAACTACAAGTCTTATGGAAAAAAGTGTAATAGCAAAGTTGTAGGTAATAAAAAGATCTACAACTTTTGTATTCACACTTTTTTCAAGTAACCTCAAAATTTATGTGAAAAATTCAAATAACCAAGTTTTTGGTTTTATATTTTTATCTTTTACACAGCATTTTTTTTTTCGCGAAATTTGCCGAATACTTACCTTTTTATGTTTCAAGCACACTGTATTTTTATTGATTTAAAATATTTGTTTTTTTCACCTTATTTTGACCTAATATCGAAAAAGCACCCTAATTTTCAATCGAAAATTCTCACGTGAAAATATCTGCTTTTTTAAAACTCGGTAAAAAAAATAATTGCTGTGTAAAAGATAAAAATAAAAAACCAAGAACTTGGTTATTTGAATTTTTCACATAAATTTTGAGGTTACTTGAAAAAAGTGTGAATACAAAAGTTGTAGATCTTTTTATTACCTACAACTTTGCTATTACACTTTTTTCCATAAGACTTGTAGTTTTGCCGGAAATCGAGATAAACCGCTTTTTACCCTTAAACCCCCACTTCCCGACCTCGGATCGCCCGTAAATTATTTTTCCTTTCATTTTTGTTATATTCTCTTTCTTTTCCAATGGGTTTCAGCCTACTGTGACTTTTTTCGTTTTCAAAAATTATCGGCACTGGTCTAATGACTCAATAAATATTATAAAAATAATCTTACAAAAGAATCAAAATGCTTTATATATAACTAGTGTGCAGTATTTATATTATTATAATAATTACGAACGCACTCTGATTTATCTGCAAGTTTGTTTTTGTTACTTATACCTACTATTGCAATATGGCTATCGCCTCGATGGTTGCTTCGACCAGAGACGTTTGCACTAGGCGCATTCAAATATGCATTCTATAGACATCAAAATAGAGTGCACCTATTTGTTTTTGGATTTAGTAAAATGTTTGTAGAAATTGTCAATGCCGTTTCTATAGATTTATACAGTTTTGTAAGTAAACTAAACTAAATACAAATTTCAAATGTTATGATACAATACCGTAATCATCCTACTTACCCAAACATTCCATCATTTTTTCGAGTTTTTCGTCTTTTTCTTGTAAAACTCTTTCGCAACATTTTATTTTTATTGCCCATATTTCCACTGAGACTGAATTTTCACTTCAATATTAGGCAGTGAGTAGCCTTAGTAGTCCGCCACAGAACTTTAGTTCAATTCACGCACTGTTTTACCAATTTTAGCAAATACCAACTAATATTCAGCCAGCAGCAGCTTCCATTCCCGTGGATGATCCCTCTATCGTCTAAATTTTTCAGAATTCTAGCTTCCGTCCCGGCTCCGCATTTTCTTAGAAACATTATGGCATTTGTCACTTTGGAGCTGTGATATTATTGCATTTATTTAGAGTTTATGTGATTTTTAAGTGGTCCGAGGGCCTTTATGTTGGTTTTGTTTTCTATTTTTTTACCGCACCCACTAAGTACCTATCTAAAACACAAACATTAGTTTGAAATGGCATAACTACCCATTTAATTAACCCTTCCATCCCTGATACTGACTTACACCCGAAAAGCATAATTCCCCTTCTAGAGCAGTCGGGTAAAGTTCGGAATTTTTATATTTGACCTGTTTATCATGTACTGTAATAAAAATAAACAGTAGTGATGTTTTTTTTTAAATTGTTATGTGTAATTATTTATTGTATCATATTATGAACCGACACTGTAATTACATCGAATTTTAGAACGCACGTCATAAGTAAGTATATTCAACAGAAAACATCTGATTTCCTTACGTATACTATGCAACTTTCCTTGAGCACACAAACGCCCGTGTTAGCGTTTGCGAGCGTGTGCATAATTACCGTAAAACGCGCAGATGCGGTTGTGTGAGTGCGGTAATAGCGATTAAAATCGTAGTCGGTCCGCGCCTTAAGAAAGCATTGATATGACACTGTACTGTAGCTACTCATAATTAGTGACGGTTGACGGATACTGAAAGTCAGAAATTTTGATTTGACATTATTTAGGGTCAAAAGGTGAAGTCGAAACCAGCCAAATATTGTCAAACTACTTAAGTAGCTACTTTTAGAATGTTTTTGGTTGAAACTAAGTACGTATTTCAGACACACCTAGTAAACGGAAAAGAACTATCAGCCTATCCATTACAAAAAATTACAGGTTTTAATAACTGTGTTGGAACTCACACTCAAAGCATTTATTTTAAATAAACCAATTACAGGCACTTTTGAATTGTCAAGGTGTCGGTCAGTCAGAAAGATGAAGCTAGTTGCCCATTCCAAAGCGTAGTAGGTACCTATGGAGAAGAACGGGCAAGGAACTCCATGGACACTCTTTTAAATCAAAATATTGTTACAAAAAAGTGGTTACATCATTCATGTTGTAATTATACATGTGAGAACGATGTAGAAAGACATGCACGTTAAAAGCGTCCGTAATAAAAAGATAAAAACAATTATGGAATTAAAATAAGCCGTGGCAGCTAAGAAATGACCAGTGCCTGCTGACGGTGCCCGTTCACGAACATGACGTATGGATCAGCACCATTCAGCTCAACCATTTTGAAGGGAACTCAATGATCCAATACACATGCCACCACCAGCGCCACATTTGAGTGAGCATGACATACTCTCAGCCGCCAGGGCACATTCAAGTCAATGAAAGACGAACCCAGTAAGCTTTATAGTGGGTACATAGTGCTCACACATGTGCTATGCAATTATATAATACTAAGAGATTAAATTTATACAATGCAAAGATAGGTTGTACAATCTTCATCAGCTCCACCATTATTTTCGAATGCTAATTAATTAGTTTACGCGCCCTTGTGGAGCAGGACCAGCCCTGAGCCAAGCATTTTTGTCAGCGATATAATGCCCCTACTTATAATACGCTTGGCTGTATAGTGTGCGTTTTATACAAGATTAAAATTTCGTTTCATTCAGTTGGAGTATGTGGGGAGGTATTTTATTGTAACATTATAAACAGTACCCCATGAAGGATGAGTCTACTTTAGCCAGTCTGAAACCTGGTTGAACTAATTGGTCCCTATTTCTAGTCCTATAGTTGTGTCTTTCACCTCTTTTACTGAAAAGATTATAAATTTTCCTACATGATGTTTTCATAAATATATTGACAAGGTACCGTCATGATGTTAATGTCTTTAAACAGTTCCCTTAGAGAATCGCGCCTGCGGATGCTGTATATTTCTCTGATGGCTCTTTTCTGCAGAAAAAAATAGACTCAATATCGGCAGCCCGTCCCCATAATAAAATACCGTATTTTTGTTTTTTGAATTTTTGTTGTCTATCATTTAAATAAGACTGTACTAAACTAAGCGCGAGTTTACCTAGTCCGTAATGCTCAAGTTTTAAGAGCAAGGTTTCGTGATCAACGCAATCAAATGCCTTGGAGAGGTCACAAAAGATCCCTATGGCATCTTGGGCCTCCTCCCACGCTGTAAATATGTGTTTTAATAAAGTGACACCGGCGTCAGTCGTACAACGTCCTTTGGTGAAACCATATTGCTGACCGTGTAAGATTTTGTTGGTGTTAAAATGATTAAGCATTTGATTGAGCATTACCTTTTCGAACACCTTGCTGAATACTGGCAACACAGATACTGGTCTATAATTGTTGTTGTCATTGCTGTCCCCAGATTTAAAAAGTGGTATAACCTTACTGTATTTCATTAAATCCGGGAAGACTCCTTGATCTACACACAAATCAAATATTAAAGGTGCTATAGTTTCGATTATTGATGTATACACGGCTACACATCAAGCTATACAAAACCAGTTTACGCTGGTCTCGCATCGTACGGAAATCCTATACAATGTGAGATCAGCTTATACTGGAAATGTATAGCTTGATGTGTAGCCGTGTGTACAAACTTTGATAGACATTCCCCATAGATCTTCGGTCAATTTGATTTTTATTTGCCGAAAAGATTTTTATCTATCATAGGGTTTATATATTGAAATTCAACCTGGCAGCCTAAAACGTTCGCTCTTAATAAATCAATTGAGACATCAGGTGAGGAATTTAAATGTTCCGTCGTTTTAGCTGGTATATTAGTAACGAAATTTACAAATTCTTGAGCGACTTCTAAGTTAGAGCTTATGGCACCACGTGAAGTCTCCAATGTATAATCAGTGCTTCGTATTTTTTTCCTACTAGTTTCGTTATTTATAACTTCCCAAACTGTTTTTATTTTATTTTCTGCTGATTTAATCTTGTTGTTAATGTACTGGGCTTTAGCTATCTTGCAGGTATTCCTAAAATTTTTTGAATATGTAGCAACATACTTGTTGAAAGTTTCAG
The DNA here is from genome assembly GCA_937001585.2 of Brachylomia viminalis. NCBI lineage: Eukaryota > Metazoa > Arthropoda > Insecta > Lepidoptera > Noctuidae > Brachylomia > Brachylomia viminalis. The sequence continues at coordinate 28,056,962 of OW443297.2, forward strand.
TTTTAATGTAGGGCTTAAGGCCGTACAGATTGAACAGTCTTTCCCTACTTATCCTTATACCTCTTTTTGCCCAGTCACTAAAAATAAAATTAGGACAAATACTTTTAGTTTTCTTTTCAAAAGTTTTATTGAATTCATTGTGCACTACTGAAAATAAATTCTCATACAATTTATTTGCATCGTCCATATTATGACTCAGAACATATAACTTATTGTTTAGGGTACTATTGAATACTTAATTTGCCAGTCGTTATTGGTCTAAATTGTATTTGCACTTTTTGCAAAGGTGTTTTAAACTTAAAAGTTACCGTTTGTCCAATATGATCAGATGGCAAATAATTTACGATGGCTTTCACTAAATAATCACAATCGCAGAAGACATTATCAATACAAGTAGCAGAACTTGGAGTTACTCTAGTTGGTTCAGTAAAAACATTCGATAAATTGAACGATTTAAAAAGGCTTAATAATCTACTGCTATACGAATTAATTTCCAAAATGTTAATATTAAAATCACATATCACACAATCACTAGGACATCTTCCATTATTGACTCAAATAAAGAAAAGTTCTAATAATTAGGGGGTCTGTAAACGCACACTACAACATGCTTATCTAACTCAACACAGGACAGTTCGATGCAATGTTCAACTGATAAACCAACTATGGCATATCGTTGCTTAGATTTTAAACAATTTTTAATTAAGATTAGAGAACCTCCACGCAACATAGATTTACGGTTAAAACAACTGCCTACACTGTAGTTCTCATAATTAATTAGCATTTGGTAATCCTTTAACCAATGTTCAGTAAAACAAACAATGTCAAACTTTGTTTTTTCTAAAAACATTTCAATTTCTAATAGTTTGGAAGAAAAACCTTGAATATTTTGAAGAAATAATTTCAAGGCATTTTGCTGATGTTTTTGATAAATTAATTAATTTAAAGCAAGAAGATACCTTGTGTTTGTTACGTATAGGAATATTCTTACTGGTACCTTCTGTTGTCTTACAAACTAGTTTAAATGATTATCCGGAGTTATCCCCTATACTTCAATGTCATCACCAGGCAATGAGCTCCTAGTGAGTGAGGGGCATGGAACCTCCTTCGTACAATTTGTAAAAATATTTATAGCATTTGAGCTACATTTATTCAAGCTCACCACCTTATTATTAGTATTATTACTAACCATTGTGGTGTTAATAACAGAAGACTTCGACATACTACTTATGTCTGAGTTTATATAAAAAGCTAATAGCCTTGCTATTATGTGTCTAAAACTAACAGGCAGATACACAGTATCTCTAGTCGATTTCAAAGTTTCCACAAAACTGTTGGTGTCAAAATACACAAGCTTGTCACTGTAATGAGTAACTAAAAAGTGCATATGGTTATTAAGCATATGAATATACATAATTGTTTTGTCTTTTCGTCAAAGTTTCAAAATATGGGATAACCCTCAATATTATTTTACTACAATTTAACTTTAACAACTCATTTACACATTCAGTGATTTCTTCCTTTTTGACCTTAGCACTATTACCTACAAATACAGTAATAGTGGTTTTAGGATTAAATACCTTTCCTGTTACTGATGCCATTATTCGTTTGTAGGTTGACCCTGGCATACAATAATTGTGGGTAGAATAACTCTGCTTGTTACTAATTAATTTACCTAAACCTCTTCCTATACTATCTGAGAACCTAACTGAATTGTAACAATCATGACTACTGAAAGCTGGACAAGTACCAATCTCAGGCACTTGGAACTATAAACAACCAAGCATTCAGGTCTTTCACGTTTATTTGATGCAGAACATTTAACAACCAAGCATTCACGTCTTCCACGTTTATTTGATGCAGAACTTTAAACAACCAAGCATTCAGGACTTCCACGTTTATTTGATGCAGAACTTTAAACAACCAAGCATTCAGGACTTCCACGTTTATTTGATGCAGAACGTTAAACAACCAAGCATTCAGGACTTCCACGTTTATTTGATGCAGAACTTTAAACAACCAAGCATTCAGGACTTCCACGTTTATTTGATGCAGAACTTTAAACAACCAAGCATTCAGGACTTCCACGTTTATTTGATGCAGAACTTTAAACAACCAAGCATTCAGGACTTCCACGTTTATTTGATGCAGAACTTTAAACAACCAAGCATTCAGGACTTCCACGTTTATTTGATGCAGAACGTTAAACAACCAAGCATTCAGGACTTCCACGTTTATTTGATGCAGAACTTTAAACAACCAAGTATTCAGGACTTCCACGTTTATTTGATGCAGAACTTTAAACAACCAAGCATTCAGGACTTCCACGTTTATTTGATGCAGAACTTTAAACAACCAAGCATTCAGGACTTCCACGTTTATTTGATGCAGGGTAGTGAAAGCTACCACCCAAGTTTCGAGCCATAACTACTGCACACTGATCGGTACCGTATTTTGATACCTAATGTTAGCGACGCTAATATGTATATTGTATAACTACTTTACTGTTAGCGACGCTAATATGTATATTGTATAACTACTTTACTGTTAGCGACGCTAATATGTATATTGTATAACTACTTTACTGTTAGCGACGCTAATATGTATATTGTATAACTACTTTACTGTTAGCGACGCTAATATGTATATTGTATAACTACTTTACTGTTAGCGACGCTAATATGTATATTGTATAACTACTTTACTGAAATCTTAGCGTAGGTAGGCACGTGTGTACACGTGTCCCCGGTGGGCGGGTGTCAATATGTATATTGTATAACTACTTTACTGAAATCTTAGCGTAGGTAGGCACGTGTGTACACGTGTCCCCGGTGGGCGGGTGTCAATATGTATATTGTATAACTACTTTACTGAAATCTTAGCGTAGGTAGGCACGTGTGTACACGTGTCCCCGGTGGGCGGGTGTCAATATGTATATTGTATAACTACTTTACTGAAATCTTAGCGTAGGTAGGCACGTGTGTACACGTGTCCCCGGTGGGCGGGTGTCAATATGTATATTGTATAACTACTTTACTGAAATCTTAGCGTAGGTAGGCACGTGTGTACACGTGTCCCCGGTGGGCGGGTGTCAATATGTATATTGTATAACTACTTTACTGAAATCTTAGCGTAGGTAGGCACGTGTGTACACGTGTCCCCGGTGGGCGGGTGTCAATATGTATATTGTATAACTACTTTACTGAAATCTTAGCGTAGGTAGGCACGTGTGTACACGTGTCCCCGGTGGGCGGGTGTCAATATGTATATTGTATAACTACTTTACTGAAATCTTAGCGTAGGTAGGCACGTGTGTACACGTGTCCCCGGTGGGCGGGTGTCAATATGTATATTGTATAACTACTTTACTGAAATCTTAGCGTAGGTAGGCACGTGTGTACACGTGTCCCCGGTGGGCGGGTGTCAATATGTATATTGTATAACTACTTTACTGAAATCTTAGCGTAGGTAGGCACGTGTGTACACGTGTCCCCGGTGGGCGGGTGTCAATATGTATATTGTATAACTACTTTACTGAAATCTTAGCGTAGGTAGGCACGTGTGTACACGTGTCCCCGGTGGGCGGGTGTCAATATGTATATTGTATAACTACTTTACTGAAATCTTAGCGTAGGTAGGCACGTGTGTACACGTGTCCCCGGTGGGCGGGTGTCAATATGTATATTGTATAACTACTTTACTGAAATCTTAGCGTAGGTAGGCACGTGTGTACACGTGTCCCCGGTGGGCGGGTGTCAATATGTATATTGTATAACTACTTTACTGAAATCTTAGCGTAGGTAGGCACGTGTGTACACGTGTCCCCGGTGGGCGGGTGTCAATATGTATATTGTATAACTACTTTACTGAAATCTTAGCGTAGGTAGGCACGTGTGTACACGTGTCCCCGGTGGGCGGGTGTCAATATGTATATTGTATAACTACTTTACTGAAATCTTAGCGTAGGTAGGCACGTGTGTACACGTGTCCCCGGTGGGCGGGTGTCAATATGTATATTGTATAACTACTTTACTGAAATCTTAGCGTAGGTAGGCACGTGTGTACACGTGTCCCCGGTGGGCGGGTGTCAATATGTATATTGTATAACTACTTTACTGAAATCTTAGCGTAGGTAGGCACGTGTGTACACGTGTCCCCGGTGGGCGGGTGTCAATATGTATATTGTATAACTACTTTACTGAAATCTTAGCGTAGGTAGGCACGTGTGTACACGTGTCCCCGGTGGGCGGGTGTCAATATGTATATTGTATAACTACTTTACTGAAATCTTAGCGTAGGTAGGCACGTGTGTACACGTGTCCCCGGTGGGCGGGTGTCAATATGTATATTGTATAACTACTTTACTGAAATCTTAGCGTAGGTAGGCACGTGTGTACACGTGTCCCCGGTGGGCGGGTGTCAATATGTATATTGTATAACTACTTTACTGAAATCTTAGCGTAGGTAGGCACGTGTGTACACGTGTCCCCGGTGGGCGGGTGTCAATATGTATATTGTATAACTACTTTACTGAAATCTTAGCGTAGGTAGGCACGTGTGTACACGTGTCCCCGGTGGGCGGGTGTCAATATGTATATTGTATAACTACTTTACTGAAATCTTAGCGTAGGTAGGCACGTGTGTACACGTGTCCCCGGTGGGCGGGTGTCAATATGTATATTGTATAACTACTTTACTGAAATCTTAGCGTAGGTAGGCACGTGTGTACACGTGTCCCCGGTGGGCGGGTGTCAATATGTATATTGTATAACTACTTTACTGAAATCTTAGCGTAGGTAGGCACGTGTGTACACGTGTCCCCGGTGGGCGGGTGTCAATATGTATATTGTATAACTACTTTACTGAAATCTTAGCGTAGGTAGGCACGTGTGTACACGTGTCCCCGGTGGGCGGGTGTCAATATGTATATTGTATAACTACTTTACTGAAATCTTAGCGTAGGTAGGCACGTGTGTACACGTGTCCCCGGTGGGCGGGTGTCAATATGTATATTGTATAACTACTTTACTGAAATCTTAGCGTAGGTAGGCACGTGTGTACACGTGTCCCCGGTGGGCGGGTGTCAATATGTATATTGTATAACTACTTTACTGAAATCTTAGCGTAGGTAGGCACGTGTGTACACGTGTCCCCGGTGGGCGGGTGTCAATATGTATATTGTATAACTACTTTACTGAAATCTTAGCGTAGGTAGGCACGTGTGTACACGTGTCCCCGGTGGGCGGGTGTCAATATGTATATTGTATAACTACTTTACTGAAATCTTAGCGTAGGTAGGCACGTGTGTACACGTGTCCCCGGTGGGCGGGTGTCAATATGTATATTGTATAACTACTTTACTGAAATCTTAGCGTAGGTAGGCACGTGTGTACACGTGTCCCCGGTGGGCGGGTGTCAATATGTATATTGTATAACTACTTTACTGAAATCTTAGCGTAGGTAGGCACGTGTGTACACGTGTCCCCGGTGGGCGGGTGTCAATATGTATATTGTATAACTACTTTACTGAAATCTTAGCGTAGGTAGGCACGTGTGTACACGTGTCCCCGGTGGGCGGGTGTCAATATGTATATTGTATAACTACTTTACTGAAATCTTAGCGTAGGTAGGCACGTGTGTACACGTGTCCCCGGTGGGCGGGTGTCAATATGTATATTGTATAACTACTTTACTGAAATCTTAGCGTAGGTAGGCACGTGTGTACACGTGTCCCCGGTGGGCGGGTGTCAATATGTATATTGTATAACTACTTTACTGAAATCTTAGCGTAGGTAGGCACGTGTGTACACGTGTCCCCGGTGGGCGGGTGTCAATATGTATATTGTATAACTACTTTACTGAAATCTTAGCGTAGGTAGGCACGTGTGTACACGTGTCCCCGGTGGGCGGGTGTCAATATGTATATTGTATAACTACTTTACTGAAATCTTAGCGTAGGTAGGCACGTGTGTACACGTGTCCCCGGTGGGCGGGTGTCAATATGTATATTGTATAACTACTTTACTGAAATCTTAGCGTAGGTAGGCACGTGTGTACACGTGTCCCCGGTGGGCGGGTGTCAATATGTATATTGTATAACTACTTTACTGAAATCTTAGCGTAGGTAGGCACGTGTGTACACGTGTCCCCGGTGGGCGGGTGTCAATATGTATATTGTATAACTACTTTACTGAAATCTTAGCGTAGGTAGGCACGTGTGTACACGTGTCCCCGGTGGGCGGGTGTCAATATGTATATTGTATAACTACTTTACTGAAATCTTAGCGTAGGTAGGCACGTGTGTACACGTGTCCCCGGTGGGCGGGTGTCAATATGTATATTGTATAACTACTTTACTGAAATCTTAGCGTAGGTAGGCACGTGTGTACACGTGTCCCCGGTGGGCGGGTGTCAATATGTATATTGTATAACTACTTTACTGAAATCTTAGCGTAGGTAGGCACGTGTGTACACGTGTCCCCGGTGGGCGGGTGTCAATATGTATATTGTATAACTACTTTACTGAAATCTTAGCGTAGGTAGGCACGTGTGTACACGTGTCCCCGGTGGGCGGGTGTCAATATGTATATTGTATAACTACTTTACTGAAATCTTAGCGTAGGTAGGCACGTGTGTACACGTGTCCCCGGTGGGCGGGTGTCAATATGTATATTGTATAACTACTTTACTGAAATCTTAGCGTAGGTAGGCACGTGTGTACACGTGTCCCCGGTGGGCGGGTGTCAATAAAAAATATAACGCATGTTTGTGTCACGTGTGCCAACGTGACACATTACCATGCATTTGAATTGAGTGACAGCGCGCGGAGATTTTCCAGAATAATCCATAGTGTTCCATACGCATGCGCCAAGTCCTTCAAACATCCGCTACGTGCCCTATTTGTAGGGTACCTACCTTGGACACGTGATAAACAACCAGTGACATGTTCGTACCGAGGCGAGGTAATCTCGAAACAAAATACATAGACCTACTGGTGCTTGTTAATAATTGTCGATGTTCCAGACCTACTGAACCTCCACGAGTACATTAATAAGCACCCAAAACTGTGGAAGAAAACCTGTCCCAATATAATTGTCTATAGGTTCCTATGCAATAAATAGACAACACAAAAATTTGTACCTACCTACAGACGGGAGAAACGCGACATTTACCTACTTGAAGCACAAAGTAATGTAATGCGACACGCGCCTGTCTTATAGACAAACGACTGATTAATTAGTATTAGATCAGCAATAACAAACATGGATAACACATCGTCTTTAATGTTCATTTGGTACAAAAGGTGTAACAAAAAACTTAAATCTAGTTAACGTAGTGTCGGTGATAACAAATGATTCAGCTGATATCGGCGGCAATCAGAACATTGGTGAGTCTTGAAGAGAGTCGCGCGGAAGGTTTTTGCCGCGCCGGGGCCTCGAGTAATTCCCAAAATGGCCCCTACTCTAATGTATAATTCAATCGATTTCATTAGTTGGAGTTTTTCAGCGTCCGCCGCCCGGGTCACCGTAACAATACATACATATGTATGGGCCGCTCTAATAAATTGGTCGGAGCCGAGTTTTTAGCGCGTCGTCTCGTCCGCGGCGCACCCTCCTCGAGCTGGGTTGCGCCGGGTTGCGCCGCACTGCTCGCCGTGTACGATCTCCCGAGAATTATCATGGTGGCTGTAATTAATTAGTACACAGTCACTTCTTACACCACACATGCAGCCCCGTCAGCATGTGCCTCACGGACCAACTACTTACATTAATTATTAACGTTAAGAATAGCTTAACGAACAGAAATAACGTATGATCGGCCTCAGGTCATAGAGGTCCTTATTATGGTTAAGTATAATTTGCACACTTTGCTCCGTGGTTCATTCAGAGTAACTGACCACACAGCGCCCCGGCTACTAGTGGAAACCCTCACGAAGATGTGAACTAGATGAGGGTTTTTTTAAATCCTTTTTAAAACAACCAGATTCTAAATATTTAATTACAATCTAGCCTATAAGACCCCTAAGCAATTTGAATCTAACTTAATTGTGTACGTAATAATTATTTTTAAACTTAGTAGTACGTACAATCAACGCTATTAATTGTACTTTACACAAGTCCGTTCCACTTTCTTACAGTCTGATTTAATGATGTAATCACTTTGTTCATCTGTTATTTAGGTGCCATTATTACTATTATTTCTACACTTTTACACTACACTAACTCAAAAGGTTCAGGAGATAAATACAAACCATTCACGATGAGGCTTTAAATACTAACCTACGTCAGTGAAGCAGTGACCATACAACGCAATACTCTCTTTGGAAAGCGACAAAATTACTCAAAAAGCCAGTTACACTAATTCCCTATCAGAGATGATAACGGAAAGTGGGCCAGAAGCAATGAGCGAAATGCTCTAAAATTTGCACATTACCTAGAAAAAAACTATCAGCCAAATGACGGGCCTGTGGGCAACTGGCAGTTTTCCAATATTCTGAAAGATCAAAGAATTAAGCTTGTAACCCCGAAAGATGTTGCAACGGAAAATCAAATCATCAGCCTAAAGAAGTCCCCTAACCTTATTACTGGAAACATCCTAAAACATCTCCCGCGTAAAGCCATCGTTAAGCTTACTAGGCTCATCCATGCTGCATTCGTGCTAAAGCATGTTCCTGAGCCATGGAAAGTTGCTGTAGTGATTATGATTGCAAAGCCCGGTAAACCACCTCACGAAGCAACATCATACAGGCCCATTTTGCTGTTGCATATACTATCAAAGCAGTTTGAAAAATTGTTTTTAAAACGACTAAAACCTATCGACCGAGAGAAACCTGATCCCTGACCATTAGTTTGGTTTCAGAGAGAATCACTCAAAAATAGACCGAGTACATAGAATTACCAACATTATTGAGAGCACGCCTGAAAATAAAATTTCTGCTCCAGCATATTTTTAGATGTGGCACAAGCTTTTGATAGAGTTTGGCATAAGGGTTTGATATATGTATAAGCTAAAACTAATGCTGCCCAATAATTTTTCCGATGTCTTGTAATCACACATTACAGATAGACTGTTTCTAGTACCTAAGTCACGAGGATACGTTTAAATATTAAAGCTGGCCTGCCTCAAGGTAGTGTGTGTGTCTCAAGGAAAGAGAGGAGAGTCCAGAGTTGGACAATAATACTATTGCAACCTTTGCCATACGGAAGCGATCAAAAAAGTACAAATCGCTGTTAATGAAGTTCATGACTGGGCACAAATAAAGGAGAATCAAATTGAATGAATCGAAGTCACTTCACATAGATTTCACCAAAAGAAATTGTGATTACCACCCAATCTCCATAATGGCCACAAGTGCCATACGCAAATACCTTGGCATAACGCTAGACGCGAAACTGCGCTGGAAAGCGCACGTCAAAAAGAAATGACAGGAACTAGACATGCGTTTTAAAAACATGTATTGGTTGATTGGACGGGATCCTGCATATCGATACATATTGTTTTTTTTATATAAATAAATAAATATCGTCTGACATTGCACACAGCACCATCTAGTTCCAAGTTAAGCACTTAATTAAGGCTTGTGTTATGGATACCAGATGGTTGATACACTACTTAAATACATTTTTTTTTTCGTAAATACATACATATTATAAATAAACATCCATGACTCGGGTACAAATGTCCATATTCATCATACAAACATTTGCCCCTACCGGGATTCGAACCCAGGACCATTTGGTTTCGCTGACTACACTTAGCCACTGTAGCCACTACACCAAACGTGTGTATATAAGCGTATTCTTATGCCAATATCGACATATTATGGCATCCAACTATGGGGCTGTACCTACTAAACCGACCAACATCAAATTTATACAAACATTCCAGAATAAGATACTCAGGAATATTGTTATTGCGCCATGGTATATAAGAAATGACAACCTCCATCGTGACCTATAAATGGAACCCGTCACCAACATAATCCAAAAACTTGCTGAGGCCCATGAACACCGACTCCGCCGACATGTGAACATCGAGGCAATTAAGCTGTTTGACCAAACAAATATAGTGCGCAGACTAAAATGAACAAACAATTGTTTAGCTTTTTCCTATAGTTTGTACTTATTTCAACGGATCTTGTGATAAGGTACCTGCAGGAATCCAACATCCGTCCCCACCCATTTAACATCGCTTTCAAGTACCTAATATTGGACATTAGCTACTAGTAATATAGTTATACCTTACCTAGCTGTCTAATAATAAACACAGAAGCTCCTAATGATAACTTTTCCGTAATTTGGTAAAAATGGATGTTTGTAAGCATAGTCATGATTGTATCAGACCGCTGCTGCGAATGTTTCGTTACTGCACCACCAGACGCATAAGTAGGTATACAGGGTGACTTGTAATTCAACGGATTCCTTCCAGGACGTGACAGTGTGACCCCTTTGTTATTTACCCATCCCATCCAGCCAAGGTGAATATCCATGGGATTTAAGAAAATCAAAGATTTGTGTGTTTCTGATAATTACCCAAAATTGGTCATTAAATATAATTCTAAAACTCAACAACTCTCAACTCAACAACTCAACTCAACTCAACTTTCTCAACTCTAAAACTGAATACTATTTTTATTTATCAATGGTATTTTATTTGGTTAACAAAGCTTTAGACGTAACCAAGTGCTCTAAAACATCTATCAGTTAAAAGATACAACAAGAAGTGAATGAAAAGGTATATATATTGTTTCTGTACACATGTGGATGCTGTGCTCAAAATGTACCTAAATCTGTAGTAGGTACCAATTTTTTTTTTATTTAGTGGTATCTACTCGGGTAGGCTTCAGAGCTCAAACACTCGTAGAACTTTTTATTATATTCAGCAAACGCGATTCCGGAGCGTTCCCATAACAGTTTGATAAAAAAAGCTCACTTATTACAAACATTAAGAGGTCCCCGAACGGAAAATAGCAATCCGAGTCACGCGGCCGACGGACGCCGACGGATGATCTGGCGACTTTTTTACGACAACAAAACATTGCGGAAGTTATGTTTCAAGGGCATTACGCACAGATCATTAAACTCCATTCTCCTCTCCTAAGTGAAAGCGCGACTATATTTATTACTGTACGCTTTGACAACCCTGTCCGGCGGCGGCGGCAGTGGAGCGACTCCCCCGCGCCACGCCGCGCGAACTAAACGCGACCACAAGTCACATAGCTTTAAAGTCGCTTCTTCGCTGTCGTGATGGACGTCGTCGTGTGGACACATTCGCGGAGGGTTGTCGGCCGAGAGAATTATCTCGTGAAAAGCTATATTGTCATTATTTTATGACGTCTTCATCGAGGGCCGCATTGGTCACGGCGCGCGCGCCATCGGCACCGAACTTGTGAATTCATACTAGAGTAGTTCCAAAGAGGGCAGAAGCCATTATTGTGTGTTCTGTCGTGTACTAATGCTATAAATTGATGTTCACGAGCTAGAGCATTTTAAACTAATGTCGGGGGTAAAGTAAAGTAAATACGTTAGGTATTGTAGCTAGTAGGAGTAGGTATTTCGCCTAACGGTGTGTCGTATTTACTTTAAGTTTCTTCTTAATTAAAGGTTAGAAGGAAGATTACGCTTTAATAAGAATTTTGTAGCCTTACATCTTTCCGGCATTTAGAGCAGTGGTGGCCCATTGGTAAGTAAAATTACCCTACCACAAATAGGTCAAAATAATTTTAAAAAAATGTAGCAATGACAAATAAGTTAATTATATGATAGATACATGGTGCTCACATTTATACAAAAATTGTAAAAGTATACGATTTTCCAAATTATTAAAACAAGAAATTTGTCAGTTTTAAAGTAATCACAGAATGAAAATCAATGTCATAAAAATAATAAATTATAGAATTAAAATAACAACAAGTTTGATTTTGTTTAGACTCTAGATTGTCCTATGGAGCTGGACCAGCATGTTTCCAAGCATTCTTATTCTTATTTCTTATTGGATATAATCCTCTAATTTGTAATATGCTTGTTTACAAAGTGAACTTTTTATATGAGTTTTAAATTTTCTTTCATTTAATTGCAATATATGACAAGGTATTTTGTTGTAACATTTAACACAGTACCCCATAAAAGATGTATGTACTTTCGCTAATCTGAAAAATGGTTGATCTATTTTAGCTTTATTTCTAGTAGGTATTCAAATTATGTATATCACTTATTTTATTAAAAAGATGTAGAATTAGCAATTTACCGCCATATATTAATCTTTTTAAATAGTTCCCTGGGAGATTCGCGGTGACGTAGATTATAAATGGCTCTAACAGGTCTCTTTTGCAAAATAAAGATGGATTCAATGTCAGCAGCCCGACCCCACAGTAAAATGCCATACGACATAATTTATTTATTTTATTTTAATTTATTTATTTATATCCTCACTTACAGCTATTTTTACATGTATAGGTAACCCAATGCAATAGTGAAGCAAACATAAAAACTTATTATCTAAAACTTATTACATATAATGTTAGCCTTGTGAATTCACTCAGTGTACACGCAAAAACGTCTATCTCCTCTGCTACAAGATTAAGGGTGCGAAGCGCCCGCGTCCGGGGCGCCTCATTTAACAGATTAGTGCAGCCACGAGGTATAGCCAGCAGCTGAGGCCGCCGTCGCCGCCACACATATCTGTCGGGCACACTCAAACACACCAACCCTAATATGTCGGCGTTATGTATCTTGCCTCTAATTAACTTAAATAAATAAGAGACAAGTGCGAACTCACGCCTGACTCTCAGCTCATTGTATCCAACCATGCCTAATATAAACAAGGTTGGATACTTAAGCGGGTAATAAGGATATACTCCATAGAGCCTCAGATATAAAAATCTAACAAATTTATTTTGTATTCGCTCCAACATGAGACTATATTTAGTCTCATGTGGGGCCCAGATGACTGCGTTGCATTCTAATTGGCTTCTCACCAAAGTGTTATATAATGCGATAACCGCCGTAAAATTTGTGAAACCACGAATAGTACGCATAATAACCCCCAAATTTCTGTAGGCCTTTTTACAGCACTTGACTATGTGATCACGAAACGCTAGCCCCGCGTTAAGACTAACTCCTAAGTCCCTAACCTCTGTAACCCTGATCATCGGCATCCCATCAATGCTGTAATCATGCACAATAGGACTACGTGCACGCGAGAAAGTGATGGTGACACATTTTTGGGCGTTGAATTGCAGAAGGTTTTCCTTGCTCCAAGTAACCACGCTATCTATGGCCTTCTGTAAATGGTCACAGTCCTCATCACCCCTCACTGCCATGGATAACTAAAGGTCGTCTGCAAATAATAATAAATAATGCTGTGGAAGTAGCCAAAATAGACCATACGCGCGGTTTCTACATCTGTTAACTGTCTTATATTTCTAACAGCGGCCGAGCTTAGCCGCGCAAGAGATGTTATATGAGGTCCCCATTGTAATTTCTCGTCTAGCGTGATTCCTAGGAAAACCGTGTGATTAATAAATTCCAGTTTTTCTCCATTCAATATGATGTGACATTTGCTACTTCTAACATCCGGCAATTTAAATCTAATGCATTTGGTTTCCATTTAGTATCAAATTATTTACCGTAAACCAATCTTGGACCTGAAGAATAGAGAAAGAAAGAAAGAAAGATTTTTTTTTTCTTCACGTCCGCGTCGTCGTGGTTTTCTGATAAATGATTTTATTTCTGTAAGTAGGTTTGAACAAGCACTTTTACACGTCAATCGTATTTTAAAAACTAGATGAGGTCGGTATTTCCTATCTGACTACTCTGAGAAGAAAGGACGAAACAAACTCAGAGGTCACAGTCTCTTTGAAAGTCCAGACAAAATCTTGGTCAGATCATGTGAAGGCTATGTAGATCGGTGTCTGAAATGGTATTTTGAGGAAAAAACCACACAGATTGAGTGGACCTGTCCAGTCAGTGCACGCAATTGTCAGCAATCGTGCAGCTCAACTTAGACTTTAGGAGCTCAACGATTCGACGAACAATACCAAAGAAAGAACATTTGAGTAGGCCGCATAAATTAGTCAAACTGCCAGATCATGATTAAACTAACTGAGAAAAATACAACAAAAAAAAAAGCAATGACCGACATAGTTCTCACATTCACAATAATTAGAATAATATTATAATAATCTTTGAGGACCATGTAGATTTGTGTCTGAAATGGTCTTTGAGGAAAGAACCACACAGATTGAGTGGACCTGTCCAGTCAGTGCACGCAGTTGTCAGCCATCATGCAGCTCAACTCAGAACTTAAGGAGCTCAACGAGTTGACGAACAATACCAAAGAAAGGACATTTAAGGGTAGGCCGCATCAACTACTCAAACTGCCAGAACATGATTAAAACTGGAACAAAAACACACATAGTCCTCACATTCACAATAATTTAAAATAATATAATACTTTATACAGTAAATATTAGTGTCATTGTATATGTAAAAAAATAAGTATACATACTTATAGCAAAGATTAAAAGTAAAAATAGTTAGCAAAATAAAATAAATTAACATTGCCTGTGCTTTATTGGAGCAACTCAATCCCAAGCCTTTTTGTCCTCAATATAGTCTTTGACAGTATAATAGGCATTCTGGCATAGTTTCCTCTTTATAGAAGATTTGATTTTATTAAGGCTTAGGTCTCGTGGCTAGGAAGTTTATTATAAAAGCGTATACATTGGCATCTAAACGAGTAACCTATTTTCTTGAGCCTGATAGTACAACAAATTTGATGATGTGGGAGCAACAAATTTGTGTTTCGTCGGACTCTCTTAAAGATCAATGATGTGTCATCTGCAAATAGCACCATCTTTGGTTGATTTTGAAGTAATTGGGGTGAATCATTGATATAAACTACAAAGAGGAATGGACCCAATATCGAACCTTTTTTTCCTATCTGTTTCATTATTTAATATTTGCCAGGTAGTTTATATTTTATCATCAGCTGATTTTATTTTATTGCTAATATAAAAAGCTTAAGCTATTTTGCACACACTTTTAAAAGTTTTAGAATTGTTTGCAGCATACTGATCAAAGCTTGTATTATTCATGTGTTGCTTTAGGCCATAAAGTTCAAAAAGCTTCCCCCTGCTTTTACAAATACCTGGAGTCGCCCAATCACTAAATAAGAACATTGTTTAGATACTTTTAGTCTTTAGTGGAAAAGTGTCATTATATTGCGTGTTTAATAGTGAGAAGAACTCGGCGTAGAACTCATTTAGGTCAAATATAATATTATTAAAACCCTGAACACATAATTTATTTGCGGTCAGTTTAGATCGAAAGTCAATTAATATGTATAATCTACATAAATACCTATATTTGTTATAGTAGTAAGGGGTTTCATTGTAACCGAAAACCCGAATGGTTAAGGAGTTTACAAGGCCACTTCCTTGTAGACTCCTAAACCATTCAGCTTTTAAGGGAAAATAAATTATATCTTCGATTCTCGAGTGTAAGCTTAGACATGGCTTAGTTAGACTATAAAATCTAGACAAAGCCTCGCTGAACATTGATTGAAGCAGGACGACGGTGGAAATGTGTGAGTGACATCAAGTGCCATTGACAGAGATAGGAATATTACTAGATAAAATAATTTTACCCCTAATGACAACTAACCGAATTAAAATATTTTACCCCTATTGACAACTAAATGAACCAAAATATTTTACTCCTAATGACAACTAACCGAACAAAAATAAAGCGTGTTTTTAAATGTATTAGTGCTTTTGTCCGCGACTTCGTTCGCTTCAAAGTCAGAAGACACCACAATATACTAAAATAAGAGCCACATTTTCATAAAACTTCCCTGTCCACTAAGTTTGTTGTTTTGGTCTCAGCAGCCAAAATATGAAGAGAGTGACGCGCGTGACTGGTGACGCGGGAGTGTTGTCCGTGTGAGAAGCAGCTCGTCCTGAGGTCAGCACCCGCAACCTTCAGTAGCAATTGCGAAGCTTTTCGTTTATAGTGAATTAAGAACGCCTGCATTCCTGCTTATGCTACCTAATGGCACAACATTGATATATTGACTGATATATTCTTGCAGTTATTTCCGGACGAACGGCTATCACTAGCTAACTAACTAATCAGTAGATTGTAAACACACGGGATTGCTCATCAACCATAGATATTTTTTTAATATAACCAAAGATGACAGACGAGGACTAAACTTTATGTTTTTCTATGTACGTTCTACAAACCATCATATATAATACTATACCTTAATGTAAAAAAGAAGAACAATAATATCAATTGTTGAGAATCGAACTTAGGTTTGACTAAGGTTTAAGCTATTTGCTTTGGTGAAAGTTAACTAAAATAGCCGTTCTTAGTATGTCATGATTAGCTCCTTAGAGGTATAGCGGGATGATAATCATTTAAAAGGTTAAATCTGTAACTACACACATCAAAAGTGTCTAGGGATCATGTTCATCAGAAAGCACGTTTTTGCTAGTTACTAAAAATCTGGTTTTTAATAGTACTTGTTACCCTAGGGGTGAAAGTAACTTATTTAGTCCTGAGACGGGGTTTGGCGCCCTCGCTATGCTCGAGCGCCAATAGTTCGAGGGACAAAATAAGTCTTTAACCCGAGGTAAACACTGTGCTTTTCAGTACGAATAAAAGGACAGTAAAAATTAAAACATGAATTACCTAAAGATAAAATGAGCTTCTTCTCTTATGAAATCAGGCGTTAAATCCATATCTGAATCAGATGAAATCATTGTGGTAATACAAATCTCTGCTATACGGAAGTATAAACAAAAGTCTACAACTCGAAAAAACAAATGAAGATCGGATTGCGTCTTTCCCGCCTATTTTTCTTTCTGTGGCTGGCTACTATCTATTCAGCCATTATTTTTCATTTCCATCATTAAAATAATGGTCTAATATTTTGCCCAAATCTATGTTATTTTAAAGAAATAGTTGAAAGTAAATTATAATAAAGACATTTAAAAAAATATATTCTTTAATTAATACTTAACTTTATGTTATTTAAATTTTACATCGCGCTGTAATTGAAAGGCTGTATAGGAAGTTGGAACATGGTTCAATAGAAATCCACCATGAAGTATTTAGGATTGGTGCTCGACAGCCGGTGGGACTTCGGGCCCCACTTCCGAAGGCTGGCGCCCAAGTTGCTGGGCGCGGCTGGCGCGCTCGAAACGCTGCATCCCAATCTGGGGGGCCCGAGCGCCGCCTGTAGGCGGCTCCACGTGGGGATCCATGCGATCCATGGCCCTGTATGGGGCCCCAGTGTGGGCCTCTGACCTGACGGTCGGCAGCATCGCTGTTTGGCGAAAGCCGCAGAGGGCGATGGCCGTCAGAGTCATCAGGGGGTATCGCACGATCGCACGATCTCATTAAATCTGGCTATCAAAACGCAATTATTTACAATATCTAAACGCAGAACCTCCGGATGGAATATGGAGTTACCATAATCATCAGAATACGGTCTTTTTATTATTATGCTAATTAGCAGGATTTTGGGTTGGAGTGCTTAGGGGCGGCGAGCAATGGGCAGCTCGCCGTTCGATAAGGACCAGGCCCGGGTCGCGGAAAAGTCCGAGAGGGATACTGTGGCCCCTGGCACAGGCAACTGAAGGAACACGGGTGGTTTTAGTCAGTAAGAGTCTGACACGCCCTCCCGCTCTGCCCAGAGCGGGAGAAGTATTTGATGATTTCCCACCCACAAAAAAAAAGGGGCGGAGGACTGAAAAAATTCAGTGTTTTTTTTCCCGGCAATTTTATTGCAGTATCGGGTTAACCTTGTCTATAGAAACCATTTGGCTTATGTTCAGCATGGTCCTGCGACGCACCGTTTTCGAGAAATAGGCTTTCGAATATTTTTATAATACCTGATGAAAAAGGTTACTCAATTCTTGGTGTTTTTTGTCTACGACCTACCGTTTGTCGTATAAATGATGTCGAAGAGATCCTTTTAGAACTTAGGATGCAAGAGTGAGCGAAGCGAGATCGGGACTTGGGGCACCCCGAATCGGATAGGTTAGGTTCGAAGGGAATGGCGGGGTCTAGTTAGCGAGCGAAGCGCGCTAACAAAGACCCCGCCATCCTGTTCTTAGTTATTTTTTTAAGCCATTCAGGATGACGAGCCCCGCGAGGCTGGGCTCCGTCGACTACGCCTACGTGCTTCGTAGTGTCATGCTTCTCAGAACCTAAATGGTCTCTTTGGTCAAGGTTAACCCGATATTGCAATAAAATTGGTACATTTCCGAAAAAAAACGGTAAAATGTACCGTCTAACTTTTTTTTTTAACTACAATTTGTTATTGTTTTTTTTTTCTTTCATTCCTTCTAGTGCCCCTAAGCGTATACTGCTACTCCACCCCGAAAACGACCCACTGACCGTGAATTAGTTTGTTTACAAGTTTTATTTGTTTTGTGGTGAATACTTCACCGTAACAACCGTAAACAAAACGTAATCCGAGTACGAGGATAGTACGTAAAAATCGGCTTCAAGTCGACGATGAAGTACCTGGGACTCGTCCTCGACAGCCAGTGGAACTTCGTGGATTATTTCCGACGTTTTGCTCCCAGACTGGAATGGGCCGGGGCTGCCTTGAAGCGGCTCCTGCCCAATCCAGGGGGTCAAAACGCCTCCTGCCGGAGGCTCTACGTGGGGGTCGTGCGGTCCATGGCCCTTTTTTAAGGGGCACTGGTGTGGGCGCGTTCCTTGAGGCGGCGCCCAGCCCGCCGCCGGTTGAACGCGTCCCAAAGGGCCACCCGGCTGGTCCGGGGATACCGTACGGTCTCCGGTGAGGCGGCGAGCCTCCTTGCCGGATTGGTGCTGTGGGATCTGAAGGCAAAAGTCCTCGCGCACATATTGGAATGCTGCAAGCAGGCGAAACGCTGGGGCGTAACTCCGCTAGCGCCAGAAGTCACGACACACGGACAGAGCACCGGCGGGATCTCATGGCGACATGGAAAGTGCGACTGTCGCAACACAGTGCGGCGATAAGTCCCCTCTTTGAGGAGAGGCTAGAGAGGTGCCACGGCGTCCTCACCTTCCGCCTGACGCAGGTCCTCACCGGACACGGTTGCTTCGGGAGGTTCCTGTTCCAGATAAGGCAGAAGGAACCGCCCGGGTGTCACCATTGTGTGAATCGCCCGGAGGACACGGGCACCGCCGTGTCCTCGGGGAGGTGATTGGCGGTGGCGATCTACTGCGTCCGGCCCTGGCCAGGCCATGGTACGGAGCGAGAGGGCATCGGAAGCCGTCTCCTTATGCGAAGCAGTAATGCTCGCGAAGGAGGAGGCGGAACGCGCCAGAGATAGGCAAAATTCGCGCCCTCACGCCCCTAGTCGCCGCAGGAGACGCCCTGGGCGTCGGAAATCCCAGGCCGATTCCCGGCCACCGTAGGCACGGGCTTGCGGACGGCGAGCAATGTGTAGCTCGTCATCCGATAAGGACCAGGCCCGGGTCGATGGCGCGTTGTGTTCCACGCGCGCCTCATAGAAATGTCAGCACCAACGATGAGGTCCGCTAGGGCCGATGCCTGCCAGGGTTGCGGGAAAGTCCGAAAGGGTTATTTATTTATTTAATTGCTAACATGTAAAACACTGGTTAGTAGGCATGCATTAAAATTTCATGCCACAGTATTAAGACATGCACCCTGTAAGGGCATTGCAAATATATCGAATTATTATTTAAATTTAATTATTAATTACATACTCTAATTATTGCAATTTATTACATTATACTAAACATTAACCAATCATTTATTACATCTTATTTAAACAAAAATTATAACAATCGTTCATTCGCTTTAGTCATAATATATATACGTCGCACATTTACGTCAAGCTTATTATTAGATACAAGGTCGATCGATTCACAATCTGTCAGTTTTAAATTCCTCAACGGTTTAGTAGCCTTTCTTTATTACTAGAGATTTCAAATATTTCGAAAAAATTTAGTCATTTGGTAGGGACTTTAAACTTTCCGGTAACTTATTAAATATGTCAGCTAATCGTGAGTATGGGCTTTTCCCGATAACTTTTAATTTTGTGATGGGTGGTATTAATCTATTCTTGTTCCGTCGGTTATAGTTTTCATTTAGATCGATATTAGATTTGAAGAGGTGCCTATTTTTCCTAACGATTATACAACTTTGCAGTATGTATTGTAACGAGTTTTAAACGTCGTCACATGCTTCTCATCAATTAGTAAATTTCGGAACGTCACTTTAGCTGTCATTGGTTGTCTGTGCGCGCCGAGTCACCGAGCTGTCAATGTGACATCTGACACTTTGCGAATTTTTCTTGACTAGACAAGATGCTCTGAAATATTTTTTTCTAAACTCGGCGGCATCCAGCCCTTACCTTGGCTCATTGATGGCGCAGGGCTCTGTTACACTTTCTGAGAGGTGTCGAGGCAACGACCCTCAATTTATTTGGTAAGATTTCGTTTCCTTTTGAAAATGATTGGTCCAAGTACATAGCGCGTGTTCTATTCCAAATTATTGTTTCAGGCCTAATACCTTATGAAATTGCTTTAGCGATTGTCGGCCACATGGATTTTGGGTGCGCTGAGGCAATGTAATTTTTGTTGAAAAGGACGGTGAGTTTATCTTCGTGGAACGCCACGAGCCTCACCTAAGAGATTCCCAAACAATCCACATTCTAACCCATTTCTATCTTGTTACAGCTGGAACACGGCGTCCTTTATCCATTCTTCCTTTCTTTTCTTTTTTATCTTTTTCTACTTTTTATTTGCTATTCTAAGAGGTCAGGCTGACGGGGTGTATGTTTGGACGCCGTCTATGGAGGTTTAATTTGTGCGGGACAAGTGAGCAATCGTGTATACAGGGTTACTGGTAATTCGACGTATATCCGGCAGGGACTGATAAGGGGGCCAAAATGCAACAAATTGAACCCCCCATATGTATGGCCGAAATTCAATAGTTTTCGAGATATTAGAATTTTAAGGGTTTTTCGATAGTTACCCAAAATTTGACATTTAATTCCAAATAAAATAAAAACTACATATTTGAATGGGTACCATTAAAAATGATGTTGTAGCTGGCACTTCAATTAAGGTATGGACATAATTAAAACTACTTAATTTAACAAAATAATGAAAATAATGAGCGATATAAGAATAATATCTTACCAATATTTTCATTTTACGCTTCAAAAATGTTGTCTCGTCACAAAAATTTCTATGACATTAATCGTACAAATAACTAAAACAACTTTCTTATCCTGTAAGCTTTCCAGAAAGGTATAAAAGTCAATTTTAAAATACATAATTCGTGGCATGGCATGTGTTTGAACCGGCGCGGGGAGAGAAATTATCTGTGTTTTTAGTTTATGATCCTCGCTAAAACAACCGATTTTCATGGCGAAATTCTTCGCGATGGGGCGGGGTGTGAGGGCGGGGTGTGCGGGCGGGGGAGTACACGGCGACTGCTGCGCTCGCGTCGCCTTCCTTAGTAAGTTTTGACTCTCCGCCGCGCAAGCACGTGTGTTGTTATCTTGCTACCAATCTCTCATCCCGATAATTTGTTATCGATCATTATTGTTAATTCTTGTTTCTCTTGTTATTATTTTTGTTATCATTGTTATTTCGGATAACATGGCTTCGTATCCTAATAACGAATACGCAGACATAATGTTTTGTTATGGTTTTGCCGATGGAAGCGCGGCTGCGGCTCGGCGAGAATACCAACGCCGCTTTCCCGATCGTCGACTTCCCCACGTTACTGTATTCGGGAGCACCTATCGACGATTGTCTGAAACTGGCAGTGTTCAAAGAGCTCAATTCAACGCTGGCAGACCTCGACGGTACACGGCTGACGAAGAGGACACCATTCTTCAGTGTTTTATTGATGACCCATACATCTCAACGAACATTGTTGCAAGACAGCTCGGTATGTCCCAGTGGAAAGTGTGGTCGGTAGTACATCTATCAGGTAGACACCCGTACCATTATCAACCTGTTCAAACATTGCACGAGGGAGATCCTGCCAGGCGACTCGAATTTTCTCGGTTTATGTTAAACGCTGACGCTGACCAGGAACATTTCCTAAGAAATATTTTGTGGACTGACGAGTCAAAGTTTGACCGGGATGGAATAACGAATTACCATAACTTACATTTTTGGGCACCTAAAGCAGGCAGGAATCCAAAAAAACTAAAAGAAACTGCGTCGCAAATGAGATTTTCCCTGAACGTATGGATGGGTGTCGTTGATAATTATTTGGTGGGCCCTCATTTCTTGCCCCAAAATTTGAACGGCGAAAATTACGAGGAGTTTTTGAGAAACAACCTAGACGATTTGTTGGCGGATGTTCCCGAAGAAATAAAAAACAACCTCATGTTTCAACATGATGGTTGCCCAGCACATTACCGGATAACTGTCCGACAGTGGCTAGACGAGAGATATCCAAACCGATGGATTGGGAGGGGAGGGCCAATTCCGTGGCCAGCACGAAGCCCTGATATCACACCACTTGATTTTTACGTTTGGGGTCATATGAAGGCATAAGAACTTCGACAGCGAATAATAAACGCGGCGCAACAGATGAGAACAACGTTCACATCAAGAGTGACGAAAACCGAAGTTAGGAAGAGAATTCGAACCTGCATTCGTAATCGAGGGGCTCATTTTGAACAAGATGTGTAAAATTTGTAATAAAATTTGATGTACATTTTTTTATGCATTTTATTTCATACAAATACAAATGACCCTTTCTCTCCCCGCGCCGATTCAAACACATGCCTTGGCACGAATTATGTATTTTAAAATTGACTTTTCTAGCTTTCTGGAAAGCTTACAGAATAAGCAAGTTGTTTTAGTTATTTGTACGATTAATGTCATAGAATTTTTTGTGACGAGACAACATTTTTGAAGCGTAAAATGAAAATATTGGTAAGATATTATTCTTATATCGCTCATTATTTTCATTATTTTGTTAAATTAAGTAGTTTTAAATATGTCCATAGCTTAATTGAAGTGCCAGCTACAGCATCATTTTTAATGATGAGAATAACACCAAGAGATGCAACAAAGATTTTAGTTCCTTTTTGTAATACAACTTTAAGTAAAAAAAATGTTTATCATATGTGCATTACAATATTTAACAAATTACCAAATACCATAAGGGAACTGCCATTTAAATATTTTAAAATTAAACTGCGTAGATGGTTGATAGAAAATTGTTTTTATAGTTTACAAGAATTTCTGCAACATAAAGAAAAAGAAAAAATTCTAAGTTTCCTATAGTTTTGTGGCATGTGTTTATTCTAATAAATAATTTATGTTATCTAAAGACAACATGTTATTTTTAATAGGTTTTAAGTTTTTTTGTGTTTTCATATATTATTGTAACTTAAATTTATCTTGATTTAGAAATTGTATTAGAACATAGGTGTATATTTTGTATATCTTATTAAAATAAGTACCCTACCTATGTACCTATTCATGTAACACTAATTTGCATGCCCTAAACAGGCAAAATATGGACTGTACATTAACCACCAACTTTTACAACTGGTAACACCTATATTTTCTGCAAATAAATTATTCTTATTCTTATTCTTATTCTAATGGTACCCATTCAAATATGTAGTTTTTTTTTTATTTGGAATGAAATGTCAAATTTTGAGTAAATATCGAAAAACCCTTAAAATTCTAATATCTCGAAAACTATTGAATTTCGGCCATACATATGGGGGGTTCAATTTGTTGCATTTTGGCCCCCTTATCAGCCCCTGACGGATATACGTCGAATTACCAGTAACCCTGTCTAATGAATAGTGTAAACGAACTGATAAGGACTGTGATATCTAATAGTCTAGTAAGATAGTTTAGTGTTTATATGATGTATGTTATGTTCAGTTTTCACGTTTAATTAAATTTTCCTAGATAGAAATAAGATAATAGTGTCACGTAGATCCTAACGCCATCTGTTAGCGAATAGAAGAACTATACGTTAGACGCTAACGCCATCTGTTATCAAATAGCCGAACTACACTGGACCGTTCCCGTAAGTACTAGAATGTTCTGGTATTATGCTAGAACATTCTAGTAACTTACACTCGTCATATAAATAAGGGGTTGACAGCGTTGTAGGACAGTTCAGCTTAGAATGCGAAACAGTGAAGAACAGCTAACAACAGTGAAAGCGGACTAATAGTGAACTACAAGTGATTGTGTTTAAAGTTTCTGATTACTGTATTTGTGATTTTTAATTATAGTGTGATTTTCGTGCAAATTGGTATAAATTTATTTATCCCGAACCCCAGCTCGTAACATTTGGTGTCAGAAGTAAGGGATAAATTATGCCAGTTTTTCCGAAGGACGACACGGAGGGTATCCGTACCCGGAGTCAGCGCCAGCAGGAGGTGGACCAGAGGCGGTTTGAAGGTTCTCCGATACAGACACCTGGTGGTAATCAGCCGACGACGGAGCCAATTTCCGAAGTACCATCTGGAGTTCCTACAGCATCACCAGCAATGGATCTTTCCGCTCTGATGGTGATGTTGCAGGAACAGGCCCGCCGACAGGAGGAACAGGCCCGCCGGCTGGAGGAACAGCTTCAGCGTGACAAGGAGGAACAGGCCCGCCGACAAGAGGAACAGGCCCGCCGGCTGGAGGAACAGCTTCAGCGTGACAAGGAGGAACAGGCCCGCCGACAAGAGGAACAGGCCCGCCGGCTGGAGGAACAGCTTCAGCGTGACAAGGAGGAACAGGCCCGCCGACAAGAGGAACAGGCCCGCCGACAAGAAGAGCAGATCCTCCTCATTAAAGATTTACGCGCGACGTTTGGCAAGGACATCACAGCCGTGAAGGAGAAGGTTCAGCTGCACGAAAATCGTATCTCCGAGGCCGAAATCCAGATCGCTGACATGAGAAAAGCGTTGGGGAACCTGAAAGCTGGAGACGGGACTGCGACTTCTGTAGTTGCTGCACCTTCGGTGCGCGGGTTTAAAGTGCCACCCTTCGATGGAACATCTTCGTGGTCGGCATACAAAATCCAGTTTGAAGCTGTCAAGGAAGCAAATGGGTGGACAAAAGGGCAGGCCATGACCGCACTTACTTTGGGCCTTCGCGACCAGGCCTTAACCATATTGGAAGCTCTCGGTAAGAATGTGACTTACGAGCAGCTGCTTGAGGCGTTAGAAGCCAGATACAGTGACGCACACTTGGAACACGTATTTCGAGCCCAGTTAAAAGATCGTGTGCAACGCAGTGGTGAAAACCTGCAGCAGTGGGCCCTGGAAATTGAAAAGCTGGTTCGAAAGGCGTACCAGTCTGCGCCTGCACCCATCGAAGGGATGCTGGTTCAAGCATTCATCGATGGTATACGGGACCTGGAAGTTAGAGCTGCTGTTAGACTTGGACACCATGAGACGCTGAAAGACGCCTTGGCCCATGCATTGGAGGTGGAGGCAGTAAGGCACGATCATCGAGCCCACCGCATCAGGGAGGTTGCGGAGTTACCAGGACGTGACCGCACTAGGTACAGCCCTAGATGCTACACTTGTGGAGAAAAGGGCCACCTCAAGTCGAGTTGCCCGAAGCGAAGCACTGTCCGCGAAGATCACACCCAGGAAAGAAGGGCGGCTGATGTCACCGCCCAGCAACACCAACGAGTAAACGCCAGGACTGCGGGGCGGGTGCTGGCTGGTGTTAAAAGAGCCCCAAGGATTTCGATCTCACAAGCCCATGATGGGAACAGCCTTATCATCAAAGGTGAAGTGAATGGAAGACCATGTAAGCTGACATTGGATACTGGAGCTTCTCGCACGGTTGTCAGTTGCCAACTAGCGAATCATTTTCTTGGGGACTTCTTCGGTAAGCATGACCGCGTAAATTTAGTAACAGCTGCCGGTCAGCACATACCCGTCCGAGGAGAGAAAGAGGTGGAGTTAAAACTGGGTAACACAATTTACCGGCATAAGGTCATCATGGCTGACATAGTAGGTGACTGCATCCTAGGTTTGGACTTCATGCGACAGCACTGTTGTGAGATCGACGTGAATCAAGGAGTCTTGAAATGTGGTTCAGAAGAAGTGTTCATGGAAGGTGCACCATCGGGCGAAGTGTACTGTTTAAAGAGGATTGTTCTTCCTCCCCGGTCGGAAACAATAGTTCCAGTTATTCTTCCACATAATTCTGGACAGAAAAATCGATGTATTCTCATTGAAAGATTGGACGAAAACCTTCCATGGAAGATGGCGCGGACCTTGGTTAGGGCAATCAACGTTGCAGCCGTACGCATACTGAACCCAAGTGAAAGGGAACAAGTAATCAAGAAGGGTACGTTGATGGGTACCTGTGAAGAACCTGTGTGTGTGTGGGCTTGGTTGCGTAAATGCCAACATCAACCTTCTCGGAATAATGTCCAAAGTGCAAGATTTGACATGTCAAATCTTTTGGAAGACTGTCGCACAGATTTATCGGATGGAGAAATGGAGAAGGCTAAGAAGATGCTACTTCAGTACGCCGACATTTTCTCTGCAAATGATGCTGACATAGGGAAGACTGGATTGGTTCAGCACAGAATTAATACGGGAAACGAGTTACCAATTCGTCAGCGACCAAGAAGAATACCAGTGGCAAGAGAAAAGGAAATGGATAAGATGATTGAAGACATGGTAAAGGATGGAGTTATAGAGCCTTCATCTAGTCCATGGTGTTCTCCTGTGGTCCTGGTGAAAAAGAAGGATGGCAACATGCGGTTTTGTGTGGACTATCGTCGACTGAATGACGTTACAAAGAAAGACAGCTATCCACTACCCAGGATCGACGACACATTGGACACGCTGTCAGGAATGAAGTGGTTTACCACGTTAGACCTAAAAAGTGGCTACTGGCAAGTGGAGATAGATCCTAAGGACAAGGAAAAAACCGCATTCTCTACGGGAAAGGGACTATGGCAATTTAACGTCATGCCATTTGGATTGTGCAATGCTCCTGCAACTTTCGAAAGGCTTATGGAGCTAGTACTCACCGGATTAATTGGAGACGCCTGTCTTGTCTATTTAGATGACATCGTCATCGTAGGCCGCACATTCGAAGACCACCTCCGAAACTTGGAACGTGTACTGTCAAAAATCCAAGGAGCCAATCTTAAGTTAAGTCCGAAAAAGTGCTCATTCTTCAAGAAGCAAGTAAGCTTTTTGGGACACGTGGTCTCGGAAGAGGGAGTACAAACTGATCCAGAGAAAATCGTCGCCGTCAAGGATTGGCCAGTTCCGAAAGACAAGACGCAAGTCAGAGCATTTCTGGGTTTGTGCTCGTACTATCGACGGTTTGTCAACAATTTTGCTGATATTGCCAAACCTCTACACAAGCTTACTGAAGAGAAGAGACAGTTCTGTTGGGATGAGAGCTGTGACATGGCTTTCCAGGACTTAAAGAAACGTTTGTGCAATACCCCAATTTTGGGCTACCCTGACTCAGAAAATGAATTCATAGTTGACACGGACGCTAGTAATACTGGAATTGGCGGTGTGTTATCCCAACGGAAAGGAGATCATGAAGTTGTGATAGCTTATTTCAGCAAATCTTTATCAAAACCAGAGAGAAATTATTGCGTCACGAGGCGCGAGCTACTTGCTGTAGTGAAGACATTACAGCATTTCAGCAAGTACTTGTTGGGACGTAAATTCCACCTGCGAACTGACCATGCTGCATTGAAGTGGTTGTTGCAGTTTAAGAATCCAGAAGGACAAGTAGCGAGATGGATTGAATTGCTACAAGAATTCGACTTCGCAATTGAACATCGCAGTGGGAAATCCCACGGTAACGCGGACGCTTTATCAAGAAGGCCTTGTCCTGAAGACTGCAAGCATTGTATCAGACAAGAAGCTAAGGAAGCGGTACCTGTCAGGATGGTAAGAACGGACCTTAGCGACGAATGGAACAAAACTCTACAGCATGCTCAGCGAAGCGATACAGATATCAAGCCAATTCTCGAGTGGATTGAAGCTAATGCTCCTAAACCGAAATGGTGTGATGTTGCAACGATGAGTACAACCACAAAGAGTTATTGGGCACAGTGGGAGAGCTTGGTAATCCAGGACGGTGTCTTGTGCCGCAAATGGGAAAATGCTCGAGGGAACAGCTGCCACCTGCAAATGATCGTACCTAAAGCAAAGGTACCAGAGGTTCTACAGCTCTACCACAATGGATGTTCAGGAGGTCATATGGGAGTAAAAAGGACTCTATTGAAGATCAGAGACCGGTTCTACTGGATCCATTGTCGAGAGGATGTTGAGGATTGGTGTCGCAAATGCACTAGTTGGGCTGCGGTAAAAGGACCTCACACACGCAGCAGGGGTGCATTGAAAGTGTACAACGTAGGAGCCCCCTGGGAACGGATAGCACTAGACGTCGCTGGCCCTTTCCCTGAAAGTGAAAGTGGAAACAAATATTTCATGGTTGTCATGGATTACTTCACTAAGTGGCCGGAAGTCTTCGCCATTCCTAATCAAGAAGCTACGACAGTTGCTGATAAATTAGTCCACGAAGTCTTTTGTCGGTTTGGGGTACCTTTAGAAATCCACAGCGATCAAGGACGAAATTTCGAGTCTCAAGTGTTTCAGGAAACATGTCGGGTGATGGGTACTCACAAAACCAGAACTACTTCATACCACCCACAATCTGATGGAATGGTGGAAAGATTTAATCAGACGTTGGAAAGATATCTGGCAAAAGTTGTAGCAAGCAGACAAAAGGATTGGGACAAGCACATACAACCGTTTCTCCTGTCATACCGAAGTGCAGTTCACGAGAGTACGACTGTGACACCAGCCTTCGCTAACTTCGGAAGGGAGTTAAGGCTACCAGCAGATTTAATTACCGGCATCCCCCCTGATACTCCACGCAGTTTAACAGATTATGCGAATGACCTGCGCAACAAGATGAATGACGTATATGAGCATGTCAGACAATCAGGCCAACAGATGTCCGAGAAAATGAAAACTCGTTATGACCGGAAGATGAACACTATTGGTTTCGACGAAGGTTCGCTAGTATGGTTGCATAACCCAGCCCGCAGCAAAGGGAAGTCCCCTAAGCTACAGGCAAAATGGGACGAACCGTACAGAATCGTGACCAAGATCAACGATGTCACCTACCGAATTCAAAGGAATACGCGAACTACTCCTAAAATTGTTCATGTCGATCGATTGGCACGATATTACGGGAATAATGATGCTCGGGACGAGCATGTCTTAGGAGGGGGCAGTGTCACGTAGATCCTAACGCCATCTGTTAGCGAATAGAAGAACTATACGTTAGACGCTAACGCCATCTGTTATCAAATAGCCGAACTACACTGGACCGTTCCCGTAAGTACTAGAATGTTCTGGTATTATGCTAGAACATTCTAGTAACTTACACTCGTCATATAAATAAGGGGTTGACAGCGTTGTAGGACAGTTCAGCTTAGAATGCGAAACAGTGAAGAACAGCTAACAACAGTGAAAGCGGACTAATAGTGAACTACAAGTGATTGTGTTTAAAGTTTCTGATTACTGTATTTGTGATTTTTAATTATAGTGTGTTTTTCGTGTAAATTGGTATAAATTTATTTATCCCGAACCCCAGCTCGTAACAATAGGATGTAGAATATAAAATTTGTCATATTATGTTTTTATAGAAAAACTTAAAGAAAAACGTAAATATTGTAACGTGGCTCTCCTTAAGGTAAAGTTCTGTTGTACTTAAGCAAACTGTGTCGAAACCGCCCTATTTCTGATTGGTAAAAATTCGCGAGTTCTGATTGGTCGACCAATCAGAGACTTTAGATTTTCTTATGAAATTTAGTATAAATATCGGGTGGGTTTTCGGTGTCGGCACATTGACCGGCTAAGCAGTCACGGCCTCTCAACTGCGAGATGCCATATAAAAAAAAAAGGTGTCGGCACAGTCGGCGAGCAGCAGCACTAGAAGAAAGAATAACAAGGAACACTAGAAGAAGAATAAACTTCAAGAATTCTCAAGCCAGTGGTTTTATTCCTCACCAATCCAGCAATAGCAAATGTGTATCCTGCACATAATTATTCCATTTTTTTTTCTCCTTTTATTTAAATAAATAAAATAAATAAATAAATATCGTCTGACATTGCACACAGCACCATCTAGTTCCAAGTTAAGCACTTAATTAAGACTTGTGTTATGGATACCAGATGGTTGATACACTACTTAAATACATTTTTTTTTTCGTAAATACATACATATTATAAATAAACATCCATGACTCGGGTACAAATGTCCATATTCATCATACAAACATTTGCCCCTACCGGGATTCGAACCCAGGACCATTTGGTTTCGCTGACTACACTTAGCCACTGTAGCCACTACACCAAACGTGTCGTCAATTTAATATCACAAGATGCAATAATAATATCAATAGCCACAATCATAATGATAATAATAGTAATTTAATATCTTCATTGGTCATAGTTTTACTTACTTGGAAGCTACTGGCAATTAAATGAGGCATTAACAAGGTTATTTCCTTTATTTTAATTATCTCATATTACAGCTACCTCCGGCAGATTAAAAGTCTGACTCTACGAAGGTAAGTTATCCGGAATTAAAACATAGTGTGATTTCCATGGCGCCCGAAATTCTTTTAATTGTTTTACTTGTATTTTTTTATAGTAGAACACACTGGACAAGCTCTCTTTACAATCTTGTCAAAATTTTTATCCATTTGTCACGAATCACACTTTATATATTACAGTATATTGCTGGTAGTCTGAGAATGTGTTGTTTAACAAAGTGTGGCCTACAACTCTCTCGTTGGTCTATGTTTGTTAATATTCTAATACATTTCTTTTGCTGAATGAAGAGGTCTAAAAAATCAGTACTATCTCCCCACAGAATAATACCATAATTAAGCCAGAAGTAGGCATACGCATAATAGGCAGATAAAGTGGTTTATATAGTCTGTGTTAAATTTCAATATGCTTAGAGCATAAATAAATTGGGACAATAAAATTTTGCTCTCATTTTTTTATTGGAAGAAACATATAGAAATATATGTTTCTTCCAATTAAGGTTTGAGTCTAATGTTAGGCCTAAAAGTGTAAATTCGTTTATTTCTTCTAATTTTATTTTTTGCCTTAATATATTTAGGTTTATTGGGGTTCTTTGGTAAGTTCTGAATTGACATATTTTAGTTTTAGATAAGTTTATTTCTATTATTATGTTCGTTTAACCATTGCTCGGTTTCTGTGAAAGTTTTTAAAATAGCTAAATGGTCAACTAATCAATGGTCAACTAGTCAAATAATAAAGAAACATCGTCAGCGAGCAAAATACGCGGCGAACTTATCTTTTTTGGCAAGTGATTTATGGATAATATAAATAAGGTACATCCTAAAACACTTCCTTGTGGTATTGAATTATTAATGGTAGCCATATCTGATCCCATGCTGTACTATTCCTGGTTAACGCTATCAAAATATTCTAGTTCTACGAATTGTACTCTGTCTTGTAGATACGATTTAAACCAATTAAAAGCTTTCCCTCTAATACCTGATCCGTAAAGTTTTTGTAATAAAAATTTATGAGACACCTTGTCATATGCCTGTGTCATATCTAGGAATAGTTCAATAGCGTAATTTCGTTCGTTAATGCAACTATAAATTTCCTGCACGTAGCTGTATACCGCTACCGTTACCGTGACCCCTGGCACCGGCAACTGAAGGAACACGGTCGGTTTTAGTCAGTAAGGGTCTGAAACGCCCTCCTGCTCCGCCCAGAGCGGGAGAAGTTATTTGATGAATTCCAACCGTAAAAAACAGACTCGATTGAGTCTAGAGTTATGCCATAGGTTACAGACATTACAGTTGATGCTAGTATGTGTGATGAGCATCGCATGGTGATGCTGACGACAATGGCATGTCACCCGCGCCGGCTACTCAGTTATTCAACGAAGTTTTTCTAAGATTAGAATATTATCTAGGACAAATGCTTTATTCAAATACCAAATAAGTGTCTCAGTTAGCTTTATCCTTAATACTCAATACTTTATTTGCATTCCACAATGTGTACTTAGGTGGTAAATTAAAAAAAAATTAGATCATTATGGACCCTGTCGGGCACAGCAAAAGACAAAGATCATATAAGTAGTAGGAGAAAGGAAGCTTTAAAAATACAAAAAATTATATCTAAAATAAATCCAATAATACCATGATGGGAATTCTTTACATAATTGAAATTTTTATACATTATTTATATTTTATAGTTTGAATATTCATTTATACTATAATAGCATTTTTCTGTCAAAAGTTGTTTTAGTTTTTTTATAAATATGTTAAATATTTCTTCTTTTTTTATTATGTCAGGCAGTTTATTATATAGTTTTATAGACATTACATAGGAGCTTCTTGAGTGTATTTTTAGTCGAGATTGCGGAATGTTTAATCTTGATTTGTGTCGGAGTGTGAAACGTGATTGTATATCTTCGCGTTTTGTGTAAAACTCTTGACATTTACGAACAAAATTGCAGGTTTCAAATATGTATATACTGGGGAGTGTTAAGATCTCAGACTAAGGAAAATTAGTCTGAGATTAAGATATATATAATTTTGGAAGTGAGGTTTGCAGCTGTCAGTTTGATCAATATTTGCCAGGATTCTAACAAATTTTTTTTTGAAGGATAAATAGTGTGGGGCCATCCGTGCTATTTTTAGTAGTAGGTTAGTAGGTTGGAATAAGCCGACTAAGATAATAAGATAACATGATGGGATGCCCGCCCTCCCAAGCCTGAATACCTTCATAGGTTTTAAATTCCACAAGACATTAGGTATTTGTAATATTTTAAATATTTTGACAAAACGACTGACAGCTGTTGTTGTCCCCTATAAGCCCACAAAAAAAAGTATCGTCAGCGATATAGCCCCGTATTCACTTGATAAATATCCCGCGCCACGAGTCGCTTGAGTCGTCGGCGATGTTAAGTAACGTCTTGCCAGACATATCTTGCAACTTCGCCCGACCTCGCCTGACTTCGCCCGACTTCACCCGAAATCTCTAGAGCTCTTTATCCGCCGTAGACTGTCCGGCCGTGTACGATGCACGACGCAAATCGAAAGCGCAACCATCGTGTATAGTTTATGTTGGTCGTATCCCTAGGTCGTACTCATAGATATAAAAAAGAAGGTTACATTCATGGTTTTCATCAAAAATGTTTTTTTTTTTTTGCCTTTCATTATTTTTATTACATATTAATCACACAGTCAGATATTATGTGGATAGAAAGACATAGTGGATAGAAACAGGCATAGACCGGGCGGCGTCTATGCCTGTTTCTTAGACCTGAGCAGGGCTTTTGACAGGGTTTGTTATGATGTCCTGTGGAAAAAGTAACGCGATGCCAATGTACCTAAGGAGTTATGTTCTGTTCTTGGGTATTGGTACAATAGGCAGATGAATCATGTAAAATGGGATGGGGCTCTCTCGGATCCACATACTTTAGGATGCGGGGTGAGGCAGGGGGGTATATCTTCTCCACTTCTTTTCAACCTGCACATGAATAATCTGATAGATGGACTCAGCAGAAGGCCTGTCGGATGCCATGTTGATAGAGTTTGTGTAAATAACATCAGCTATGCAGATGACATGGTGCTGCTGGCTCCATCTATCAGTGCTCTCAGAGAACTGTTGCAAATGTGTGAGGCGTACGCCGCCAGCCATGGCTTGCAGTATAACGTGAAAAAGAGTGAGTTCTTGGTTTTTGCTCCTAGATCCTAGATGCAGGAGAATGGATAAGGTTGAGGAAGGGTGGGCGTTTTGGGGGGACTGTCTTATGTGATAGAATAGAATAGAATTTATTTCCAAAGTGTTACATTGTATACCACAACTTAAGACTAAGTATTAATCTTATTAAGTACCTACTTACAATTAGTTACCAAATACACGCATTTTTACAAATCAATCATGCTTAGCTAGTAATCATTACACACGCTAAAATGATACGTTTTTCTTTGAATCTCAACTACTTAAACAAAAACAAATAAATAAAAATAAAAAATGTTGTTATAATTATGTTTGAACTAATAAACTAATTGGCGGTATACAGATAAAACATTCTTTACCTTCCGCGCTAGTCATAGACTGTGTTACGGCAAGGTAAGGATTCTCGCACTAGAAATACCAACTGTATGTTAATTGACTTATGGACAATTATCCAATGTGGGTATATGGTCATAAAGGAGGATACAAAAGATGCGAATGGCTAATGAGTTTGGCGTAAACAAGTAGTACATGCAAAAAAATCAGACAATGACTTATATCAAACCTTAGGTGACATTATCAGTTTATAAATCAAACACTTAAAACCACCATGATACAAAATAATGTTATTTTATGTTTTATATCAAAACCAATCATATCATACTCATACTAAAAACAGTCCCGTACGGTATATCGAATTACCCTTGAACGATATAACTGTCTACAGAAAGCATGGTTCACCGACGAACGGTAATACGAGAAAACTATTAGTCGATATCATTATTTAGCGACAGCACGTTTCGCCGAATAACGCTACATAGAATGAATGGTTGGCCGATACCAAGATTTGCCGATGTCATGGTTCGCCGGAACACGCTTGAACTAAATAATCCTTTCAAGATTTGAGATTTTAGTTTAATAAAATAATATTTAGCTATTTGTATGAACCCCGAGCGTAAGCGAGGGGCCACCCAGGGTATCAAGAACCTAGCTGACACAAAGGAGCGAGCGCAGGATAGCGCGAGCGGCGACATGGCTGACAGAAAACGAGAGACAATTCAAATGCGAGCGAAGCGAGCGCGAGCGCGACGAGCGGAGCGAGGAGCCAGAAATAAATATTATTTTATTAAACTATAATCTCAAATCTTGAAAGGATTATTTAGTTCAAGCGTGTTCCGGCGAACCATGACATCGGCAAATCTTGGTATCGGCCAACCATTCATTCTATGTAGCGTTATTCGGCGAAACGTGCTGTCGCTAAATAATGATATCGACTAATAGTTTTCTCGTATTACCGTTCGTCGGTGAACCATGCTTTCTGTAGACAGTTATATCGTTCAAGGGTAATTCGATATACCGTACGGGACTCTATTTGTGAATGGTTGTGGTGTAGGTATATAAATAAATACATATATGTTTATTAAAATAATATATATAAGCATTTATTTATATATCAGGATTAGTGTAAGATATGGATATATTTGTATAATAGTTAGTTTATTTATGTATTAATATTATATTACTTGCATATTTGTATTAATCTTTCTGTCCGTTCATAATCTAATTGATTTTGACGTTCAAAAAGTGCTGATTCTCAGCCTAGTTTGAATAAATGACTTTTGATTTGATTTGATTTGGTTCCACCTGTTATGTTGTGTAAGACTGAACTTCGAAGAGTCTGTGAATTCAAATATCTGGGGCATATAGTCACGGACTCTTCGAAAGACGAATGTGACATGGAAAGGGAACGCAGAGCTTTGACGGTCAGAGCTAATATGCTGGCCCGCAGGTTTGCCCGCTGTACAAGAGACGTAAAGATTTTGTTATTTAAATCCTTTTGTCAGATGTTTTACTCCAGCAGCCTGTGGACAGTATATACGCAAAGGGCTGTCAGTGCTCTGCGGGTCCAATACAATAACGCATTCAGGATGCTGCTGAGGCTTCCTCCGTTTTGCAGCGCGTCCACCATGTTCATGGAGGTACTCACAGATGGTTTCGCGGTGATCTTACGTAAGAGAGCGGCGTCACTGCTGCACAGAGGGCGTGTGAGTAGCAACAGCATCCTGAGTGTGATAGCGGACAGGTATGACTGTCCGTTCTTCAAAAATTGCATGCGTTTATGTGTCAATAACATCGTTTTTAAGCTTTTTTTACTAACAAAATGAATCTTGTTGTCTGAAATGTAAATAAATAATAATAATTATATACGACGCAAGTAATTATATTAAATCAGAAGGTATATTACTTAGAATAATAACGCAGTATATTAAAAAACATTTTGTTAAACATGAAAAAACATGTACCTAATTATGTCGGCTTACATGGAGCACGATAAGACATGACACTCTTCTGTCCAAAGTCTAGAAGGTTATAAACTCTAAAGTAGAAGCCTTAGTATACAAAACCAGCTATAAGTGCCACTTTTCCCTTCAGTAAGCATTATTGGAACAGATTCGAAGATAATTGGTCCGAGATTGGAACTTTTCATTTCCGCCATATTTGAATGTCAAGTACTTATACACTGCTACATGATCTTTTGGCGCTCGAATGACGTTGACAGGGGGGGGGGGGGGGCGCTGTTCAGTTGGTACTACTATTATAAGTCAATGGTTGGTACCCATTGAGCTAGGTAAGTCAATGGTTGGTACCTAAATATTAGTGCAATTAGTTCCGATTCTAGCCACGCGCTAAAAGAAACTTGTTGCGCTATAGTACTTACAATAACTGTTTTCGACACCGAATACCGTAGACAGAGAAAACTACTGTCTACGCCGAATACATACTCCGAAACACGGCCGAAACAAACATTAAGATAGAATTTACAGAGCATACTTTAGTTGTTTAATTGCCATCTATTGGTACATGCGGGAACTAAGTTCGTAGCCGTAGCCAACACCATGGCGTACCGCGGATCGTAGCGCTGCCACGTTGTCGTAGCTACAGCGCACGTCCAATCGTTCGTACTCGGTAGTATAGGTGGCGCTGCAGTGCTTCTTAATTGCATACAGATTATTGAAGTCCGCACTATTTTATTCAAAGAGGAGTAGTATTTTTTTTTAATCCTTCTTTCTCGCTGGGAAGCAGGTAGGCCACTCCGAAGACTAATGAGATATCTTCACTTAGGTAGGTTGGAAGTGTAATTGTTAATTAAGGCCTGCTGAATTCTTAAGCAATTAATAATGATCATCTGGCGTAAGAGGGTTATCACAATTTTTCTTGTATTTGAGTGTTTGAAGAATCACATGCTCAAATACAAGAAAAAAAATATTTATTTAGAGCACTCCCGAGAGAAATAATCGTTAGTTTATGGATTATTTTAAACTTAACATCTGTAACTTATGTACCTACTTTCTGTGCAAATAAAGAACTATTATATTCTACGCAGAATCGATAAATAATCCGATAAGTAAAAGAATACTACCTACACAGAAAGTAAAGATTTATATAAATAGTATGCAGGTATATATACTATATTCCTTTTATATTTATCACTATTTTCAGTCATACTCACGGTAGCAGTACGAGTCAAAGTTGCTTCACGTTTAAGTTATTTTAAAGGAAACATACAAAAATAAGAAACATAACTAAAGCTACAGATGCCCTAAACTATGCTCAAAAACTGAAATGGAAATGGGCGGGACATGTGGCAAGACTGTCAGACGATAGGTGGAACATAAGGGCGACACGGTGGAGTAGCCCAAGTGGGAAACGCCACAGAGGAAGACCGCTTACGAGATGGGCGGACGAGCTCAGTAAAACGCCTGGCCCAAACTGGATGCAAATAGCCCAAGATAGATAGGGCTGGAATTATTTGGAGAAGGCCTTCACCTGCGGAGGGGTTCTTGCAAACTAAACAACTTTTATTGTACTAGATTAAGATTAGTTAACTTTGTTATTGCATTAAATAAAAGGCTTTTATATTTATATTATATTATATGTAAAGGAAACATATTTTCAACTTATTAAATATCTTAATCATTTATGCACAGCATAAACCGCTGTGTCTAGAAACACGAAAGGTTGCCTTTTATAACGAAAGTGAGCAATAAGAAAGGTTGCCTTTTATAACGAAAGTGAGCAATAAGAAAGGTTGCCTTTTATAACGAAAGTGAGCAATAAGAAAGGTTGCCTTTTATAACGAAAGTGAGCAATAAGAAAGGTTGCCTTTTATAACGAAAGTGAGCAATAAGAAAGGTTGCCTTTTATAATGAAAGTGAGCAATAAGAAAGGTTGCCTTTTATAACGAAAGTGAGCAATAAGAAAGGTTGCCTTTTACTAACGAAAGTGAGCAATAAGAAAGGTTGCCTTTTACTAACAAAAGTGAGCAATAAGAAAGGTTGCCTTTTACTAACGAAAGTGAGCAATGAGAAAGGTTGCCTTTTATAACGAAAGTGAGCAATAAGAAAGGTTGCCTTTTATAAAGAAAGTGTGCAATAAGAAAGGTTGCCTTTTATAACGAAAGTGAGCAATAAGAAAGGTTGCCTTTTATAACGAAAGTGAGCAATAAGAAAGGTTGCCTTTTATAACGAAAGTGTGCAATAAGAAAGGTTGCCTTTTATAACGAAAGTGAGCAATAAGAAAGGTTGCCTTTTATAACGAAAGTGTGCAATAAGAAAGGTTGCCTTTTATTACGAAAGTGAGTGTACGGTGCACGTACATGGGTTTTAAAATATTTTTATTCCAATAAGTTAGCCAGTGGATTCGCGTATTTGCACTTTGGACGCGACCTACATTTGACAGTGCATTGACACTGACATATTGAATTATTCTATGCATTCTATGTATACATTTAGTGTTCAATTATACGTGGTTTGAGTCGGAGAACTTGCATTTTTATTTAGATTCATCCCGTTGAGCATTCACTGACATTTTATACCATTTAACTTTAATTTTACATTTGCATTGACAATACTTATGTTAGGGATGCACCCTACATAGTTTTTTGGTACTTCGTAACTATTGCAAGTACCATACAGTCCGATACATCGGTCGATAAGTCTTCGCGCGGGATCTGTGTCGTGTCGTGTCATACCGTGCCACGTGTGTTGCCGTGCAGACGCGTTCGGGGAGGTAGCAGCGGTCACATTGCATTGCATTTGGATACAGGGAGAGTTCCTGAATTTTAAGTAAGATCGTTTATTATTTATCTTACGGCTTTACAATGGAGGGTTTAATCGTGCGTCCAGCTGAGATCCTCGAGGAAGTGAAGAGAATCCATTCTAATTTTAAGAAAGATTCAGCGAGCAGGAAGACCACCGATTACATTCGTAATAGGCTTGAGTAGGTACTTAGATGCGCTATGGGCGGAATTTGAAGTTAAGAACCGGGAGCTGAGTGCAGTAGAAGACAAATTTCACCGGTAACATTTATGAAGTCATTAAGAGTTGGTACCATGGAACGCGACAGGAGATTGCAGCGTTCGAGATGAAGACTCTTGCTGGACCCAGCAACGCCGGCCATAGTAAGTTAAACGTTGAGCTTGACAAAACCCTGTTCGAGACATCTTTAGGAGCAGAGAACAAGCTACTCGATTTACAGCAGTTGCAACAAGCTAACTTTCGTGCGTTCACTAGGTTAGTAAATCGAAGTCTAGGTTAAGGAAAAATGGGAAATTGAGGATATGCTTAAGACTGTAGAGATTCGGTGACTGCAATTGACAAATTACATTTACAAATTGATGGCATATGAAAGGGGAATACACATAATAATTACGTTACGAAAATGCATTTACAAAAATGAAACGGGCGTTGAACACGAAATTAAACGCCTCTACTTATACATCAACTGCAAACATTAACTAAAATTTACATAGCTATCTTTAACGGCATCTATACCTTATGGCCTACTTTTATGGATCTTTACGTAGAAGCGATTCATAATAATTAATAATACAGCGATTGCAAAAACTCAGAAAATGCAGCATCTTAAGGGTAGACTTCGCGGTGAAGCGGAAAAGCTCGTGCAGCATTTACACATTGCACCCGAAAATGTGAACACGTGTTGAACCCGAACACGTGTTGGGAAATTTTGAACCATAGATACAATAATAAGTTTCTGTTATGAAATTCACCAAAAACTTCCAGGTACTTATGCGTCAACCTAATTTGCAAAAACAATCTGAATTCGACCTCAAGCGGTTACATGACACTAGCAACGAAACCTTAAACGCGATACATAACTTGGGCGTCTCTTGGGATCCGATTCTAGTTTACGTGTTATGCGAAAAATTAAACTCCGAAACGTATTCGGAATACATGCAGTCCAGGTCGGATCCGCGCGAGATACCAACGTTCAATCACTTTATGGATTTCGTCGAAAACAAGTTTGTGGCATTAGAACCGTTGCATAGGAAAAAGCCAGAAAACGGTAATAAACATGCATCAAAACCACAAGATAACACGCCGCACCCTTTCGGCAAAAATTACAAGTCAGCAAATTTACAACCTCATAAAAGTTCTACAAACTATTTTCGCAATTTCCATGCATCAAACGCTGGGCAATTCAACAAGACTATTTGTCCATTGTGCAATACCAATCATGCATTATTTCAATGCTCTAAACTCACTGACATGCTAAGGCCAGAAAAAATGGCATTTATAGGATACAATAAAATATGCAAAAATTATTTGTATGTGCATACTAAGTGTTACTGTGCGTCACAGAAAAGATGTAGAGATTGCAACGAACAACATAACACACTTCTGCACAGCGATATTGTGAAGTCAGCGCAAACGCCCTCAGCGACACAAACAAAACATAGACCGTTGTCATCGACTTCAACTAGGTCAAATAAAAACCTGCAAAATATCTTCGCATCAAATAACGATCATGAAATATTATTACCACGATTAACACGAGCCCTAAATCAATGTTCATGTCGCCTAGTATACCGGTAGAAATACATAGGATAATAATGTCTTTGAATAACACAAATAGTGTAGGATATGATGGCGTTAGTACGAAAATACTCAAACACGTATCTATGGAAATATGTGGTCATCTAAGTCATATAATTAACCTTAGTATCAGCGCAGGAATCTTCCCGGATGACTTAAAAACCTCAATAATAAAACCGATATTTACGAAAGAGAACAGAGAATTAATGGAACATTACCGACCAATCGCACTCATACCTGTGATTTCCAAAATATTTGAGAAGTACATTTATAATGAATTATACAATTTTATTGAAAAGCATAACATTCTGTGTGACGAACAAAAAGGGTTTAGACAACATAGGACTATTAATATGGCTATATTTGACTTTATATATAATGTTATTCAGAATGTCAATAATCGAATACCTGTATGTGGCATATTCTGTGATATGACACAGGCCTTTGACCACGTAGATTATCCAATTCTCATAAGTAAGCTTGAAGCTTACGGTATTAGAGGCAATTTACTTAGACTTATTGAGAGTTATCTAAAAGACCGAAAACAAATAACTGAAATTTGCCAAATTAATCCAGTTAGCAAGCGTGAAGAGATATATCGATCCTCAGAGCGTAAAGTTAGGTATGGAGTACCGCAGGGGAGCGTACTAGGTCCCTTCATATTTATTCTGTACGTAAATGATCTACCTAAATGTATTGAACACCCAATAACACTGTTTGCAGACGACAGCACCATGACAATTCCATGTGAAAATCTGGTGACATATGAATCGGACATTAATAAGTGTTTAAAGAGTGTTGTAAATTGGTTAGAGGCAAACAATTTAAAAATAAATTTAAAAAAGACAAAAGCTGTACACTTTAGTCAGCGGATACCTAGCACGCGTCCTAATATACAATACAACAACGATGTCGTAGAAGAAGTAGACAGTACAAAATTCTTGGGGCTCGTAATAGATAAAAATCTAAATTGGAAAGCACATTCTGATACCTTATGTAAGAGAATTAGTAAGTCCGCCTACGCTCTACGTTCATTATCCACAATAGTTGACATAGATGCACTTCTTACTGCTTATTATGGCATAGTAGAATCCCACTTACGTTACGGTATAATATTCTGGGGAAATTCAACCGAAAGGGAAACAGTTTTTAAAGCACAGAAAAGATGTTTACGGGCGATGTTTAAGCTTAAATCTACTGATAGTTGCATGCCATACTTTAAAGAGCATAAAATATTAACATTACCTAGTTTGTACATAATGGAGGTAGCTGTGTTTGTGAAGTCCAACCCAAATCGTTTTAAACGTCTGGCCGACGTAGTCCCACGTAACAGACGAGATAATAATAATATATACTGTGCTCCCACCCCGCCAAAACGGCACTAATGCGGAAGAGTGTCTACTGCATGGCTCCGGCAATCTATAATAAATTACCTAAGCAATGGAAAGAATTACCGCTACCATTGTTTAAAAACAGGCTTCGAAGTTTTCTAACGCATAAAGCATACTATACTGTCAGCGAATTCCTTACTGAGAAACATTTTGAAATAATATGTAGTGATCTGAATAGATAAAACTGTTTTTATTATTATTTTTTATTATTGTTACTATTTTATTTGATATTTTTTTTCTTTTTTTTTCTCTCTTTTACACTTTTTTGACGCCATATTTGAAATTGTATTAGATGACATTTTTATTGTTATTAATTGACTCTAAATTGTGTTCTCAATAATAACTGTAACTGGTTTCTGATATTATTATGTAATCCTCATCAAGATAAGTTATGACGTTATTATTCAATGTCTAAGTATTAAGTTCCAGTATTTTTAGCTTCAAATTATAAATTTTGCATGCCGACTGGTAAAATGTGGCTGAACCTACCTGTTATCACTCTATCACCATGTATTGTACCCATATTTGCAAAATAAATGACTTACTTACTTACTTACTTACCAGCAGCATAGTACAAGTAGCAACAGCTGGAGGTGACTGCATTACACTAAGGGCTTTAGTTGATCAAGGTTCACAAATAACGTTGATAACGGAGAATGCAGCTCAAAGATTGGGCATAAAGCGTCAACAGCTGAGTGCGAACATAAGCGGGATCGGTACCTTATCCAACAGGAGTAAAGGAAAGGTCCATCTATACTGCAAGTGTTTACATAATGACTTCCGGTTAACGACGGAAGCATTAATCAATCATGACACGGGTAGTAAACAGTCTGCCTAATGCTACGTTTGCAAAGAAACCTTGGGCTCATGCATCATGTGACAGACATCACAGTCACACTAGCCGACCCAGACTACAACTTATCTAGGCCTATTAACATACTTCTGGATGCACACGTATTTTCCAAAATACTCATTGTAGTGTAGGTACTTAGAGATAAGTTACAATAGACGTCTTTGTATGCGTCGTCAGTTTGTAATAAAGGCTCGTACACACCGGCGCGACTTGTCGCGCGACGTGTCGCGTAGCGATTCTGCGATATTATCGCGTCGCAACACCGTTCACACTGGCGCGACGAGCCGTCGCACCACGACGCGAAACAAGAGAGTATGAATGGCGGTGCAATCCAAGCTGAGCTCATTATGGATCCTCGTATCTCCATACCTGCCCCCCCTGCCATGACAATCGCTCCAAAAGCAGCTCCCGCTGCACCAATGGCGCCCCGTCAACGCGCAACCACCCCCGTGGTGGGCCACAACCCCCTTGATGCCTTCAACATCATTTCAGGTACATTCAATACCTTTCTAACCCCACGCGCCAGAAAGATGGCTAGTGAAATCGTCGCCGCAAGAAATGCCGGCAACTTATATATGATACAAAGTATCTATAATGCGTATCCCGAAATCACGCAGGCCATGACGTCTTTCGTCACAAAAACCAACCCTTATCCCACTAATGGATAATACACCAATAGCGAGATATATACAGCTCGCGCGATAAGAGTTTGGCGTTATTGCGCAGAAATCAGAAATTGGGTATCAACGGGCAATTAGCGGGGTGCGGGGCGGGTGTGTAGGCGCACGCGGTGCTCTGATTGGCGCTCCGGTCGTTCCCTGCCTCTCGCATCGATACGACGTACCACGCACTCCTGTTGTAC
Organism: Brachylomia viminalis; assembly: GCA_937001585.2. Taxonomy (NCBI): domain Eukaryota; kingdom Metazoa; phylum Arthropoda; class Insecta; order Lepidoptera; family Noctuidae; genus Brachylomia; species Brachylomia viminalis. The sequence goes on from OW443297.2 coordinate 28,100,733, forward strand.
AATCAAAAGTTCAAAAATCCGAAGGTCAAAGCCAAACTCTTATCGCGCGAGCTGTACCCCGATCCCTAAAGCTAGGCTACTTCAATGCCAATAGCATAAAAGGTCAACGCGACGAAATCGCCACGTTTCTCCGTGACCATCAAATAGACATTCTTCTCATTCAAGAGATATTCCTAAAACCCATCCACCGGACCCCTTCAATTGGCAACTATCGCGTAGTTCGAAATGACAGGTCCCGTTGTCACTTGGGCGGCACCCTAATCTTTACAAAAAGTCACTCTACTGCATCCCCTTGGACCCTCCCCCTCTATCACGACTTGAAGTGTCTATCTGTCGACTAGGCTTAACAGGCCACCAACCGATCACCTTAGTATCGGCCTACCTTCCCCCCACTAACACTTCGGAGAACTTCCAACTTCTATTCAACGACCTCTCTGCCCTGCTTGGCTTAAGTGACACCGTTATCATAGCGGGTGATCTCAACGCCAAACATTCCGCCTGGAACAGCTCTAGAACCTCCGCCAGAGGAAAACACTTGTTTGACCTCTGCCCCGTCCTTAATTTCGATGTCATCGCCCCGATGACTCCCACGCACTTCCCCCACAATTCTAACCATACCCCCGACGTCCTCGATGTAGAGCTTCTAAAGAATATCAACCTACGGTTGGACTCTATAGAGGCGGTGCAAGAGCTCACCTCAGACCACCGGCACCGCCCAGTTGTCATCCAACTGGCCCCCCGCATAGGGCTCCCTGACCCCAACCAACCCCCATCTACCAAAGTGGTAACGGACTGGAGGAAAGTAAGCAACTGCCTGAAATCCAACACGTCCCCCGACTTAGACTCCATCCCCGACCACTTCGACTCTATCGCTGACACGACGGCGGCGATCGACTCATTCACTGGACACGTACAATCAGTCCCAGTGTACGTGGACTGTTGAATGAGAAGAACGCAGCTGTCCGTGCTTACAGCAGCTTTCCCAGCGACGCGAACAAAGCCCACATGCGCTACTTACAGAGATCTGTAAGGACACGCATAGCGGAGCTGCGTACTGCGGGCTGGGACATGATGCTGAGCGAGCCAGAGCCTACCCATCTGGCCTTCTGGGACCCACAGAGAAAACTCAAATCCCAAGAAGTAGTCTCCATGCACCCCCTGATTCGCCCCGATAAGACAATCGCTCATGACGATGTCGACAAAGCTGAATGCCTCGCCATCAGTCTCGAGGCTCAATGCACACCCAGCTCTCAACCAGTTGATCAAGCTCACCTCTCCGAGGTCGACGCTGAAGTTGAACGCAGAGCTTCCCTCCCCCCTGTCGAAGACCCTGAGTATCCTCTTCCTCCAGTCACTCCAAACGAAGTGCAGGATATTATCCCGGCTTAGACGGAATCACCAATCGGGTGTTCCAACTATTCCCTGCCCACCTAATAATGCTAATGATTACCATCTTCAATGGTGCCTTAAGCAACAATATCTTCCCACAACAGTGGAAAAAGGCCACCGTCATCGGTATCCCAAAGCTTGGAAAGCCAAAGTCTAGATAGAAAGTATAAGCGACTCAGAAATTACGCTGAAACAAAGGGCCTCATCCCAAACGAACAATTCGGTTTTCGAACCCAACACTCCTGCGTTCAACAGATCCACCGTATCGTCGAACACATAAGCGTTTGCTTCCAACGTGGTTCGATGACGGGCGCCGTATTGTTCGACATAGCCAAAGCGTTTGACAAGGTCTGGCACAACGGCTTATTATACAAGCTTTACAAACTTGGTGTGCCAGACCGTCTCGTCCTCATCCTGAGAGACTACCTGACAAACAGCACATTCTGCTATCGCATCGAAGGCGCGCTATCCTCCCCTCATCCCATACGTGCAGGAGTCCCCCAGGGCTCTGTGCTTGCCCCGCTCATATTCACGCTTTTCACCAGCGACATCCCAAAGAGCAAAAAGGCTCAGCTGGCTCTGTTCGCAGACGACACGGCCATCTACTACACCGGTAACGACAAAATTCCAATAGCTCGTATCCTTCAAACCGCAGTCGACAAACTCGGCGAGTGGTTTAAAAAGTGGAGAATAGAAGTTAATCCCGATAAAAGCCAAGCGGTCCTATTCACAAGACCGAGACACGGCCTCAGCCCCCCCCAACCGATCACTATGTCCGGCAAGCCGATCCCTTGGGAGAAGCGAGCCAAATACCTCGGTGTCATCCTCGATGAGCACCTATCCTTCGCAGAGCATATAAAGAAGGCCCGCTCGCGCGCCGCCTTCGCTCTTGGTAGACTCCACTCCGTTCTGAATGCACACAGCAAACTGTCCCTCAGGTGCGTGCATTCGTCCAATCATGACCTACTCGTATGCCAGTGCAGTCTTCGCACACGCCAAATCTCATCACATCCATAGGATGCAGGCCCTACAAAATCGTGTCCTTCGTAGGTCAACAGGTTCCCCCTGGTATTTTCGTAATGAAATACTCCACCTAGACCTCAAAATCCCCACTATCCATCAATTCATGAAACGTAATTCCAAGCGTTTCTTCGACACCTCCAACAAGCATTGCAACCCTCTGGTTGTCAAGGCCGCAGGCTATGTCCCCTCTAAAATCAGTCAAATCCGCCACCCAAGGCATGTCCTCACCGACCCCGATGGCCCCATAACACTGCTCCAGGAGAGCAATAGGGCCACCAGTACAGTGCACAAAATACACAAACCGTCATTGCGTCCTCGCCGCCGAAGTACCTCGCGAATCCCCCGACGTAATCGTCCCCCCCGACCCTTGCCCGGCGAAGCGCCAGCCCGCGCCGTAGCTGAGCCTGTAACTATAAACCCCCGACTGTGACCTCTGAGTTTATTTCGGCGTTTCTTCTCAGAGTAGTCAATTAGGAAACGCCGACCTCATCAAGCTTAATAATAATAAAAATCAGATCCAGCCTGTCCCACCTTGCTGTCCCCCCCCCCCCCCCCAGCGATGCCCTAAGCCGAGGTTCGTACCCCACGGGGGGTGCCCTTAGGTGACAGTCGCTTAGTTTGTAAAAATATGTCCCTGGCGTTGCGTTGATAGGTGAACTGGGCTTAGAATTATCTCCTAGTAAATCAAATTACTGTGTTTTTAGTAGGGGTCGCAGAAGAATATTACCCACATTAAAGTTATATGGATGTAATTTGGGTTTCTTGGAATGCATTAAATACTTGGGGATGTGGTTAGATAGAAGCCTGCGTTGGGGCAAACACATAAATGAAATAATTGAAAAATGCTCAAAACTTTTAAATATATTAAAAGTGCTTGCTGGTAGCTCCTTTGGAATGCATACAATTCACATGCGCAGACTGTATATCGCGTTAATTAGAAGCCGAATGGATTACGGTTGTTTTATTTATGATTGCAGTGCGAAGACACATACCCTGAAGTTAGATAGATTGCAAAATCAGGCCTTAAGGTTAATAGGAGGTTTTATTAAAAGTTCACCGATACACGTAATGGAAAGCGAGTTAAATGTAATACCATTGTGCTTGAGAAGGCAATACTTGGCATATAAATTTAGTTTGAAAGTAATTTCGTGGACCAATAATGTAACTGCTAGTAATATTTCGGATCTAAGTGCTCTTTGTAATGTAAGGTATTGGGAAAACAAGAGAAAACCTTTGCTTGTGAAAACTTACAGGGATGCTTGCCAATTTAATATTAATTCTGTTCGTATTCTTGGTATGTTTGATTTGGACGTATGGGTTACAGGAATTGATCTTGGAAAAATAATTTGTGTAAATCTTGAGAGTGTTAAATGTTCTAAAACTTGTTATGACTCTAATATATTAGTGCACAATGTCATCGCCGAATTAACCGAGAGCTATAATGGCTGGCATAGAATATTTACCGATGGGTCTAAAAGTATTCTGGGTCTAGGAGCTGGATTCTATGACAAAACCTTACAACATAAAGAAGGATTTAAAATCGGTTGTGAAGTATCAATAATGACACTGGAACTTATTGCAATATATCAGGCCTTATCTTACGCAATGAATCATAATTTGAATAAAGTTGTTATTTTTTCAGACAGTAAGAGTGCCTTGCAACATGTGGCTCGATGCGCCTCTGGTCGCAGAGGTGCAACGATAGCCTATGATATCCTGAAAGCTATTATTATTTTTAATGATAAGGGTATAGAATTAAAGTTGCAATGGGTTCCAGCACATATTGGTCTGAAAGGGAACGAGGAAGCTGACCGTATAGCTAAGTTGGCGGCAGTACATGGCAGGGTAACTGACTACTTACCGGATCATTGGGAGTTAGTACCTACATTTAAATCGGTATGTTTTGATGATTGGAAACAGTTATTTGATGGTAAATCTATAGATAAAGGCATATGGTATAAGACCATACAGGGGGAGCTTCCTCGTGTCCCTTGGTTTAATGGCAGTATCTTAAGTAGAAATTATGTGAAATTGGCCCTTAGACTTAGATCCGGACACTATCCATCAGCAAAGTTTGCCTTCTTAATGAAAAAGTCGAATTCTCCTAATTGTTTAACTTGTAATAAAATTGAAGATGTTCAGCATTTGCTGATGGAGTGTGTCCGGAATAAAGATGAACGCAACTTGCTGCTGAACGAATTAAAATTAAATAGGCTGGATGTGGGTCTGATTCAAAGCATTTTGGCAAACCCTAAATCGGAGGCAGCTAAAAAGTTATGTAGTTTAGTATTAGTCGTTCAGCAGTGAGCGGTAGCTTTTTAGTATTACTATAATATTTTTTTTTTCTTTGTGTTATATTTCATATTTCTAAGTGAATTTACTTTGTTATAAGGTATGATGGGGTTGACATATCCTTATTGGACAAAAGCCCCTTAATTAAAAAAAAATTAAGATTAAAAAAAAAAAAAATGTCCCTGGCAAATAAAAGATTAACTTTTATATTTTACGACTAAGTTTTCGTTTATGTTGTAGCAGCTCATACTTACGTTTAGACATACGAACTAGAGGAACTGAGGAACCCATACGGCCGTTCGCCACCGCAGCCCGCACATACTAAAAAAAGTAGGTACTCTGTCTGTAGTCAGTGATACTAAGCTAGCTATACTAGCAAATTGTGTTAGTCCTAACTTTATTAATATACCCTATAAATTATTGTAAATCATTTCGACTGGTACTGTATTTAAGCAGAGTTTTCTATTAAATCATAGATCGTTATTCGCTTTCTTATTTGTAACACGCAACCCCTAAAATGTGATTTCGGAAAATAACTTTAATTTCTACATGTAATGTGTAGGTACTTTCGGTTACAACACTTTTTATGGGCGTTTTATGAGTAGGTTGGTACTTAATTATCATTTTGAAGTCATCTTAATTTACGGGTACACTTGTCAAGTTGAGGAAACAACATACGAGTACGTAGAACACTGGAACTAACCTAGGATAGTTACATTAAAATGACTTATTAAACTAACTCCGTAAGTATCTACGTGAATTCTTTTCTAATAAATTATGCAGAATCAGAATCAGAATCAGATCTTTATTTGCATAGAATGTAGGTACAGGTATAAGATGTACTTAAATTAATTAGATCGGCTACAGTCTACCTTACGGCGTGCAAATTATTACAAAAATTAAAATATTATTAAAGTCAAAACAATGTCAACAAAAACAAAAACAGACATTAAAACGAAGTCAAACCTTAGGCGTACAAATTATTACATAAATTAAAATATTAATAAAATCAAAATAATGTCAATAAAACAAAAACGGAAATTAAAGTGAAGTCAATTAATAATATTACAGTCAGGTAATAAATAAGTCTTACATGGTCAAATTTTCAATTAAAATCAATCATAACCTGGATAAATTTATATCATTTAGAAATTCTTTCACTGAGTAATAGCATTTGCCTAAAAGTAGTGCAGTTACCTTAGATTTAAAAACGTTTACCGAACAATCCTTAAAACCATGAGGTATTTTATTATAAATGACAGGACCCATTGTCATAATACATTTCCTTAACAGTGCTGTTTTTTACCCGAATGTAGCAAGTTCTTGTATTGGGATCTCAAGGGGCCATTGCGTGTTCTTATATTGGCCAGTGACGGAAATAAGTATAAATTGGTTTTTACAAAAATTGCCACTTCCAATATGTACAAACATGGAAAAGTCAGTATCCCCAGAGACCGAAACATAGGTTCACAGCTGTCTGTGCTTTTAAGGTTTGACAATGCTCAATATGTTTAAGCATAACTGGTGAAATTTCGTACCTACTAACCCTCTGAGAATTACAGGCGTGATGTTTTTTATGTGATCACTTAGTTAGTCTAATAAATGAGTGATCTAATTATGCATAATATAGTAAACTATCACTATTCATAGACTGACTCATTGATCTACTGATCGCAAAGCAACTGCGCGTGAGGTCCTGTGGGAGTTCTAATGTAACACAGCCGCTCGCATTCAGACGATGACCTACTTAGAACTGAATCACGCACTCGACTGCTAGCGGAGCCCAAGCGCTCTTAGATTACGCAATAAGTAAAAAAAATATATAATTTCAGATGTCTTACATAATGGTGCCGATTCTTTTGTCACAAAATTCTCTAAACTAGACTAAAAATCACCGAAATGTACTTTACTAAATTAAATTGACTATAATAGTGACACAACTTAACTATATTGACTATACATTATGAGGTCAGCGTCTTCATTTTCACATTACACTACACAGTGAGCAGTGTTTGCGAAATATACTTTTGATGTAAAATTAAAACGATAAAAAAATATAAAACGTAGTTTTGAGTCAAAATCCGCAAATAAAATAGTACGGCAGCACGTGGCATGTCATGTGCGCGGCGGCGCGCAAGCGCCGCGCCACGCCGTGGCGCCACCGGCGGGCGCGGCGATATGCCGCCATGGCTACGTGTTATTTTAATATTTCTAAATGGTTTGCGAATCAATAAATTATCAAGTCTATTATTCTTGCAGTAAGTACAGTCTCGAGCACTAATAAGTATACTTACACTTAGCAAAATGTAAAAGCGATATTCTCGTGGAATATTGATTGCAACTTTGAAATAAAACTTATTTCATAACAGTATAGGTTCCAAAATATTATATTCGTAACAACATAAAATTACAATCAATACAGTTGGAGAAAATCACATTTAGAAGTTGCTAAGTGTAACCATATTCGTGCTCGTGACTGTACATTATGAGGTCAGCGTCTTCATTTTTACAAACACTACACAGTGAGCAGTGTTTGCGAAAATTAACTTTTGACGTAAAATTAAAATGATAAAAAAATATAAAACGTAGTTTTGAGTCAAAATCCGCAAATAAAATAGTACCTACGGCAGCACGTGGCATGTGCGGCGCGGCGCACAGTGGATCCATATTGAAAATTAGTGGACATGGGCAACAAAGTTCCAATATCGATTCGATATTTTTTTATGTGATTCTTCATGATATTCCAGACAACTTTTACTCTTGTGAAATTTCTTCTAAAGTTGATCGTTTGTCTGAAAAAAAATAAATTAGATTTTTTTGTATGGAGCGAATCACGTTTATTTTTTTTTCTTCAATTGTACGAATATGTTAGGTGTATGGCGTGAGTATAATATGATAGCTAGGGCTCTATCCACGAAAAAATATATCAGCGCCGGCCATCCGCGGCCGCGCGAGTAATCATTCGGTAAAAAAATAATATTTTCTATGAAATTTTTTGCCTTTTAAAATCAATTCAAAGTCATATTTTCTGTCTCATTTGGTTGTTTTAATTTTTTTAGTTAAATATATAGTTTTAATAGCACATAGGTACTCACAACTAGTAATTCTGGCAGAAGTTTAGTTATTATTGCATGTTATCGGTGGCACCTGCATTGTGATTGATGACTCATTTGTTTGTGCGCTCGGCTAAGTGCATAACAAACGAGTCACCGAAAAATAATTGTCTCTGATTGGCTGTTATTTTTTGAACTACCTGCACATTATTTATTGTTATCGGTGGCACCTGCATTGTGATTGATGACTCATTTGTTTGTGCGCTCGTCTAAGCGCATAACTAATGAGTCATCGAAAAATGCTCGTCTCTGATTGGCTGAATAATTTTCAGTCATGTTAATATGTTCACTACTTGAGTAATTAACACTGACTATAAATACAAAGACATTCATTAAGTCCCTCTAGTTTCGCTCTTGTCGCTTATTTGTGAACACAGTGAAATACTTTTATTTTTATATTTACTTTAGAACTATGGCTGGATTTTGTACCAACCTAGATCTTTTTGTGAAATTAAGAAGTGGTGGTGATCTGAAAAATTATATGTTTCTATATGAAAGTATAATTTCTGTTTTGAATACCACAGTTTCTGAAGAAGACAAAAACCTAATCAAGGAGTTCTGTCGGCTTTTTTGTGTAAGTCTAAATAAAAAGTGGATAGAGTCAAGTAGAAATCAAAAAACTTTTATGAATCGTGTAAATAATCGCAAGTGGTTGGAAAAAAACATCAACTGGCCTGTTTGTGACAGTGTCGACCTGAGAAGTGAGTTGGGCTTTTCGGACGCAGCCTTATCTGAGCCAGTGGATATGAATTCCCATGTTCCTAATCTTGCAGTATGTACTACGGAAGCGGGAACATCTCCAGAAAAGGAGCACAGAAAACCGTTCAAAGACTTAAGTAATAAGCAAAAAAAAAAGACGTTCTACTTCCATAGTAGAAGAAAATTCCGAGGAAGAGTTGCAGCACTGGTACTTAACAAAATTGAAAGACAACGGCAAAACGAATCTGGCAAAAGTGTTCGAATACCTTTCCAGTAATCCAGAAACGCTATCCGAAGTACACGAGCGACTATTCAAAAAGCAGAGCCTAAGTACTGTCTCTGAAGATAAGTGTTTAGCTCTTTATACATCACTTGCGCTCACGAGATGGAAGTAGGTACTTAGCTCTTCGACAATTTCTGAAAGAAGAAAACTGTGCTGCCTTTCCATCTTATCCAAAGCTCGTTAATGCCAAGAAAAGATGTTATCCACCACAAGAGAGTATGGAGATTACCGAAAATTGAGCTCAAATTAAATTGCAAGCGCTATTGGACCACACTGTGGAGAGGATTTTACTAGATGTGAATTCTGTTGATAGGTCTCAAAATGAAGAACTCAAGTTAACCTAGAAATGGGGGCTTGATGGTTCTTCGTCGCAGAGTAACTATAAACAGAAAACGTCAAACACAGCTACAGAGTTCGGTGATTCATCAGTAGTCACGATAAGCATCGTCCCTCTTCGGCTAGTGTCTGGCTCATCATCTGGGAATGAAAATATAGTTTGGGAGAACCCCACACTTTGCTCAACTCTGTACTGTCGACCAGTGAAGTTCACATTCACTTCGGAGACAGCTGATTTTATAAAGTCTGAAGAGTCGGAGATGAAAAAACAAATTGATGAACGAATATCTACACAGTGTGGAAATATTATTGTATCACATGAATTGCATATGACCACGATTGATGGAAAAGTGGCCAATATTATTGCATTTGCAACGTGCCCCATTTGCTTGGCAAAACCAAGCGAGATGAATAATTTAAGCGACAAGAGCGAAACTAGAGGGAGTTAATGAATGTCTTTGTATTTATAGTCAGTGTTAATTACTCAAGTAGTGAACATATTAACATGACTGAAAATTATTCAGCCAATCAGAGACAATTATTTTTCGGTGACTCGTTTGTTATGCACTTAGCCGAGCGCACAAACAAATGAGTCATCAATCACAATCACTGACCTCTATTAAAGTACGCTGGACTGGCTATCGCTATCAATTTCATGTGCCTATTTGAAAATCGCCATTTTGGCGCTGACGGCAGCAGTGTGGGGGAATGGAACTAATACTAGTGATGTATAACAAAAGGTTTGTTATCGATAAAAACTTTTCTGATATCGACCACAATGATAGAAATATTACCAACGCAATAAACCAATTTAATTTATAGGAAATCTGTAACAATAGTTACAGATTTCCTATAAATTACATTGGTTTAGGTACTTATTAACATGTAACATTCGTGTTGTCTTTTAAACGTAATATGTTTTTAAAAACGTGAAATACTATTTATAACATATTTTAAGATTTACTAAAATTGTAGATAATAAATTGATTTAAAACAATATAGGCATATATTTTGTTATATGTTACTAAAACACAGATAAAAAGACATGTCTGCACTAGTTGAGTACCTAACTAATGAACTATAGATAGTCGTAATAAACAGATATTTTACGTAGAAAACATAACTTGAAATAGCAGTATCTAGTACTGTTTATGGACTGTAATAATAAGTATCACATGTCCGGTTGACCCCTTCCTTCCTTGTTCTCCTTAATCGGATAACAGTTCACTATAGGATCAATAAATATAAAAATTCTGTAAAATAGTAAATTACTAAGATAGAAATAGTAATTAATAAGATAATCCCTTCCTATAAAGAGTGCACAATAAGATATTATTACTAGTCAGATACCGCATGTTGCCATGTGATAAGAGACACAATAACTTTCTATTAGGTCTGTAATTACGGTAATTAACTTGTAACAACTTAATTACCGCAGGGGAGGGGGGAGACAGGGAAATAAAAAAAGCATTCTCAAATCACATATTTTATTAAATTAAAAATTACTGTCGAGCCATTTTTTCAACGTAGTCCGTGACTGATGTTTTAAGAAACAGGCTTCCGTGAAGTGTTTAGAACACAGATAATGATTCATTGTCGGAGTCCAGTTGACAACCTTCATATTTTTTAACCAAAGTTTGAGAGTGTAATCGGAGGGGAACCTGTAATTAAAGGAAACATTATAGTAGGTATGGGTAAAAAATTATAAATTATATACATATTATATCTATAATTATATAGAACACTTAATGAGAATTATGAATCATAAGTGTTAAATTATTTGTTATTGACTCTAATAATAAACCATGAAGTGTTTTGCTATTATTAGAGATCATTATAATGTGCGTATCATTATTCTAACTATGATGAGCATGACTTTTGTTTTACATCATAATATTACGAAAGTATCGATATGAATTTTGACATCCCTAACAAAAGTTATTGGTTATAAAAATGTTCGTAAAATCCCGTAAACTCGAATAGTTTACGTATATTATTGTAAGAATACACTGTTTTAAGCGGTTTTCTAATAAGTATTTATGTTTTAGATTCACTTACTTGTGAAAACTGACACCACTGCCCTTTTCGTATCGTGTTTTACAATATACGCACGATTTCATGTTGGACGAACAATACAAGCTATGATACAATCACTGTCACTATTTTATAACACTTTAATTTATATCACAATCACAGTAAACACTTTAGAAAACTTTTTATTCCGCAGAGACACTTAGCGTAAAATCAACAAACAACGGCCATTTGCAATCTTATTAGTTCTCGGAACTCTCACGTCTGTCACTGGGGGCGCTTTGAATCGGCACAGCAAATAGCTGTCATTTTGTATGGGATAGCCAGTCCAGCGTACTTTAATAGAGGTCAGTGATCACAATGCAGGTGCCACGCAATAACAATAGATAATGTGCAGGTAGTTAAAAAAATAACAGCCAATCAGAGACAATTATTTTTCGGTGACTCGTTTGTTATGCACTTAGCCGAGCGCACAAACAAATGAGTCATCAATCACAATGCAGGTACCACCGATAACATGCAATAATAACTAAACTTCTGCCAGAATTACTAGTTGTGAGTACCTATGTGCTATTAAAACTATATATTTAACTAAAAAGGTGAAAACAGCCAAGTGAGACAGAAAATATGACTTTGAATTGATTTTAAAAGGCAAAAAATTTCATAGAAAATATTATTTTTTTACCGAATGATTACTCGCGCGGCCGCGGATGGCCGGCGCTGATATATTTTTTCGTGAATAGATAATGATTCTAGCTATCATATACTCACGCCATACACCTAACATATTCGTACAATTGAAGAAAAAAAAATAAACGTGATTCGCTCCATACAAAAAAATCTAATTTATTTTTTTTCAGACAAACGATCAACTTTAGAAGAAATTTCACAAGAGTAAAAGTTGTCTGGAATATCATGAAGAATCACATAAAAAAATATCGAATCGATATTGGAACTTTGTTGCCCATGTCCACTAATTTTCAATATGGATCCACTGTGCGGCGTGGCGGCCAGCGCAGGAGCTGCAAAAAGGTACCTACTTCTTTGACCACGCCACGCTCCGCCAAAACTATTACTAAGTTATTGCAATGTAACTCTTACATCATTGCAATAAAGTATAAATTAGAATGATTGATATTTATTTGCAAGGACTTTTTTAGCTTCGAATGGTTGGTTGGTTGGTGGTAAGTTAATTTCATCAGACATCCTACTTTATACCTTAAAAATGAAATAAGAGTCGTATTGCAATGAATTACTATTTTGCTTATGATATTTTTTTTATTTGGAATAAAACTTAGGTTAGGTTGGGTTATGTCGACCGACCCCACGCTCGGCAAACACGTACAGATCTGCCTTCGTCCTCTGACGATGATCGTCTACTACTGAGCTCAGCTTGGTTGGATTGCACCGCCATTTATACTCTCTTGTTTTGCGTCGCGTAGCAAGCGCGACGGCGGGCGCGGCGCGGCGTCGCGGCGCGACGGCGGCGGCGGCGTCGCGGCGGCAGTGCAAAGGTATTATATTTTATTTTATTTTGTACTATGACTTGTGTAGTATTTACCTATGGTTATTTATCTGAAATAAATAATTTGATTTGATTTGGTAGGTTTTAGGATAAGGTGTGCAGCGTCGACATGTTTTATATGGAATTTTTCACTTTTTGCATAAAAATATGAAAAATTATTACCTACCTATTGAGTTATAGAGGTTTAAAGATTTTATTAAGGGGGTCAAAATTTTCATTATTTTTGCGATAGGACATACCGTTTACGAGATACTTATAAATAAGCTCTAAGAAAAGAAAAAAATGATACAGCACTGTTTTTGCATGTGAAGTCGAGCTGTTGGTGTGAATTTTAGTTCATGACAACTAATTTTATTCCACACCTATATAATCGCGATTAAAAATAGTTATTAGTTATGACAATAAAAATTTTTGGTGAAAAACGTCAAATTCAGAATAGCAAAATTGCCATTTTCACTCTTCAAGCAGTTGAGACCGACTGCTTAAAGCCGCGACCGCGCGGTGAACTTTAGTCATTCATTCGCTGCCGTACACACGACTGCTCGAGCAGTCGCGACCACTTCAAGCCGTCAACTGCATGACGAAATTCCATCGTGCCGTCGACCGCTCGCAAGCGGTCGCGAGGCATACACCGACTGCTCGAGCCGTTGACTGCGCTAGAGCAGTCGACAGCTCTCCGACCTCCCACCCCGTCCCTTGTGGCCTCGCGGCGTCTGTCTGTCTCGTCTCATTTGTCGACTGATCTTTGAACATGGAGGGCGTATGCGATAGTAATGCGCTTATTAGTGCAATTAAATCGCAAGAACTTATTTGGAACTATAAACTTAAGGAACACAGCGACAAAATAAAGAAGAACAATGCATGGGCAATTATTTGCGCCCAAGTTATTAAGAACTTTGATGAAAAACCTGTTCTAGAAAAAAATCAAATCGGTAAGTAAAAAAGGGGTGCGCCAAAGTTCACCTAAATTTTCAACTCCGATAATTGGAAATCCGAAAATGTTCTTCCTAACATTTTTCATCCTAACAATCACAATTCCTAACTACTCTGTCTCTAATAGAAAAATAATATTGTCGGTCGTAGTGAACAGACGTATCGAGCGATTATTACAATAAGCAAATAATTACTTGCGAAATTGTGACCTAGTTTAACCAAATAGCCAGTAGTGACTCATACTTACATTAGATTTGTGAACGGTGTGTGAGTAGAAATGACCGGCGTTTAACAGGAACAAAATAACCTGCTTCAGGATGGAGGATAGTCCATTCATCCGGAGTAGTATATGTGTTCGCTCCCCCCCTTCTACACCTGTGCCCGGGGCCGTACCCACTTCTACCCCCCAAGTCCAAGTCAAGTCCCCTCAAGTGCCTAACCAAAGGAACGATGCCCCTGAAGTTGTCTCGACGTCAGAAATTCAGAACTGGATGGCGGTCATCGAACAGAGCCTGAAGGAGGTCTGTACTATTGCAGCTGAGGGAAAGTTGAATGTGGAGCAGAAAACGCGCGTCAATAGTCTATGCCGGAAAATTGGACACGGGACTTCGCAGATGGCCGTCATGTACCAGTCCGTCAAAGCAAAAGCTCTTCAATCGCACTACACAATCAGAACTCTCGAAAACCAACTCGATCTTTCGCAGCAGCTACAGAGCCTTAAGCTGAGTATCGAAGATTCGACGAAACCTGCCCAGGGATCTTCCTTTGCTGACATGGTAAAGAAAGGTGCCAACAATTTTATCCAGCCGAGTTATGTAAGTTCTGTGGCCATATACCCGAGTGACAAGTTGAAGACCAGCGATGAGACCAAAACTCTTGTCCAAAAAATTATCAACCCCGAACAAATGAAGCTCCATGTGAGAGGCCTGCGCAAGACGAAGAACGGCGGTGTAATCATCAGCACTGAGACGAAGGACGACATCGAGAAGCTGAGACAATCGGTGCAGCTAACTAATTCAGGCCTAACAGTCGACGAGCCCCCTAAAAGGAGGCCTAGGGTTGTGTTTTTAGGAGTGCCAACATCCATGCAGGAAACTGAGGTTTTTACCTATTTGTACAAGCAAAATATAGCCGAAAAACTTCAGAACTACAGCCTTGAGACGTTTTTGAGCTCAATTAAATTAAGTCATAAGTCAGGTAAGAAAGACGCTGAGACCTGTAATTACATAGTTGAAGTATCTGCAGTTATACGCAAAGCCCTGATATCACAAGACCGTGTTTTTGTAAATTGGTCATCATGCCCCGTGAGAGACTTTACTTTGGTCACCCGATGTTATAAGTGTCAGCAGTATGGACATGCGGCCAAGTTCTGTCGACAGACAGCGTATACCTGCGGCCACTGTGGTGATGAAGGTCACTCAATAAAAGAATGTCCAAAACAGGCTGACGAACCAAAATGCGCTACTTGCTTGCATTTCAAAAAGCCAGACAAGCATAACACAGGCGCTGCTGACTGCCCCGCGAAAATAATGGCTGAAAAAAGGTACATCAATTCTGTAGATTATGGAGGCGCCTAAGAGCGCCGTAAATTAGTTATTTTTCTGACCTTCTTTTTTATATTTTTATTTTTTAACTACCATTATGATAAATAGTTTGATTAATGATTTAGATAATTTCTCTGTATCCGAGTCCAAAGTTTGTGAAGCTGAAAACTGCAAACAATATTTAGCCGGCTACAAAACACCGCTAACCATATTAACACAAAATATCCGCAGTGTTTTTAAGAATTTTGATAGCTTTAGTACATTTCAGCAACGGATAAACATAAACTGTGACGTTATTGTTTTAACCGAATGCTGGCTTTCTAAACAATATAACATACCACTAATCCCGGGATATAATATGTATAGAAGTAATATCAATTACAACCAAAATGATGGGGTGATAGTTTATGCAAGAGATCATCTCAATGTCTCTGTTCAGGAACCTGTTATGCACGACTGTAACAGATTGTTAGTTAAAATTGGATCAGAATTTGCGATATTAGCGTTATATCGACCTCCGTCTTTTAGAAATACTAGCATTTTTACTGACTCTCTGAATGAGACCTTGCAAACCCTGTCATCCATCAAAAACACGATTGTAATTGGAGATATTAATATCAATATTTTACCAGGAAGTGCTGATGCGTCTGCTCAGGACTACCTCAACCTATGCGCCTTTCATGGCTTGCTCCCAGCACACAGCTTTCCTACACATCACAGTGGCTCCTGTTTGGATCATATTATGCTTAAATCGAATTTACCTTCACTTGCACTTGTAATTAACTCAACAATAACCGATCACAATGCTGCCCTACTAACCCTAAATTGTAAATTACCTAAACAAGACACTCGCAAAATTTCAAAACTGAATATTAATAAACTTGAAGAAGATTTACGAGTCATCGATTTTGATCCAGTCTATAATTCCGCTGACCCGCAGTTTTGCATGTTGTATGTAATTGAAAACATACGAAATGCAATTCAGCAAAACACAGTCGTATCGCATTTGAGTAACAAAAATCACAACATAAAACCATGGATCACATCAGGTCTTATTCGCTGTATGAAACATAGGGATAAACTGCATATGAAAGCTAAATCTAATCCTGACAATGCAGTATTGCAACTTTCGTACAAAAGATATCGAAATTTCTGCAATGATCTCCTTAAAAAAATTAAAAGAAATTACGACAAAGTGGCATTGGAAAAGGCTGGAACAAATAGTAAAAAGATCTGGAAATATATTAAAGACGCAACATATACAACAAAACAATATGAGTCATCTTCAGGTTTATTACAAGCACACTCGTCACCGCTGGAATCCGCTAACATAGCAAATAATTTCTTTGTTAATGTTGGAAAGTGTTTGGCTGAAAAAAATCTGGATCAGTCCCAAAACCTAACGAGCACTCCTTTAGCATGCAGCACTGCTTTAACATCCTTTGCGCTGCTAGATACTGATGAGACTGAGGTAGAAAGTATAATTATGACCTTGAAAGAAGACTGTGCAGTTGGCTGGGATAACATATCGAATAAAATTATCAAAAAATTCAAGGACATTTTGGTACGACCACTGACTTATATTTTCCGCATTTGTTTATCTTCAGGTCATTTCCCCGAGTGTCTCAAAAAAGCTGTAATTGTCCCTGTCTATAAATCAGGCAGCAAAGCGCAAGTGACGAATTATAGACCTATTTCTTTACTGCCTTCCATGTCAAAAATATTGGAAAAAATTATAAACAAAAGGTTGTTAAAATATTTGGAAGATTCAGATTTGCAGATTTCAGTTCTGTCTGAGCGGCAGTTTGGTTTTAGGCCTAAAGTTTCCACTGCTGATGCGGTACACCATCTAACTGACTATCTAGCGCAAGAACTTGACAAGGGTAAGCACACAGTAGGAATTTTCCTGGACCTCGCCAAAGCTTTTGACACAGTTTCCATTCCAATCCTGTTGCGCAAGCTTGAGATCGTGGGTGTAAGAGGCACCCAGCTGAAAATGTTCCAAAGTTATTTAGAAGATCGTTCCCAGTGCGTAAAGATTGGCAATGTTCTCAGCGCTGTTCAAAAAAACACATTTTTTGGTGTTCCTCAAGGAAGTATTTTAGGGCCCACTCTGTTTTTGATCTACATAAATGACCTTTGCAATCTAAAGCTAGAGCATGGCACTATCATAACTTACGCTGACGACACTGCTCTACTTTTTTCGGCTGACTCAGAAAATGAAGTCTACAATCTTGCGCAACACGGATTTAATATTGTAAATAAATGGCTTCAAAATAACTCACTAACCCTAAATGCAGAGAAGACAAATTACATTAAGTTTTCGATGCGCAAGCAAATATCGAAGATCCCCTCAGCCTTGCATGCTCATTGTTGCCCAGCCCCTGCAGATAGCCAGTGTAAGTGTCCGAATATTAAAAAGACAGATAAAATAAAATACCTGGGTATTATAATAGATGAATCCCTTTCCTTCAAACCACATATGGAAGCTCTAAACAATAGAATTCGTAAGCTAATATACGTATTCAAAAAGATACGATTTATTGCAGATCCTGAAATAATTAGGCAAGTATACTTTGCTCTTTGTCAGTCAATTTTGACTTACTGTATTACTTCATGGGGTGGGGCGAGTAAAACTTTGTTATTGCCTATTGAAAGAGCTCAAAGAGCTATTCTTAAGGTGGCTACTTGCCGCCCTTTTCTTTTCCCCACTAACATACTGTACAAAGCTTGTAAAGTACTTACAGTTCGACAGTTATTTATAATGAGCACTGTACTAAAACAACACGCAGCGCTTCCATACAGCACTGAATTAACAAAAAGGAGACGGAAAGATATAGTTTGCCCTCAAAAAAGTACAAAACATGCTTTCACAGCCAAATTTTATATGTACCTCGGACCGCTACTCTATAATAGGCTAAATGATAAAGAAAACATCTACTCCTTAAATCATAGTAACTGCAAGAAAATCCTTATGGAGGCTCTTCAAACTATGTCCTATGAAGATACAGAGAAGTTATTACTTGTGTTAAAATAAATATTGTTCATATTATATAATTTTTTTACATGATAAGTAGGTACCAATAAGATATATATGATAATTATGTGATTATTTAATCAATTAATGTTACCTCCAATCGCCTGAAACACAGGATTACCTAGTTCAGGCACAAATCATAGGTGAACTTGACATAGATTTAAGAAAAACTGTATTTAACGTTAGTCCTTATATTTTTGAATAAATTATTATTATTATTATTATTAATGTTCATAATTCCGAAGCATTCAACTTCATAATGTCAGTAGCAATAAACATCTATTATACTTTTATTTGTTTCCCTATATTTTCTCAACATAACCATCTTTTATACTATTATTCAAAGTCATATCTTTTTTGTTTAGATTTCTTTTTATTCATAATAATCAGTATTATATACATTAATCATTGTAAGCCCTAATTATCACATGCCATAATTATGATATGCCATAACATAATTTGCCATCGACATCGGGTGTGTAACGGTTGTTTATATCAAGAGAAATTGGATGCAATTGGGACTTTAGGGCACCCCGACTCGGACAGGTTAGGTTAGAAGGGGATGGCGGGGTCGTGTGAGCGAGCGAAGCGAGCGAATAGACCCCGCCATCCCCTTCGTGGTTATTTTTTTATAAACCACACAGAAGTAGGAGCCCCGCTAAGCGGGGCTCCGTCGACCTAGCCCACCATCAACCATGCACAGAAAAAAAAACCTAAAACTATAAATATCATCTTCTACCCACATATATTTTTTATAACACTTGGTAAATGTTTCTTTCTGAGTATGAGTGAAAATATTATGGTAATTATGTTTAGGGATAAAAGCGTTATGATAAAAAACAGTAGGAGTTTAAATATATTTACATTAATGATATTACGAATAACAATTTTCGGAAACATGAGTGTTATGAACATCGCCGGTAGCACTACAAATAGTATGAATGAAAACTTTAGGATGATTTTAGGAAGAGTGATCATTCGGATTACAAATCGTTAGGAAGAACAATTTCGGGTAAAGAACTTTAGTTGAGCCAATATGGACCCGTAAAAAAGTCAGTCATTTTATACACATATTTATTGATTTATATCATATTCCATTGCCAATCTAGTTTGCCTTCTTCGCTCACAAAGTAATTAGCAAATTCTTCACGGATTGTTGTTAACATAGGTCCATCTGGACGAACTTGCTGGGTTGAATGTATTATAGAATGTGGAAGACCCTCAAACGTATCCTCTAATTTATTTCCATCTCGTTGTTTTACGTAGTTGTGAAGAACACATGATGATTTTACTATATTCACTGCGAAATCAACACTGAGGGTCTATGAAAGATCCGCCATTTCAATATATCGCCTCGCACGTGATAACCGATAGTTAAAAATTATTTTTTTCTCTAGTGAATACTTGCCATCATATGGACGCATTAAATTTTCCTGCAAGCTGAACGCTTTATCCCCAATAAACACATTCGGTAATAAAGGTCCATTTCGCAATATTGCAGAAGGTGGAGGTATATTTAACTTTTTTCTTGTAACATTTTATATAGACAACTCTCTTCGAAAATAGTCGAGTCAGCGTGCCTTCCATATGAGCTATATCCACGAAAGTGAACATATAATTACTATCACTTACTGCTAGAAGTATTATCGAAAAATATTTTTTATAGTTATAATTTGACGATCCTCTTTGCGCGGGTTGTATTATTCTAATATGTTTGCCATCAACGGCACCGAGGCAGTTCGGAAACTTAGCAGTTTTTTTGAAACCATTTATTATGTCTTTCCATTTTTCTTCAGTTAGTTGTTCCATACACATATCCTTCATATGTATCCATATATTTCTGCAAACATCCCTCACTATCTTACCTATTGTTGTTGATGCTACTCTAAAACTATATTGCAAATCCATTAATGTACATCCAGTTGCCTAATACCTGTAAAAACATATTTTTAAATCAATCAATTATACTAATAAATATTTTTTTGTTGTTACAGCCATGTAACAAATGTACAAAAATGGAAAACATTAAGAGATGGGTACACCAGTAGGCCAATTCTCATACTTAAAAAACGTTCAAATTCAAGTCGCAATCTCATCTCAGCGACAATCAATGTCAAAAACCTGTCAAAAATGTATGTAAATTGATTGTAATTTTGACAGATTGAGACTGAGATTAGAATGCGAACGGTCTTAAAAATACGGGAATTGCCCCTCAGATATGCTAAAAAAAAATAAACCAAAGAGTGGTTCAGCAGCCCTCAACATTCGGCCATATGCATAAATTAACAGCAGATGTCTTTTTTAAAGGCAATAATAGAAGATAGACCCGACAAAACAAACAGTTTACAAGAAAGTGAGCACGCTGAAATTACGTCCGAAGAAAGCGAAAATTGTCAAAATAAAATAAACAAAGAAAGAAACAAAAGAAAATTAACTACTACAATCACAGATGAGAACGTCTTAATTGAAAAATTATCCAAACGCTTCGATAAAAATCGCAGAATTCGCGCATTGATAATGAAGATGAAGATAAATTGTTTTTATTATCATTAGTTGGCGAATTCAAAAAAAATAATGAGCAGTATAAATTAGATGCTAAGACAGAAATACTTGACGTAATGAAATACTTTAAAGGGATGACAAATCACACATATCCTTCCGAGTTATGGTGACAGGGGATATTCATCACAATATTCATCGTTTTAATGATTACCGTGGACAATGGGGTTATAATGCTGGCCCCTCTACCTCTACATCCGTGCCTGGCCCCTCTCGATCAGCGACTGGCCCCTCTGCATTAGTGGCTGATGACCAAAATTTTTAATTTGATGACCTTTCATCATCTTCAGTAATTTCCGATGATGTAATTTCCAATATTTTTAATGAATAAAAAATTTAATAATTGCTATATATTTTTCAAACTTCAATGTTACTGCTAGTCTTTCTTCTGGTTGGATACTTCTCCTCATAATTGTGTCTTCACGTTTAATTTGAGACTTTAGTGTACTATTCAATTCATCAAACGAAGACATTGACATTCTAAAATACACTGGTGGACAAAAAAATTAGACCACTCCTATTTTCATGATTTATTTATTAATTACGGTCTGTTTAAAAATTAAAATAAATAATACGTTTTTGAACGTTAATTTTCAATCTTACTAGAGGGTATATTGATAAAATTATCAAGTGTAAATGTGTCAAATGTCATTTAATCAGTTTTCTTATTTACCCACACTTTTATTCTTTTATGTTTAATGTCATGTCACTAGGACGCTATTTAAAATTATCGTTAAATTCGTATTACTGATTTAAGTTCTGTGCCTCCCACTTCCTTTTCACTGATAAATATGGATCTACGTGAAGCAGAAGTTGTTCGAATCGTAACGTTGTTACAAACTGGAATGAGCCAGCGAAATGTCGCTCGACAATGTGAAGTTAGTCGATCAACGGTTCAATATGTCTACAAAAGGTATCTGGAGACCGGTGGCTACATCAGAAGACCTGGCTCAGGTCGAAGAAGAAAGACATCTGAACGGGATGATCGATTTGTAGTGTCAGCAAGCCTCAGAAATCGTCATCGTTCTGGAGTAGAATTGCAGCACCTGCTCAGAGATGTCCGAGGTGTTGCTGTAAGTGATAGGACAATAAGAAGACGCCTTAAAGAACGTGGTTTAAAACCATACAGACCCGCAACAGGTCCTAAACTTACCACAGCTCATAAGGCAGCAAGGTTAAATTTTGCTCGTGAACACCGTGACTGGACTTTGGCACAATGGGGGCAAGTACTCTTTTCTGATGAGTCCCGTATGTGTCTTTATGGTGCTGATGGTCGCAAAAGAGTATATCGAAGACCGGGAGAACGATATGCACAATGTAACATATCTGAAAGGGTGAGCTTTGGAGGTGGTTCAGTTTTGTTCTGGGGAGGTATAAGCTTAGAAGCCCGTACAGAGCTGGTTATCGTAGATAGAGGAACTGTGACTGCTGAATCATACATCACTGACATTCTTGAAGACCATGTATTGCCATACTCAGGATTTATCGGTCAAGAATTTAAATTAATGCACGATAATGCGCGCCCCCACACTGCGGTATGCGTAAGAGATTACTTGCGAGAAGTGGGGATACAGGTTCTGGACTGGCCAGCACGAAGTCCAGACCTTAATCCAATAGAACATCTATGGGACGAGCTAAAACGGCGAGTAAGACAGCGAGAACCAGCTCCGGAGAACATGCAACAGCTGAAACTGGCTTTATTGGAGGAATGGGAAAACATACCCCAATTTACCATAAAAAATTTGATAAAATCCATGAACAAAAGGATGGTATGTGTTATCAAAGCCAGAGGAGGCAACACCTCTTACTAAAGAAAGATTGACATCAGTAAAACCATTTAATTTTTTTTTATCAGTGTGAAGTCTTTGTAAATTTTCCTTCATTTTTGGTTTTTCTTGTGTATTGCTAAAAAAATAAAGTTGTGTAATTCAAATATGCATTTTTTCATTTAAGAATTAACAAACAATCAATAAAAAAAATATTTAAAAAGTTTTTATTTTGAAACACAGTCATGACAACCGGTTTGGTAGGTGGCCTAATTTTATTGTCCACCAGTGTAGTTGAAAAATTTTTCTTCATCATTTCTAAGTTCCATAAACAAATAATGGAATTGTCCATGTTGTTCTCTTAATTCCAAAATTGGATGAACCCAAAGTTTTCTCTTTTGACGTCGCCGCCGTCGTCTCCGCTTGAGGAGAAGCAGCAAAAGCAAGCACTGTGAGGAAGCACTCCTCGTCAGAATCCATGACTCGACTGTGGTAGAAAATCAACTGCTCGAGCGGTTGGTAGTGACAGCTCCAGCAGTCAACAACCGACCGCTCAAGCAGTCGACGCCGACCGCTCGAGCGGTCCGTGTACGTCGCTCAGGCGCTAACTGCTCGAGCAGTCCGTGTACGGCCGCCCTAAGAGCGCTTGGGCTCCGCTAGCCATCGAGTGCGTGATTCAGTTCTAGGATAAGGTGCTCTGTGGTTCTAGGTCATCGTCTGAATGCGAGCGGCTGTGTTACATTAGAACTCCCACAGGACCTCACGCGCAGTTGCTTTGCGATCAGCAGACCAATGAGTCAGTCTATGAATAGTGTTAGTTTACTATATTATGCATAATTAGATCACTCATTTATTAGACTAACTAAGTGATCACATAAAAAACATCACGCCTGTAATCCTCAGAGGGTTAGTAGGTACGAAATTTCACCAGTTATGCTTAAACATATTGAGCATAATTTATTAGAAAAGAATTCACGTAGATACTTACGGAGTTAGTTTAATAAGTCATTTTAATGTAACTATCCTAGGTTAGTTCCAGTGTTCTACGTACTCGTATGTTGTTTCCTCAACTTGACAAGTGTACCCGTAAATTAAGATGACTTCAAAATGATAATTAAGTACCAACCTACTCATAAAACGCCCATAAAAAGTGTTGTAACCGAAAGTACCTACACATTACATGTAGAAATTAAAGTTATTTTCCCGAAATCACATTTTAGGGGTTGCGTGTTACAAATAAGAAAGCGAATAACGATCTATGATTTAATAGAAAACTCTGCATAAATACAGTACCAGTCGAAATGATTTACAATAATTTATAGGGTATATTAAGTAATAAAGTTAGGACTAACACAATTTGGTAATGTTGGTAGGATGTGCCGCGCTCCCTTCGACGTTCGAGCGCGATGATACGGCCGGCCGGTGGAACATTCCTTTAACCTTGGCTAGTATAGCTAGCTTAGTATCACAGACTACAGACAGAGTACTTTTCTTAGTATGTGCCTCTAGTTACATGCTCTGTGGTATGTGCGTGCTGCGGTGGCGAACGGCCGTATGGGTTCCTCAGTTCCTCTAGTTCGTATGCACAGACTACAATATAGTATAGGATTTCGTATGTCTATACCTACGTAAGTATGAGCTGCTACAACATAAACGACAACTAAGAAGTCGTAAGAAATAAAAGTTAATCTTTTATTTTACAATTACAGATAACTATTTACATTAGGTGCTAAATTAAATGACTAACCATACAAATAAATACAAAAATTCTTTGGCCAAAGTAAATTATTATACCTAAGTAATTTAAAAGTCTTGATTTTTAAATAAATACTTCATATAAGTACGTCCGAATTCGCCAGTTTCGTCGTTCGTGCTTGTGTGGTCAAACTTAGGTACCTACTAAGGTTAAGAACCTAGGACCTCACGCTCAGTAAACACGCACAGACCTGCCTTCGTCCTCTGACGAAGATCGTCTACTACTGAGCTCAGGTTTTTTTTTTTTTTTCCTAACTATGGCATCTCGTAGGTGACCTAGAGAGGTCGTCACTACTTAACCGGACTATCCTGTGGTTGCCTTAAGTGAAACTCAAAGCCTCCAGCCAGGGGCATATTTTTACATACTAAGCGACTATCACCTAAGGGCACCCCCTGCGGGGTACGAACCTCGGCTTAGGGCGTCGCTGGGGAGGGGACAGCAAGGTGGGACAGGCTGGATCAGATTTTTCTTATTATTAAGCTTGATGAGGTCGGCGTTTCCTAATTGACTACTCTGAGAAGAAACGCCTAAATAAACTCAGAGGTCACAGTCGGGGGTTTATATTTACGGGCTCAGCTACGGCGCGGGCTGGCGCTTCGTCGGGCAAGGGTCGGGGGGGGACGATTAAGTCGGGGGGTTCGCGAGGTACCTCGGCGGCGAGGACGGAAGGACGGTTTGTGTATTTTGTGCACTGTACTGGTGGCCCTATTGCTCTCCTGGCGGAGTGTTATGGGGTCATCGGAGTCGGTGAGGACATGCCTTGGGCGGCGGATTTGACTGATTTTAGAGGGGACATAGCCTGCGGCCTTGACAACCAGAGGGTTGCAATGCTTGTTGGAGGTGTCGAAGAAACGCTTGGAATTACGTTTCATGAATTGATGGATAGTGGGGATTTTGAGGTCTAGGTGGAGTATTTCATTACGAACATACCAGGGAGAACCTGTTGCCCTACGAAGGACACGATTTTGTAGGGCCTGCATCCTATGGATGTGATGGGGTTTGGCGTGTGCGAAGACTGCACTGGCATAGATCATGATTGCTGAGCTCAGCTTGGATTGCACCGCCATTTATACTCTCTTGTTTCGCGTCGCGTAGCAAGCGCGACGCGCGACGGCTCGTCGCGCCAGTGTGAACGGTGTTGCGACGCGATAATATCGCAGATGCGTCGCGCGACAAGTCGCGCCGGTGTGTACGAGCCTTAATTGTGTAGCCTGTGTTGGAGACGCAATAACTAAATAAACTACTACCGAAAACAGAGTTTTTTGTTAACATCGCAAGTCGAGGTTAATGTGCCTGGATCTACGTCATCGAGGCGCCACTCTACGCCACTCGTCCATCCCGATGTTTTCATGATTTGTCAAGGTCAGTTTCCATGGCAACGGAGGAACAGGACACCGACTTGTCAACGCTTATGACCGAAAACGTATGTTTAGGCGTCTCCAAGGCAACCACTACTTGTTATTTGGTGTAAAAATAAAAACAGTTGTGATGGCACAGGACAGAGGCCTTGTCCGGCGCGCCGCGCTAGTGCTGTGACCTGCGTCGTATGTTGCAAGTGGCCATCGTGCTCACAGTAGCGTGTGCTGAGGGTGTGTGTATAGGGAACAGTGTGACGTGCGACAGTTCCTTATTTAAATGCGTGCTTTTCGCGGCGGCTCGGTGCGCAGGCGGGCCGTATGTGTTGCGTGCTGCTGGCGGCCTGTGAGGAGCTGTACTTCTTGCTGCTGACCGCGCTGGCCCGCTGCGCCCCGCGCCATGAGCGTGTCGGTGCGCTCGGTCTTAGTGGAAGGCCCGCAGGTGGCACAAAGCAAGGGCCCGTTTACTTATGCTAACACTCCTAAAGCTCTGTACAACAATACTAAACTCAAGACGAACCCCTCCTGGTACGTGCACCTTCTATTATTGTACTAAACATTACATTATTCAGTTTATTTTATTTGTTTTATTATTGACGTCTCGATACAATGTCATTTGCATAGGTTAAGTCATGTCATGATGGTCTTGACTAAGACTATAAACGAAGAATGTTGCGAACTTTCCTAATTAACTAGCTTCTATTCAATTCAGTAGTTAGGTAGGTATATGAGGCAAGAGCCGGTAGTTAGCTACTTATTAGATATTTCTATAACACTAAAATGTTTACTGATTGGTAATAAATTCAACTTTATTCAAAACTAGCTCCACTGACCCCTGACAAGAAAGAAACTTCAATAACTTTTTTTTGCGTATTCGTGGTTCAGTAGAACACTTTAGCGAAATTGCACACTGCGCAAACATCTATCAGAATCCATTGTATACCTACAGTTTAGAAGAACTAAGCTGACAGACACGAAAAGCGTCAAACTCAAACTCAAAAGCATTTATTTCAATTAAACCATTTACAGGCACTTTTGAATTGTCAAGTGGTCGGTCAGTCAGAAATATGAAGCTAGTTGCCCATTCCAAAGCGTAGTAGGTACCTAGCGGTAGGTAGCGTCTTTGTTTTATACTGTATAATAATATGAATAGATTATTATTAAAGATGGTTGGAACTACAGTAAAGCAGGAGGGGCTAACGGGGATCGTCCAACAAGTGCGGCCTTCCCAGCTAGGTACATCGGGGACGCTGCCCCTGGCGCTGACCGGCCCTCCTCAGGTTGATGTCTATCGTTGGCTGCTAACTGCTGTTATATCTTTGGTGGTTATTCTAAGCGGTGAGAACCCATATGAAGCTATGAGGCTTGAACAATCGATACCTAGGAATTTATTTTAAAACGAATGTTCGTCCGGCGCGGCGTGCGTGCTCTGTCGAATTTCCACATGACTGTTCATCGATGATTATCTTACTAGCTTTTACCCGTGGGTTCGCTCACGTATCTATTGCCTGTTTTCGCTCACGTATCTATTGCCTGTTTTCGCTCACGTATCTATTGCCTGTTTTCGCTCACGTATCTATTGCCTGTTTTCGGGACAAAAAGCCTATGTTACTTCAGCCCATAAAATCGAGGTATATTACTCAGAGCACTGATTTCAAAGGCACTTGGACCGAACCGCACTTTTTAATTGTCTCTGTAAAAAGGACAATGTTACAAAACAATTTCACATTTGTTATATTAGTACGTTGACGCTACAATAACTCTTTTCTCAAAAGGGCTTTCCCTTTGGCCCTGATATATATATTTATATATATATACCGGATAGATCCTGTTAACATTGTGCAGAGATATTCCCCAAGTCTGGTCAGTCTGTGGGCTATAAATTATCACGCTATTGCAAGTTATGGCGATAAGCAATATTGCATTATGTTCGTATTCTTCTATAATTTACTGCAAATTCTATAAAACGGAGCCAAAAGGTTAGAATATTGCAGTTATTATAGATTCAACCTTTTAATTGACATCACGGTATACCTGCGGGGCTAGAATGGCCGTACCCACGGAATAGAAAAAACAGTATTCCGTGGCCGTACCCAAGACGTTCGTGACAAGACATGATAAATTATCATGTCACGTCTTACAATTTGTCTTAAACGCTAGCACGGGTCAACCATTTGACACGATCTAGAGGCGCGACATGCCTTTCTTGTAGCTGACTTCACCGTGTGAAACAGTAAACTAAAACGTCTATGACCATCTGAATATGCAACCAAATAAAATAATGAGGGCAGTTCATACAGATAAACAACTGTTTAATTTTGTTAGGAACTAATTGATTTTTGACACATGCAGCGGTGCGAGCTTGGCCTACTGTGACATGGCTTGAGTTACACATATTATCACAGTTTGGGCGTTATAACCCATTTTGACTTAAATGCTAGCACGGCGCGGCGGGCGGCGCGCGGCGTGAGATAATTTCTTGACATGTGGCATAACTTCTTGAACTTTAGTTGGGACTCCTTATGGTTTATTTGCTAATACGGGCTTGCTTTTTTTATTTGCCATTTCTCACAAATGGCAATACCAGGAATAGGCTCGAATCATCTAACTAGCGTCCGACAGACTTTCTACAATAATGATAATTCATAACAGAAAACAGTAAGAATTATACCATATAAATAAAATCTGTAGAAGTACACCGTTGAAAAGTCATTTTAAATAATTATTCAATTGACCAATACATAGCTACAATTTCAATTATAAATGTTGCCAATACCAAAATAAGATAATATCGATACAAAGTTGCACTTGCAAATCGATTACAATATCAGTATGAAGATAAGTGAATTTATTACTAACTTATGTCATAACTCGTACTTCTTATAATATTATAATCGCGTTTAGTTATATTTTTGAATAGACTTAACTTATTTTATATTAATGTAATAGTTAAAAGTAATTTAATTTGATTATCGATTCCGTTTAGAATAGTTTATTCTAATAATGTTAATATAGTGCTGGCAGCACTTCGTTCGCTTAGCTATAGTGACCGAATTAAAAAAAACTAGTTTTTTTGGCAAATCGCAAAAAAATAACGTTTTGCAATTAGGACTGTTTATTTGGACATAAATGTTACAAAATGTTAGATGCTTAAGTTAACATAAATTAACTTTTTACGAGTTACTTAGAGTATGCCACAGATGGCGTTGAATTCAAAGAGTATAGTAATATAGATGGAATAGAGAACCCTCTCTCTAGAATTTTTGACACCTATATTAGACAGTGTCGCCATCTGGTACTATATCCGCTGAACTAATCCCAAAAACTGTAGGTGCGTACATAGGTACGTATTTATCTATATATTTACTATACTCTGATTAGGTTTTCTATGGGTAGGCGGGTAATTTGCAATGTAGGCCATTATATAAAAATCAGTTTTATAAACATTTTGTATTTGTTCCATAGCAATTCGTGCATAGTTATTGATTAACTTATGA
Organism: Brachylomia viminalis; assembly: GCA_937001585.2. NCBI lineage: Eukaryota > Metazoa > Arthropoda > Insecta > Lepidoptera > Noctuidae > Brachylomia > Brachylomia viminalis. The sequence goes on from OW443297.2 coordinate 28,129,871, forward strand.
AATAAGAATTAACAAAATTAAATAAAACAAATACAGTTAATGTTTACAAAATTGAATGTTTTACAAAGCCAGCACAAAATAAAAATTATGAATGTGTTAATATTTAAGTCATTTATTTGTCTTATTATAGCGATGTTTATTAAAATAATCTACTACTAGGACTACCACTCAACTCAACCGCACTTTCTGGAGCTTTAATAGAACCGAATAAGTAAATATTTATTCTGGTTTAGAATGTACATTTATTATTTTTGACAAAATTTTCATTATCAACAAGACAAGGCGTAACCACCGAATATACAATCATACTCTAGAGAGCTATGCACACTGGCGATAATTGGCGTAAGCACCATCTATGTCATTTTTTCGTACTAAATCTCTCAAGTTTACGCGGATTTCGTAGAAGATGGTGCTAGTATCTTTGTGAAAAATTGGACGCCTACATCAAGTACGGCAGTATCTCCCCCCGTTGAATTAAAGATGACAGTGTATCTAAATCATCTAGGACTGATTTTGATTTCAACTTGCTGTGTAAGTAATTGTATTTGTTATTGTTTAAAAGCTTTTTTTTTTACTTCTCCCGCGTGTTATCATCACGAGCGACGAAGTGTTCCCGTATTTTTTTTTGAGTTTTGCGTTGATTATTGCCGTGTTCCGGACTCCGATTTTCTACCACTTACGACGCCGAGGTACTACTGAACCTGTATTACTTGCTGACCCGGCTCGCCCAACCGACCATCTGAACCTACCATTTATAATAATAATAATATTTTATTCACAAAAAAGAGTAATAGGTTACAGAAAAATAGTTTGGCAGTATTCATTTCTAATTACATGGATGTAGCCACTGCAACCGAACTAGGCAATGCCTGTATTTCGGTTTTCAGCGCCTTTTTCCCTCGATATTTTTACAATAAAATGCCAACAAAAGATATGGTTGGTTGTACTAATAATTACGAGTAAATTTTGAATGACTTAAAACTAACTTAACTGTTACATTGTATAAAATTTAAAATATCCATAATATGATAAACAAATGGTCTATATGTGAGTGAGAAGTGTTTGTGAGTGTGTGTGAACTAGTATGTGATATGTGGAGTTTGACTGGTGTGGGTGTGTGTGTTGGTGTATGTGGGTATGGGCGGGTGAATGCGTGTAGGTGTGCGTGATTGAAGTACTGAATGATCATGATCATTATCTAAAATTATTTTAACATTATAATTACCGTTCAACGCTTAGCAATAACTCCGTTTCTTCATAATTTAGCTGTTGCAAATATTCACTTACTTTTTGTTTACATTTAGATTTCGTAAGCGGGTAAATATTTAATACTTTATTGATTTTACTATAAAGGAACGGACCAAGAAATTCAATAAATCTTTCACTAAATTTGGTTTTACAAGTGATCCGTTCCATAGATACTTTTTTATTTCTTCTATTTTGCACGAGTGGGTCATAAGGTAGTTTTGTATGTTGTTTAAGGATAATGTTTAGGATGAAAAGTTGTCTTACGGTCAGAACCCCACAAATCTGATATAGAGAGACAGTGGGAAAAAGGATAGGTTTAAAAATACACACCTTTAGTATTGCCCGCTGAGCGATTTCAATGGACCTCATAGTGGTTTTAAAAGTACCCCCCCAGGATGAGATGCAATAATTTAGTAAAGACTGACCTAGGGCATAATACATTTGTTTTAGGAGATGAGGCTCAGCAGCGTGGCGCAAATTTTTAAAAACATATATGAGTTTGCGTACTCGTGCACCAAGTAGCTTGATATGTTCTTTGAAGTTTAGATTTCTATCTATAGTAACACCTAAGTACTTGATGGTGTGAACACGCTCCAGTGAAGAACACGCGCAGTTGACTTACAGGTTACACTCGTGAGAAATAATGTTGTGGTTGCTACTGAGACTTGAATAATTTTTGATGCTGAACGAAATATACTTAATTTTTTCCACATTTAAAGTTAGAATGTTCGCCTGAAGCCAGCTTCTAGCGATATTATAGCCCTGCTGGGCAGCATCAAATACCTCATCCCAAGTATTGGCGGCAAAAACTAAAGCAGTGTCGTCTGCAAAGGACATGATTTCGCCTTGGGTGAGTTTAAGACTCGTGAGTTCGTTAATATACACAAGAAATAAGGAGGGTCCTAAGATGCTGCCCTGAGGTACGCCATGTGTAACTGGAAGGAAGGTACTTTTGTATTCACCCACACGGACACACTGATTTCGCCCAGACAAGTAGCTTTTAAAGAGTTCTAGCTGGGTACCTCTGATTCCTATCTTCTCAAGCTTAGCCAATAAGAGGGAAACAGAAATCGTATCGAATGCCTTGGCGAGATCGAGAAATATTGAAATACATTTTTTTCCTTTGTCCTTTGTGCTAATAAACCCAGTGAGTTTGTTCACTGCTTGCTCTGTGGACGTACCCTGCCGGAATCCATGCTGATTTTCAGACAGTATATTATTCTTTTCCAGATATTTTACCAAGCGAGTGTTCATGATTTTTTCCAATATTTTCGATATCGCCGGTAGTATGGATATTGGCCTATAATTATTGATTTGGTTTCTGCCTCCGCTCTTATAGATTGGGCACACTTCCGACCTTTTAAGGGAATCAGGGAATAAGCCCGACTGTAAGCTATCATTGATAATTTTTGTAATAGGTGGTACAAGAATATTCTTATGCAATTTTAGAAATTTACCACTAATCTTATCGCAACCCGATGCACTATCCGTTTTTAGACCATTTATAATTTGGTCAACTTCTAGTTCATCAGTGATCAATCACACATTAATCTTCAGCTAATTTAAAAAAAAAATTAAAATTTCATTTTATGATTATACAATATTTTCATTTAGTAAATCAAAGACAAAAAAAAACTATATTTTCGAGAGCGCAAAAGTGATGAAACTATTAACAGGTGCTGTGACTGACACGAATGGTTTAGCGCCATGAAAACTGTACTTCTGTAGTCACACAGACATAATGTTTCAATTATTTCCAACTTTATCAGAATTAGATAAGAAATTTACAAAAGAGTGTTTTTTATGTGCACGGAGCCTTAAGCATTACCATTTCCAATACCTTGCTGAAAACTGGCAACACGGATACGGGTCTATAATTATTGGTGTCTTTACTGTCCCCGGATTTGAAAAGTGGTATTACCATAGTGTATTTCCTTAAATCCGGGAAGACTCCTTGATCCACACACAAATTAAATATGAAGGCTAACTATGGCGCTATAGTGTCAATTATGGATGTACAGGCTTTAATGGACATTCCCAAAGATCTTCAGTCAATTTGATCTTGATTTGCTTAAAAGCATTTATTTCTGTTATGGGGTTAATATGCTTAATGTTAAATTCAATCGGGCAGGCCGAAACGTTCACCCTTACTAAATCAAAAGCGAGCGTGGGCGAGGAATTTAAAGTGTCAGTAGTTTTAATTGGGATACTGGTAAAGAAATTTACAAATTCTTGAGCAACTTCTTTGCTATCGCAAATGAGACCACGTGTCGTCTCCAGTGTATAATCAGAATTATGCTTTTTGTTCCTGTTCGTTTCATTATTTCTATTTCGTTTGTGCATGAACATGTCTGTTTGATCTGTGTCTGGGTGTGTATATGTATATAAGTATGTATATCAGTCATCAGGTTACCGTAGTACAGGCTCTGCCTAGTTCGGGACCTTGTGTGGATGTTGTCTCATATTATTATATTATTGATAATTTTCCAAACAGTCTTTATTTTATTGTCTGCTGATTTGACCTTGTTGCTAATCTAAAAGGCTTTGGCTGCCTTACAAGTGTTCTTAAAAATTCTAGAGTAAGTACAACATACTTATTAAAAGTTTCCGTGTTAATATAAGGCTTAAGACCATATAGCTCAAAAAGTATTTCCCTACTTTTCCTAAGTCCTTTAGTTGCCCAGTCACTAAATTAAACACTAAGGGCTAAATTCACCAACCAAATAAAACGCGATTAAGTGAACTTAAACGGCGTTTTAGTTTTAATCTAAGTTTAAGGTTTCGTTTGGCATTTCACCAACAATATTTAAACTAGTTTAGTGCTAAACGCAGTTACTATGCTGAACGCCCAATTTTGACCGTTTACCGATCCTAAACGCGATTAGGTGCTTGCTTGACTGATGACAAAGACATCTAGGTACCGACGCGCTTCTGCCGTATTGTGTTAAAGTGACTGTTGTGATATTATTACCTGTTTTGAATCACATATTTACGAATATTTTGAGATATTTAATGAGAAGAGTTTACTGTTTGGCCTTTGAAGAAGATGAGGGTGAATTTCTGGTTCGACGACCAAGGGGAACTCGCGAAAGAGAGGAGCACTTCGACACTAGATGAACATGACTAAAATTTTTTTTAACTGTCCAATCTCTAGTAAACCAGATGTTGCATTAAATTCACTGCTGATTTTGCGCCACTCGTCATTCTTTTCCCGAACACTCACAGCATCAGGTTTCTTGGACTCTATTGTGATATAATGTTTTGCGACCAACTCTCCAATAGTACTAGAGTACTATTGGATTCTTTTCACTTTGTTGAAATGTTGGGTCTCTTTTTCTTTTAGACATGCGGATAACACGAGTACAAACAAAGAAAAATCCACAAATTAAAACGTGCACTGCTAATCTGAAAAAAATAACAATGCAAAACGAACTTTACGAACAATACTAATAATAACCTCACTCACTTTATGTCTTTACCAAGTTGACAATTGACCAGACAACCGAAGAAATACGTTTTGTTACATGTATTGTTACACAAATATTGTAATAGTTTTATCAAGTTTCGGTGCAAGGACAAAACGCAGCGCGCTGTTGCCGTTCTAACATGCCGTAACTCGGTTTTCGTAAACGCGATCAACGATCGTGGCGTTTTGCTTTGTGAAATGCAATCTATGTTAAACGAGATCAAATCTTGATATTAATCGCGATTAGTGCAAACGCAGTTTTACTAAACGCAGTTTCGGCGACGATCGGTGAAATTTGCCCTAAATAAACATGCATTGTCAAGGTATGTTCATGAACTTAACTTTATTAATTTAGAACACTTAATTCTATTAATTTAGTCATGATATTCCTACCTACTTACAATTATCATAGTTTGGTATTGATTTAAACTCTCCCAGTATTTTATTAAGTAGAAGATATTATATCTAGCAAAAAGTTGTTGTTCTAGAACAACCAGGTTCTCATGATCTCCCGAGTGCTTCACATCGTCTTCGTCAGACACGTTAGTATCAAAACCACGAGACCCATTCAACCCTCTCTTTGTGATAACATGGTTTTGGTTTGATACATAAGTAAGCCAACTATTAAAATAATGGTGTAGGTAAATACATCAATAGTATATTATGTTGTATACTAAATCGGGGTACCGTATCTACCAACAGCATACAATAGCATCAGTATACCGACAATAATAATTAACTAATATCTATTTAGAGCTGAGCTGCAATATTTTTCGATACACTAAATCCTTATAATGGTCGAGTAAGTCAGGTAAACCAGCACCCTAATTGCGTAACACGCTTTCAATCGCACTCTGAATCAGTTTGAAGGATATTGCTAATGCATTTGAAAAATTTGTCTGCTTAGGCCCGCTTGTACCAAAACTTTGAGTTAAATAAATAACTCGAGGTTTACTAACTCAGTGTAAGAGTCGATTTCACCAACGCAGCATAAGTCTTATTCCAAGAATAAATCGTTAATTACTCGCGAGTAAGCCCATTTTACATTTCACCAACATTTAACCTAAGGATAAAATCGCTATACTAGAGTAAATTCTTATACCACCGATTTCGGCCGAGTAAACTGTTATTCGTAGATTAAGTTGACAGCTTGTGTCTGTAACTGTCAAGTCGATTGCATTGCAACCGTTATAAGCTGTAACATTGATCGTAAGATTATACAAACAAATATACGAAGGTAATAAAGCTGTGAATCAAACCAAAAATCGTTTAAGTATGTTAATAAATGAAACCGATAGTGATGATGACGATTATGAATTTCCTCGCCCACGGTGGTATAAGGAGAGGAGCCAATAATTCGAAAATTATGACGACCACGATTTCGTTTTAAGAGCGTTTATACCTCATGAGTGGCAACGTCGCAATTTAGTGTCATATTTCGTGGTTTTCAATTATTATCATTTAATCGGAGCTATATTTTAAAAATCTGTTTAATTAACTTTTTAGAATTATGTGAAAACTGTGTAAAAGGTAAGAAATCGTTGCGTTTACAGTTCTATTTATATGCAAATAATACATTGGAAACTTGCAGGGCATTATTTTCATTGTAAAATAACTGTAAGCATTACGGTTACTTACTTTTTAAGCACTTTCACGTTATTCTAAAAAGTTAATTAAACAGATTTTTAAAATATAGCTCCGATTAAATGATAAAAATTGAAAACCACGAAATATGACACTAAATTGCGACGTTGCCACTCATAAGGTATAAACGCTCTTAAGATTTCGTTTATCTAAGGAGGAGGCAGCATTAAGCTTATTGGCAAAAATCGAGCATCGTTTAGAGTACCCAACAGATAGGTGAGTGTCCTAGATAATAATTTTGTTAGTATTCCTTGTTATCATTGATAATCTGATTCCGGCACTGTTTGTTATGTTTCAGAAATAAGTCAATATCGCCTGTTAACCAATTATTAGCTACGTTAAGATTTTATGCAACAAATAACACCCAAATGAGTATTGGTGACTTTGGCGGAATGAGTACACCAACAACACACCGAATTATTCACCGAGTCAGTGCAGCGATAGCATCGTTGCACAAAGAATAATTATATAAGATTTCCTACCACAAACCAGGAAATACGAAAGGCACAGGACGCATTCTTTCAAATAGCAAGTTTTCCACGTGTCATTGGTGCTATGGATTGTACCCACATTCGTATAACCTCACCAGGTGGAGATCATGCTGAGCTATTTCGCAACAGAAAGGGCTACTTTTCTATCAATGTGCAAACAATATGCAATACCAACCTAGAGATCACTGACATAGTGGCCAGGTGGCCAGGTTCATGTCACGATAGCACTATATTCAATAATAGTTCCATAAAGGCTAAATTTGAGTCTGGTCAATATGGAAATGCATTGCTGTTAGTAGATGGCGGTTATGCTTCCACGTCATACACAATGACTTCTTTAGAGAATCCGAGGACCCCAGTGGAACAACTCTATAAAATGAGTCACAAATACGGACACGTAACCCTATTGAAAGGTCCTATGGAGTATGGAAGAGACGTTTTCCTGCATTAGCTTTTGGGCTGCGAACTGAACTTAACAAATCTCTGACTATTATTGTAGCTACTGCAGTGTTGCACAATATGTTGAGGCAGCGAGGAGAACCAAAACGTCAAGCTAACGTATTACCCGAACAAATACAGTAATACGCAGCATTATTGCTCAAGCATGCGACAAACTACCTATCCTCTTGGGTGCTTAATGTTTTCATTCTTTTTATTCGTTCACCATCACAGAGTAACTATGCGAGAGTAAGATATCCATAGATTAGTGTGGTGAAACGAAATTGAAGTTATCCATCGAGTAAATCGTTGGAGTAAAGTTATACTAGGATAGCTACTCTCGTGTAAATTCAACGTTGGTGAAATCGGGTCTTAATGTTTTAAATTTTTAACTCACAGTATAAATTGCACCAGTAAAAATTAACCCAGAGTCAACTAACCCGAGTCTTGTCATGTTCATTTGTTATGTTCATTCATTCTTTTTACATCCAGCAAAATATGGTAGATCGAATGCTAAATGAAATAGTATACTGCTCTCTCTCGCTCCACAGTACTTTGAATAAGTCTATTCCTTTATGTCAGATTAGAAATGACACATGATTCTTTGTCGCGTTATATTGACTGTCGTGACTTGAGCGTGTTGCATTTGCATTGTTGTTATAAGTACTTATTATTTTGTGAAAATAAATTAGGCGGACGCGGAAGATCTTCAAAATGGAAAAAAAAAACCTCGGTTACGCGGTTCATTCGACTTCATTCGCACATGAGTACAATCTATTGCCCCAATGATACGTGGAAATCGTGCAATCTGGTAAAATTCCAATGCCGCCTGCCTTTGCTCTTCACCGGTAGTTGGCATAAATATAAATTGTGGATATAACCGAGCTATAGCATCAGTGACCTTATGTATGATCCTGGATGCTGTTGACTCATGTACCCCAATGACGTCTCCGCAAGTCAGTTATTGACTTCCAGTAGCGTAAAACCGTAATGTACATAGTAGTTGGTTCATAGGTGATACAGCCTCACTGGAAAAATAAAATTAAACAATACTTTAAATAGGTACCTATTATTAGTTGTATTGTACCTACATATGATACACTAGCAGCGTAGCAACACATAGTAGGTCATTATCATTGCACTTAAATCCAATATCCAGTCTATTTCACACTGATTACTAAAAACGTAATGTCGGTCACATGTAGGTACTTACTTTTTATTCGCATTTGTATATTGCAATCTATTTTCAATTTTTTCCAATAAATAGAGAACAGTTTCTTTTTGTAGACGAAATCTTCTATGAAAATCTTTGTCTCTTTGTGAGTATTAATGATCAGTCCGTTCCGCAATTCTTCTGTTCTATAAGTCTGAATTAATGTATTCGATGATCTCTTCATCATCATCAGACAACAACCATTGATTTATCATTTTCAGGACAAAATAAAACCGATATCACTAAATGCAACAAACACAAGACACAAACAAAGCAAATTTTGACATTACTAACCCAGAGTTAGTTGACTTAACCCTCCCACATCAGTCGGTTAAAAATTTAAAAATTAAACTCATCGTTATCCCCTAACTCTTGATGGTGTAAGACATCATTAGAATTTAACTCCAAAGTAGCATTTACCTCCGAGTTAGCCGTGATAACCTAGCTTGGCGCAAGTGGGCCTTAGCAACGTAAATAACGCAATGATTATTGTTAAACTGTCAAAATGAAAGCCATTCCTACTGTTAGTGTGTTACGCAATGACCGCGCAGACCCGTCACTACCTTGTAACGAATGGTATAAGTACGTTCACTTTTATACGAGTATGTGACAACTAACGCAATGACCGCGCAGACCCGTCACTACCTTGTAACGAATGGTATAAGTACGTTCACTTTTATACGAGTATGTGACAACTAACGCAATGACCGCGCAGACCCGTCACTACCTTGTAACGAATGGTATAAGTACGTTCACTTTTATACGAGTATGTGACAACTAACGCAATGATTGCGCAGACCCGTCACTACCTTGTAACGAATGGTATAAGTACGTTCACTTTTATACGAGTATGTGACAACTAACGCAATGACCGCGCAGACCCGTCACTACCTTGTAACGAATGGTATAAGTACGTTCACTTTTATACGAGTATGTGACAACTAACGCAATGACCGCGCAGACCCGTCACTACCTTGTAACGAATGGTATAAGTACGTTCACTTTTATACGAGTATGTGACAACTAACGCAATGATTGCGCAGACCCGTCACTACCTTGTAACGAATGGTATAAGTACGTTCACTTTTATACGAGTATGTGACAACTAACGCAATGACCGCGCAGACCCGTCACTACCTTGTAACGAATGGTATAAGTACGTTCACTTTTATACGAGTATGTGACAACTAACGCAATGATTGCGCAGACCCGTCACTACCTTGTAACGAATGGTATAAGTACGTTCACTTTTATACGAGTATGTGACAACTAACGCAATGATTGCGCAGACCCGTCACTACCTTGTAACGAATGGTATAAGTACGTTCACTTTTATACGAGTATGTGACAACTAACGCAATGATTGCGCAGACCCGTCACTACCTTGTAACGAATGGTATAAGTACGTTCACTTTTATACGAGTATGTGACAACTAACGCAATGATTGCGCAGACCCGTCACTACCTTGTAACGAATGGTATAAGTACGTTCACTTTTATACGAGTATGTGACAACTAACGCAATGACCGCGCAGACCCGTCACTACCTTGTAACGAATGGTATAAGTACGTTCACTTTTATACGAGTATGTGACAACTAACGCAATGACCGCGCAGACCCGTCACTACCTTGTAACGAATGGTATAAGTACGTTCACTTTTATACGAGTATGTGACAACTAACGCAATGATTGCGCAGACCCGTCACTACCTTGTAACGAATGGTATAAGTACGTTCACTTTTATACGAGTATGTGACAACTAACGCAATGATTGCGCAGACCCGTCACTACCTTGTAACGAATGGTATAAGTACGTTCACTTTTATACGAGTATGTGACAACTAACGCAATGACCGCGCAGACCCGTCACTACCTTGTAACGAATGGTATAAGTACGTTCACTTTTATACGAGTATGTGACAACTAACGCAATGACCGCGCAGACCCGTCACTACCTTGTAACGAATGGTATAAGTACGTTCACTTTTATACGAGTATGTGACAACTAACGCAATGATTGCGCAGACCCGTCACTACCTTGTAACGAATGGTATAAGTACGTTCACTTTTATACGAGTATGTGACAACTAACGCAATGATTGCGCAGACCCGTCACTACCTTGTAACGAATGGTATAAGTACGTTCACTTTTATACGAGTATGTGACAACTAACGCAATGACCGCGCAGACCCGTCACTACCTTGTAACGAATGGTATAAGTACGTTCACTTTTATACGAGTATGTGACAACTAACGCAATGATTGCGCAGACCCGTCACTACCTTGTAACGAATGGTATAAGTACGTTCACTTTTATACGAGTATGTGACAACTAACGCAATGATTGCGCAGACCCGTCACTACCTTGTAACGAATGGTATAAGTACGTTCACTTTTATACGAGTATGTGACAACTAACGCAATGATTGCGCAGACCCGTCACTACCTTGTAACGAATGGTATAAGTACGTTCACTTTTATACGAGTATGTGACAACTAACGCAATGATTGCGCAGACCCGTCACTACCTTGTAACGAATGGTATAAGTACGTTCACTTTTATACGAGTATGTGACAACTAACGCAATGATTGCGCAGACCCGTCACTACCTTGTAACGAATGGTATAAGTACGTTCACTTTTATACGAGTATGTGACAACTAACGCAATGATTGCGCAGACCCGTCACTACCTTGTAACGAATGGTATAAGTACGTTCACTTTTATACGAGTATGTGACAACTAACGCAATGATTGCGCAGACCCGTCACTACCTTGTAACGAATGGTATAAGTACGTTCACTTTTATACGAGTATGTGACAACTAACGCAATGACCGCGCAGACCCGTCACTACCTTGTAACGAATGGTATAAGTACGTTCACTTTTATACGAGTATGTGACAACTAACGCAATGATTGCGCAGACCCGTCACTACCTTGTAACGAATGGTATAAGTACGTTCACTTTTATACGAGTATGTGACAACTAACGCAATGATTGCGCAGACCCGTCACTACCTTGTAACGAATGGTATAAGTACGTTCACTTTTATACGAGTATGTGACAACTAACGCAATGATTGCGCAGACCCGTCACTACCTTGTAACGAATGGTATAAGTACGTTCACTTTTATACGAGTATGTGACAACTAACGCAATGATTGCGCAGACCCGTCACTACCTTGTAACGAATGGTATAAGTACGTTCACTTTTATACGAGTATGTGACAACTAACGCAATGACCGCGCAGACCCGTCACTACCTTGTAACGAATGGTATAAGTACGTTCACTTTTATACGAGTATGTGACAACTAACGCAATGATTGCGCAGACCCGTCACTACCTTGTAACGAATGGTATAAGTACGTTCACTTTTATACGAGTATGTGACAACTAACGCAATGATTGCGCAGACCCGTCACTACCTTGTAACGAATGGTATAAGTACGTTCACTTTTATACGAGTATGTGACAACTAACGCAATGACCGCGCAGACCCGTCACTACCTTGTAACGAATGGTATAAGTACGTTCACTTTTATACGAGTATGTGACAACTAACGCAATGACCGCGCAGACCCGTCACTACCTTGTAACGAATGGTATAAGTACGTTCACTTTTATACGAGTATGTGACAACTAACGCAATGACCGCGCAGACCCGTCACTACCTTGTAACGAATGGTATAAGTACGTTCACTTTTATACGAGTATGTGACAACTAACGCAATGACCGCGCAGACCCGTCACTACCTTGTAACGAATGGTATAAGTACGTTCACTTTTATACGAGTATGTGACAACTAACGCAATGACCGCGCAGACCCGTCACTACCTTGTAACGAATGGTATAAGTACGTTCACTTTTATACGAGTATGTGACAACTAACGCAATGACCGCGCAGACCCGTCACTACCTTGTAACGAATGGTATAAGTACGTTCACTTTTATACGAGTATGTGACAACTAACGCAATGACCGCGCAGACCCGTCACTACCTTGTAATGATCTATTTGTCTAAGGGCTAATTTCACCGATCGTCGCCGAAACTGCGTTTAGTAAATCTGCATTTACACTAATCGCGATTAATATAAAGATTTGATTTCGTTTAACAAAGATTGCATTTCACAAAGCAAAACGCCAAGATCGTTGATCGAGTTTATGAAAACCGAGTTACAGCATGTTAGAACGGCAACAGCGCGCTGCGTTTTGTCCTTGCACCGAAACTTGACAAAACTATTACAATATTTGTAAAAATACATGTAACAAAACGTATCCCTTCGGTTGTGAGGTCAATTGTCAACTTGGTAAAGTCATAAAGTGAGTGAGGTTATTATTAGTATTGTTCGTAAAGTTCGTTTTGCATGGTTATTTTTTTCAGATTAGCAGTGCACGTTTTAATTTGTGGATTTTTCTTTGTTTAAACTCGTTTTATGCGCATGTCTAAAAGAAAAAGAGATCCAGCATTTCAACAAAGTGAAAAGAATAGAGTACTATTGGAGAGTTGGTCGAAAAACATTGTATCACAATAGAGTCCAAGAAAACTGATGCTGCGAGTGTTCGGGAAAAGAATGACGAGTGGCGCAAAATCAGCAGTGAATTTAATGCAATATCTGGTTTACATATAAAAGAATGGACAGTTAAAAATTTTTTTGTCGTGATCATCTAGTGTCGAAGAGCTCCTCTCTTTCGAGAATCCCTCTTGGTCGTCGAACCACAAATTCATCCTCATCTTCTTCAAAGGGCAAAGAGTAAACTCTTCTCATTATGTATCTCAAAATATTCGTAAATATGCGATTCAAAACAGGTAGGTAATAATATCACATCAACGTCACGTCTTCAACACAATATGGTGGAAGCGCGCGGTACGGTAAGTCTAATCGCGTTTAAAGTCGTTAAACGGTCAAAATTGGGCGTTTAGTACAGTAACTACGTTTAGCACTAAACTAGTTTAAATATTGTTGGTGAAATGCCAAACCAGATCTTAAACTTAGTTATGTTCAGTTAATCGGGTTTTATTTGGTCGGTAAAATTAGCCCTAAGTATGTCCCGACTTAGAACTACGAGTAAGTTAAGGGAATGAGAATGTAGAGATCATGAAACAGCAAACAATCTTATGATTTCACTTCGAATTATGATATGAAGCAGGTCTCTAGACTGTAGACTACAGGGTGCGAGGATGACTGTACACTACAAGGTGTGAGGATAGCCTGTACACTACAGGGTGTGAGGATAGACTGTAGGTGAACCAACACGGATTCACGAGACGATTCCTAATGTTGAGAGATGTACAGCACTGTCCGGTAGCAGTAGCATCGTCGTCTCACCTGCACACACTGGCCTCCACACACCACCCGCAACACATAGGTACTCAGTGAAAGGCTCAAAGAAATATGACTACGTACCAATTACAATAATTGTCGTTTGCTGTGGCATTCTCTGTTTACGTGTGGCATTTACTTTTCTGTCAAGTTGTCTAACGGGTAAGTGGTACGCCACCTATTTGGAATGCGGGATGACAGAGTGGCGTCGTGCATCGATTTTATTATCAACAAGATAACAGTGCGGTTGGTTGTTCGTCATTGCTAACGATTTATTAATTAATTAAACTAAATTAATTATTAAATAATTCTGAACGACTAGCCCATTAACGGCTTATAAAAAGTAAGCGCATGTGACTCCGGCAATCACTAGATGAGCGGCTCGGCGCGCGGCGGGACAATGTTGAAACACGTAAGTTACTCTCACAGAATTATAACCTTTAAAAAATATAAAAATATAACCTGATACTTACTTCAATATTAATATTATTTAAAAAATCTAGTTTACTTGGTTCTCATAATATGTTATGTGCATTCTTTTACTGTCAAACTTGCACTGTAAATTCATTTTTGTTCAAGTACATTTCTATCTATATTATGTAACATCTCGGGTTGCTGTTACGAGTTGAGCAGAGCATAGTATAGTAACGAGTGGTTGTTTGCAGACGGGATTGATACTGCTGCTGGTGGTAGGCGCGCTGTGGAGCGCTCAAGCCAAGCCCTACCTCGGGTTCGGCTTCGGAGTCGGCCGCTATGGTGGCTACGGCGTTTACGGTTGCTATGGGAATGGAGGCTACGGAGGCTACGGCGATGAGGGCTACGGACGCTACGGCTATTACCCATCATTATACTACTAATGTTATTACTAATAACCGGTAGATATTGTATCAATGCTCTCGTCGATTACCGACTGGAATAAAACTGAACTATTTTAGAGTGAGTGTTTGTATTCAGTGCCTTTGAAAAGTACATATCATGTATGTTTATTATGGGGCGAGTAATCAGATCGAGACTGGGCAACGTTATGTTGTGTGATAAGCATCACCAAGTGCCGCGGCACTGCGCGATAATGCGCGGCACTGCGCGGCGCTGACGTGTCGTGACCCGCGTGCCCCCTCGACCAGTGTTATCGCAGCACTTTGTAAACCGCAGTCAGTAAACCCCACGCTATAACATGATGTCAGTAAATAATGAACAGTCTTTTTTCCAATCTCTTCTAAAGCGTGTACTCTAATCTGCCAAAGGGCTGGCGGCCACTGGACAGGTCGGATAGGTCGGCGTCGAGCTAAGGTACTGATCAACGAACACTAAGTATTGTTTAACCTGTGCTGACCTGGCCCGCGCCGCGACCGGCACGCTACCAACAGTCCACACAAGCATCACGTTCACATAAGCTCTTACTATTTATTAACTCACCTAACATAACACCGCTCCTTCATTTTTCGAAGGAAAGGTAACTAACATCCACAGTAAGTAGAGTAGAGGTAGGTACAGTACAGGCAGCGCCGAGTCCTGGGACGTAGTGGTCTCCTTCTGCGAAACAGTCGTCTCGCAGAAGGAGGCTGCGGAAAGGGAGAGGGAGATCTCATCCACTCACCCGGCCCGCAGAAGGCGCATTGGGCGTCGGCGGAGGGCGGACAACGCCCTCTTCCAGCCCCCCTAAATGGGTCCAGGGGCGACGGACTCGGGGACGTCCGTCGCTACCCACACACCAGGACCCGAGGTGGCGGCGCGTAGTATTCCACGCGCGCTCCTCTTAGACGTCGCGGGGGGAGTCAAACACCTCACTCCCTGCCCAGACCCAAAGAGGCCCGCGGCGGCGGGCCGGCACCAGTCGGGGGTTGCGGAAGGATCGTACGTTCCCGCGACCCCCGGCAGCCATCGCCGAGCGTGGCTGTCAGAGGTGTAGTCAACTGATACGTAATGATGTACCTAGTTGGCGACTCACCAGAACATAAAACTATGGAACAGGTTACAACGGGCAGGCTTCTGCACCGCATGCCTATAGAGAGGTATTCCACAGGGTCGTTATAAGAAGACAGGCCGTCTATTAGGATTACAACCAGCGAGGAGGTGCTTCCCACTGGCCGCCCTAGCCACCCTAGCTGCCCTAGCTACCCTAGCCACCCCAACCACCCCAGCCCCTCGTTGGGCGAGCGGCGCGGCGGCCGGCGCGCGGCGTTGCGCTCACCCTGGGGCAACGAACTTAACCTTGAGCGAGCGCCGCGGTTACCGCCAGCCATGGCAGGCTGGCATGCTCCGCTGATGCGCGGCGCACAAGTGCCACTCCACAAAAGACGCGGATTAACACATATTCGATCCACATTAAAGATGGCATCATTTTCGCGCTAATATCCGTCGGTCCCAGATTGGGCTCGCTCGGTGCAATAGTGAACTGTACCACATACGATGTTGTTATTATTGGTGAAAAATAAGGCGGCAATAGCTGAGCAGTAATCACCGTTTCCCTGATAATCTGACTGTAAGAATCCGAATGACTCATTTGTGAAATATCTCCAATATTATTATTTATATTATATGAGTCTATAAATAAATGTAGGACGAGTCAATGACCGATATTGTCACCTTATCTCGCACAAGTATAGCGTGTAGTAGCGCGGACCTTCTTTGCTTCTGTACGTAACTAGCCGGTGGGTGCCGGTCACCTGCCGGCCGCCGCGCGCCGTTGCCCGGCAACCGACGCCTCAACTTCCGTACCTCACTAATATAACGTATCAAATCAAGGTAGCCCGCAGTTATTATGCTGCGCACCTAGCACAGGGCTTATATAATAATGAAGTGTACCGAGAGCAACAAATAAGGGGTCGTAGTGAGTATATAGAAGAGCAACACGTTTGGTTGTTACGTGTTCGAATACAGTCAAGGCACGTAAGATCTAGGACTTATTATTCATACATTATTATTGACCGACAAAGGAACGGAAGAGAAGCTATCGCCCATTATTATTGTTCGTGTCTGAGTGGTAG
The DNA here is from genome assembly GCA_937001585.2 of Brachylomia viminalis. NCBI lineage: Eukaryota > Metazoa > Arthropoda > Insecta > Lepidoptera > Noctuidae > Brachylomia > Brachylomia viminalis. The sequence continues at coordinate 28,146,688 of OW443297.2, forward strand.
GCGCACTGTCGGATGCTGCGCACATATTATGTGTGTAGTATGGTATATAGGCTGGGCAAGAAATCAACCCGAAACGATTCGATTACCAGCAGCAGAATTAAGTGTGATTTTAGAGCATGAGTAGGAGGAACTAAACTACGAATGCTCTAAAATCACACTTAGTTCCTTTTTAAAACCATTATGTCCCATACCATACCTGTACGTACTAAAACAATAAGTATGTAATAAATATTTAGGTATAATAATAGTTTATTATAACAAAATAAAGGTTTCATGTAGATTATAAACACATAGTATGGTAATTGGGCTTACTAATAATACAATATGTGATTTATTATATAATAAATATCTTTGAGTCTATCTAGATTTGTTGTTTCACTTTCCTTTTGTGTTTTTGCATTGGATATAAGCCAGAATAGTAAGTAAAACGATATAAAGGGTCAAAAACAAAAATGTTTTTATCCGTTTCAGAAGTACACCACAATGATAAAACTTGTCCACAATAATTGTAGGACTAAAGCACAACCAATAAATAACAAAATCATTCCTGGCCGCGGACCGCCCACGCTCCATACAAAATTGCCCATTGTCCTTTGTTTATGCATTAAAACAAGTAAAAAATATAACTAATATAAAAACTGCTGTAATGTCATACCACGCGTACGTCGAGTCGTTGTTGCGTTATGGACTTATAATGTGGGGTAACAGCACTGACTTCCAAAGAGCATTCATCGCTCAAAAAAAGTGCATGAGAGCAATTTGTGGACTTAAGCCTGACGACTCATGTCGACCAATATTTAAAAAACTTGGTTTGTTACCGTTACCGTCGCTTTACATATTCGAAATATGTGTGTTTGTTATGAAAAATAAGCAACTATTTAAGACTGCAAATGATGTCAATCCTCGGAACCGTCGAGATCCATATAAACTGGTGTTAAATGATTTGCCTAGACTGTCTAAATACAATAGTAACTGCTTGGCAATGTGTGTGTTCATTTATAATAAAATACCAAGACCTTTCAAAGCAATACAAAATTATTTAAAATTAAATTTCATAAGTGGTTACGCGAGTGTAGTTTTTATAGTTTAAAAGAATTTATTGATAAAAAATGTTGATGTTTTAACGATTGTTGTTGCTTAACTTGTCTTTAAAATTTTGCATGCTATGTTTTATCCTAGCTAAACATGCTTGTGCCTCAATTTGTATTTAAAACCCTTGTATACCGTGTTTTACGCAAATAAATATTCTATTCTATTCTAAAGGCCTTCTGGACTACAATGTTGAATTAGCAAAATGCTGAATTCGCAAAATGTTGAATTCTCAAAATGCTGAATCCTAAAATGTTGAATTTGTAAAAAGTTGAATTTCCCATCCGGACCACAATGTTGAATTTGCAAAATGTTGAATCCCAAAATGTAGAATTTGTAAAATGTTATTTTGTCGAGATCTATTGTAGTCCAGAGGTGTATTTTTATTTATTTACGTAGGTACTAAATTAAAAACAAAAACTCTTTACTTGTGGTCCTTATCTAACTCTTTGCTTGTAATTCTTAATTTAAAAAAAACTTCACTTATAATCATTAACTAAAACAACAAAAAACATTTACTTGTAATCCTTAACTTAAACAACAAAACTCCACTTTTAATCATTAACTAAAACAACAAAAAACATTTACCTGTAATCCTTAACTTAAACAACAAAACTCCACTTGTAATCATTAACTAAAACACTACGTGTAAATCCTTAACCAAAAAAATATGAAAATGTAAAAAGTCGTAAAAAATTTAATTAAAATCCTAATTTAAGTCTTTTAATATATTATATAACTTTTCTCAAAAATTTCAAGGGCTGCAATTTTTTCTGTTCTAGTTTTTTTCAAAAACAACGAATATCGTTTATCGAATAATAAATCTTTTACTCTTCTATTTTTCTTAAAGGGAAAAACGTAAGATCTTGACTACATAATACAAATACAAATATTTTATTTCAGAATTACATCCATATATTGTTAGTGGTAGTATAACTTAGTGAGGCTAAGTTATACTACTACTAACAATATTAGTATTAAATTAAATTTACAGTTATGACAATGAACTGTTCGTTCAATGGCACACCAGTTTATTTGGATAAGTGTGTCTGAACACTCGGTAGCTTCTTTTAATAACTAAAAATATATTCGGTGTTTTTGGAAATCTAGAATTTATTTTTCGGTGATACCCCCCTCACAGGAATTAGTTGTTCTGTGAGTATCGTCTGCACAACTAATCAAATTGTGACCCATGCTGAAATACTGCTCTTCAAAATACTGAAGAAACATGTGCAAATTTTCTGAATCACTAGGGGCAGCATCCACAATATCCCGCCAGGCTGCTGTCATATGCGCCGGTGGAAGTAAAACAAAATAAGAGCACAATCGTGCTACATTTCTATCACATATAAGCAAGACGGTTGCTGTATTTCTTTTTGACCAAATTACATTGCTTGGCCCTTTTCCAAACTGCCTTGTTGAAATGCTGAAAGCATCCTGTCACTTTAGCTTCTGTATAAACCTTCTTTATTGCGTTTATTTGAGCTGTTTCGTAATCGCATTTGAATTTAGCAATATGAACTACTCCAAGCTTATTCTTAATTAATGAGAATAGCCGTGTATATGTTTTTTGTGTTTTATTTGGCAAAAAAGCATACATTACCTGATAAATATTTATGCTTTTGTCATCAGAATAAACATCAAGATGTATTATATACAACTGATAGAATGGCCGGGGACACGATCTAAAAGTACCATCCCCATAGTAAGAAACACTTTTCGCAGATTTCAATAATTTTAGCATCTTCCTAGAACACAATGAAATAATTTTCTCCTTGTCTCCATCTTCAATCACCTTGAAAGTTAGTGTCCGAAACTTTCAAGGTAGGCCTTTAGGAATTTTGACGTCTTAATTTTTTAAATCTGTTTATCAGATCCTAAAAATCTTTTCCGTGTCCTATATAGAGAAGTTTTCACCGAGGAAAATGTTGGTAGTTGGTGTGCAGGTACATTAGGGTTTTGCTCAACAAACTTCGTTAACATGTCTTCAATAATTTGCTGAATGGGATTTACATTTGTGCAAATTTCTTCCTTGATTGTATTCAAAAACACCGTAATTTGGATTTTATTAGGATCGGTCAAGCACATAAGACCAGTAGTATCACGAATTATTTTAGTTTTATCTGTGCTTAACGTTACGGCAGCTGTACATATTTCACGATATGTACACTTCAAAGACATTAAATTATACTAGCAATAGACAGGACATAGCGAACAAAATCGTAATCCGATAGTTAAGTCCTCGTGGACTTAAGTCGCTCAGTCTAGTTTGGCACTCCTGCGTGTCAAGTCGTTTTTGTGTCCACTCTATTCAACAAAAGAAAAACATTTACTGAGTAAATATGCCGAGTTGCGCGTTGCGTTATTGTAAATCACGTTACGGTAAAATGACTGGACCTAACTGCGGTTTATTTTCGTAAGATTTTTTTTAATTTACACAGTAATTAATTAGAATTCAATAATTTTCATAAAAAGTTCTAGAATATTTGGTAATTTTGTAATATACGCCCTCTATTGTGGAGTAGCTTAACTTTTTCTTGTAAGAGATGTCCATAATATTGTTGTTTATCGATTTTGTTATCGATATAATTTTATGAGGTAAGTAAATAATTGAACATAATCCTGTTTTTTAATTTAAACTCTCAGGAATTACTGGTTCAAATTGAAAAAAATCCTATAGACCATTTATCGAGGAAGGCTATAGGCTATATAACATTACGCTACGACCAACAGGAGCGGAGCAGCAAAAATGTGACGCAAGTGAAGTCGCGCTGGTCAGCTTTGTAAAAAATGTGATTTAGTATGAATGTGGTTTTTCCAAGAGAATCTAAATATTAAATGAAAAATGTATAAATGATGCAATATCCGAAACATTTGTAAAGAGCATTTGAGAACTAAATTCTTGTAAAGCGAGTGTTTATAAAATAAGTAGTATACGAAACGTTGGTTTGAAACTAAACATTAATTTATCAATGGTATTTTCCAAATAAATAATTTACTTTGAAACTACTGCATTTTATTGCTTTCCTAACTTTTTGCTATTCATTGAAGAAAAAAATAGAACTTTTATTTATCGATAGTCGATATCTAAATGATTGGTAACATCTCTATTACACACTGGCTATCTGTCAAGATGATAGCTGAATTTAATACATTTCACTTTTATGGTTGCTATTCAAAGCTAGATGGCGTTACTGAGACATGAGATCACAGTTTTTCTATGACATTTGTTCTGATGGCCGCTCTATTGCTATCAATTTAATCTCTTTGGTACACTTCCAGCGTGTCGTACCGTCATGATTCGTCTTACCGTCTTTAGTCAGTGTTCACTTGCCTTTTATTAGTAAGAGATCTATAGTCTTATGGTTTTTTTAAAAACACAATATTTTGAAAGGAGTCGTAATAAATTTATTTTATGTTTTTACTTTAAATTGTTTTCATCACAATCACAAACAAACAGGAAATTATGAACTTGACTGACAGCAGTAAAGGATAATGACAAATCGCTTATCATTTCATTAAAAGTGGCCAGCATTAGTAATGGATGCACAGAGGTTTCACTTAATATCATTTTATATTACAATATAACGAGAATTTTAATTCGTATGTAAATAAATACAGGGCTGTCTGAAAAAGGGTGTCGCCAACTTAAGGGTATGGTACAGACCATCAAACTGAACAACTTTTAACCGGGGACCAACATCGTAATCGTGAATAAAAAATCAGTCGTCCCATACATTTGATCAAGAGGGTATTGCAGTTTTGTATGGGATTTTTTTTCACGATTACGATGTTGGTCCCTGGGAAAAAGTTGTTCAGTTTGATGGCCTACCCTTAAGTTGGCGACACCTTTGTCAGACACCCTGTAGGTTTATGTAGGTACTAACTTTACCACGTGGTAGGTTTAGGTACTATTTTACAGGGCCGTCTATGTGGGTGCCAGATATTTTCCCGTGAAGTAGAAGTGTGCTCATTAAAAGATTTGCCAATAGACGTCCACTGCTGGAAATAGGTCTCCCCCAAATATCTCTACCGCGACCGGTCTTGCGCCTCTCGCATCCACAGGACTCAACATTTTGGTATTCAACATTTTGCAAATTCAACATTATGGGTCCGGAAAATTCAACTTTTTACAAATTCAACATTTTAAGATTCAGCATTTTGAGAATTCAACATTTTGCGAATTCAACATTTTGCAAATTCAACATTATAGTCCAGAAGGCATAAAGGTATAGCGTGATGATAATCATTTAAAAGTAACTATCCGCAATATTCTAAACTTTAGGTTCGTCTTTTTACAATTGGCAGTAAACTATAGAAGAATACGAATAAATTGCAATATTACTCATCCTCCATAGCAAATAGTGTAAATTTATACCTTACAGACTGACTAGACTTATACGAAATATTTATGCAAAATTTTAACAAAATCTGTCCGGTAGTTTTTGCATGATGCTGGAACACATTCGAAATTATTGTGCATAACACAAAAGTTTTGCTTCAGTGCTCTACAGTCCTAATCTTCACATTGATTACTTCCATACCCTTGACTCACTCTCAGTGATCTTTGCCCCATGTACAAGCACGTTAGTTTAATGGATGACTTCAATACTTGCTTGATTAAAAAAGACTCGCTCTTTTAAACTCAATACTCAATTTCTTTATTGCGTTCCAAACCAACTCCTTTCACTCTTGTCTTCTTTCAATCTTCAAGTTTTGCCTCTCTCTGTAACTCACTATTTTCCTAATTGTTCACCCTCGTTTCTAGATCTTATGATTGTTTTCTCTCTTATTAATTTTTCTTACCATGGTCAACTTACGGCTACATTTTCTTAACACGATCTCATGTATCTTTTGTATCGTATCCGCGTTTCTAAGCGTAAGCCCCAGCTCTTACATCTCCGTAATTGCAAAGGCATCGATCTGGAGGCTTTGCATTTTGATGCCGGCGATCTCGATTGGACCCTTCTGGTCGAGAACGATGACATCGACGGTAAAGTGGCTTGCTTTAACGCAACCGTTCTCGAATTGTACAATCAGCATGCCCCTATGCGTCGTGTCAAAGTAAGACATAACTGCACCATGGATAACGCTACAAATTAAAGAGCTTATGGCTCGCAGGGAAAAAGCTAAGAGCAGATATAAGCGCAGACCTTCAGAGCTGAATTTATCTTTTCACAAATCCTTACGTAATCGCTGCAGTCATCTGTGTCAAGATGCTAAGAGACGCTATTTCCACGATCAGCTCAATAACCGTAGTTCTTCCGATGTATGAAAATTTGTCAAAAGCGTGTCTCTATCCTTGCCTTTTCTTTTGGTCCGTCTGTCAAAGCTGCGACACTGGAGAGTCTCGCTAGCTTGCAGTTACCACAATGTTCTAACTTTAAGCTTAGCGATGTTACTGAGGATGACGTCAAGAAAGCTGTACTTGCGATTACTTCTTCGGCAGTCGGTAATGTTAAGTTGTGTTCTAGAATTATATCTCTATCTTTTCCCTCATTTCTTCCTGTCCTCACTCACATCTTCAATTATTCGTGTTTCTCTAGCTCCGTTCCTTCAGTTTGGAAACAGGCTCAAATTATACCTCTACCTAAATCTAACGATCCTTCTTTAGTAACCCACCTTGACGACATCGGCTGGGCAATGGAGAATAAGTCTCTTACTCTTCTTGTATTGTTTGACTTTATTAGCGCCTTTAACTCAGTGGATTTCGACATTTAACTAGGTAACTATCCTCAAATCTATGAATGTCTCTTCTTCCGCTAGCCTGGTTTAGTTCTTATCTTCGGGGCCGCTCTCAGTGTGTTCGCCTTGAGGAGACTTTCTCTGATTGGTGTAGCCTCACTGAGGCCGTTCCTCAGGGTAGCGTTCTCTTACTTCTTCTCCTTTCAATTTTCATAAACTTTGATGCCATCTAGTTCATTGATACATTCCATCTCTTTTACTCTAGCTGACGCGGGTTCAGCAATTGCTGCAATGAATCATGACCTGCTTGTATCAGCGCTTGAGTGGAGTCTTTTACTTTGCAAGTTAAGCCAACTTCATTCGCAATGCGGCTTACGTTGCATCTCTGATGTTTTTATATCACGATGCTGTTCTCATTGACTATACCGAAACTTCTTTCGTGGCGTGCTCAGGTCAATGAGGTCAGTCGAAAAGTACATTTCTCGTTTCATTCACTGAAGTGCCTTCAAAGTCTCCTGCCCTTGAAGACTAACATTTATTTGGCACAGCCTGCTACTCAGATGCTACTGAGGAACTATTAAACAAGCTTGAGCGCTAGAAAAACTTGTGCATTCGCGTTGTTTTCGGTCCGTGAAAATATGACCATATTTCTCACCTTCACAAGGAACTCAAGTGGCTCCCAGTCCACCTTCGCAAGAACACTCGGACTTTATGTGTCCTCTTCAACGTCTTACACAACCGTCTTATCCTTCCTACCTGCGTAAGCGATTTTCTTACGCTCGCCCTAGCGACGCATCGTGTAGAACACACCTTGTAACCCGATTTTTTTTTAAGTTTGTATGTTGTAGGTATCTTTGAAACATGAAGTTGCTGGTTTCAATATAGTATTATACTACTTACCACCGTGCTAAAGTAAATTTATTGGGTATAAGGTTTACGGGAAAGATTCAATTAAACAAGTACCTTCAACACAATACAAAGTTTATTGTAATTTGTAATACACAGAAAATGAAGGTATAACAACATCAATTGTGGCGAGTCACTAACCAAACCCTTCCCACACACTTAGGTGTTCACTCCGATAATACTAGGTCTCCGTTGCTAGTTGTGTCGGGGCACACACCTGCAATGAGACTAAGACAATAACTCAGTCGTTTTAATGAGTACGTGAGATGAACTGCTTTAAAACTTCTAGCTCAATCGAATAAGTATCGACCTATTACGGTTGCGCTCATACGAGTATAGGGAAAATATCGCTTATGTAAAGCTACCCGAGACACAATAATTTATAACAACTGGTCTTACTACATAGTTCTTACAAAAGGCCTAATACCCGGTTTCTGAATTGAGAATTTGAAATTGAGAACGTCCTAATCTATACTTAAGTATGATTTTAAAATAAATTCGTTTCTGAATTAAGTTTTTTTAAACTCTAATCAAGATTTGAGTAATATAACATCATTTCCTCAAATTTGACAGAATGCATGCTTAACTCATGCTTAAGGTCGTCAGTAGCGTTTTTGAACTAAGAAAAACGTGTTTGACAATACTCAAAGCATTATCAACGGCAAGTAAAGCAGTTTAAAGTTGACACACCAATTTCGGCTACTCAAACTGTAATCTATATAGCTATAGTAACTAGTGATTTTGATCATAATGAGTGACGAAGATACCTCCCTGTCGTTTTTGGAGATGCCTCAGCGCAGATAACCACGCAGAAGAATAGCAGGATATCGGTCTAACTTGTTCATTACGCTAAGCGATGAACAATTCAAGAGTCGGTTCCGCTTTACGAAGGAGTCGGTAAGGTTTATTTTAACAAAAATAAAGCCTAAACTGACCTGTCGTATTCAACGGCGGGACTGCTTTTCTCCCATGTTGCAGTTACTAATGTTTTATGCGACTGGTAGCTTTCAAGCTGTTGTAAGAACTGAAAAGTAGTAGGAACTGAAAAAGTTTTTTTTTCGATAAATGTTCAAGCCATCTTTGATGGCAATTTACAAATCACTGGTGTCATTGCACGGCCAGGATCTGTGCAAGACACTGCTATTTGGAACAACTCACCACTTGCAGCTCAATTTGAAGCTGGCAGATTTGGGTCATACCTTATTCTCGGAGATAGTGGTTACCCATGCCTTAGGCGGTATCTTATGACACCCTTTTTGAACCCTGCCTCTCCATCCCAAGAAGCCTATAACAGAGCTCAGATAGCATCACGAAACACAATTGAAAGGTGTTTTGGTGTTCTTAAAAGAAGATTTCCATGCCTACATTCAGGAATGAAACTAAAACTTCCAAAAGTATTGAAGGTGATTGTGGCGTGTGTTGTTCTTCATAATATGACTCTTCATCTTGATGACTACATCGTGGAATATGATGAACATGTACAAGAAGAAAGTGATGAACCATTACCTCAAGTGTCATATAGGTACCCAAAATTTTGCTGCCAGAACATCCATAGTCAAAATTATTTTACCCAATAAAAGTGTAAATATGTAGGTACTTAAATAAAGCTTATTATTTTCCGAGTGATTAATAACTTAAAAGTCGACTAAATGTTTGCAACAAAAAAAATTGAGTGGGTACCATATATAATGGGTTGGCAGCTAATAAGGAGTATCGTAATAAGTAATAGGTAGCATATTAATATATCAGTAATAAGCGATTCAGTTCATACAAACATTCACGATTCAGTTCATACAAACACGTCAAATAATAAATTGCTAAAATATGCATTAGCAACTCTAATAACATAAAATTGTTGAAATTAATGCTGTTCCTCAAAATCAACTTGCTTTTTAAGTCTGTTTTAAATTTATAAGAATAAAATGATTTAAAATTACAAGTTTTTGATAATTACCGGTTATTTTATGTAAATTGGAACGTGTTAGCTTTGATCAGGAAAACTAAGTTAAATGATCAGTTGATTATGGTTTAACGAAATTCGATTTTGACTTGTGAAACGCAAAAAACTTAAGCGTATACTTTTATGTATTTGAGAATAATCAGTTGAGATTTGCTACTTTTCTCAAATCAGAAACCAGGTGTAACTCTCTCATAGGTTAAATTATAACTATTTAGTTTAAACTCGGTATTCTCTCAGTATATTTATTCTTCAATTCAATCGACGGAATCAAGACCCTTGGCGTCGTACACAGGATAATGCCTATTGTTCACACGATCAATGTGGCCTACGGGCATAGACGGTGACGCTATGTTACCGGGAGTGGTGAACTTCCCTTATTTACCGTTATCCGGTAACACACACCTCAAGGGTTAACCTCTAAATTTCCCGCACCCGGATCAATTTCAAATCATCTGACCACGGGGCTACACCAAGGCATCACGTCTATCCTCACATTAGAGATCTTAATGAAGAAGAAAGAAGACTAGCATAATCAATAGCAAATCACAAACGTTTACTTAAACCACGGATGACTACTGGTATGCTTCGCTGCGTGCGTAACAGAGACGCAATGCATACAAAACTGAAGCAATCACCAGATACTGTTATATTAAAAATAACTTTTAAAAGATATAGGAACTACTGCACTAAAATTATTAAAAGGCTTAGGCGGGAGTACGACAGTGCGGAGTTGAGTAAGGCTGCCAACGATAACAAAAAAGTTTGGAAAATTATAAAGAGGGTCACAAACACGGAAACTCCAAAAAATCCCACTACTGACTTACTTGTTACTTCTGCGTCTCCTCAGCAGTCGGTGGACTCCGATAACGCGTTTTTTGTCAACGTAGGCAAGAATCTTGCGAGCGTTTTTACTCACCATAGTGTTATCCGAAACCCACCGCACGTCACTAATGCCACACCTGCACCACTACACTCATTTGTGATGGTTGACACTGATGAGAGTGAGGTTGAAGCGCTGCACATGTTTCTAAAAATGATGCTGCTATGGGATGGGACAGCATCTCTACCAAGTTTCTGAAACGATATAAAAACCTGGTTGTCCCCCCATTGACTTACTTATTTAATCTTTGCCTCAGCACCGGTGTATTCCCCTTGTACCTGAAAAAAGCCAGTGTACACCCCATACATAGGGGTGGGAATAGAAACTGTGTTAATAATTACCGTCCCATTGCTGTCCTACCTTCAATATCTAAAATCCTAGAACGCATTATAAACAAGAGACGAATTAAGTACCTCGAGGAAAAAAATCTTTTATCTCCCAATCAATTTGGGTTCCGACGAAATAAGTCAACGTATGATGCTGTTCTAAACTTAACGGGTCACATTGTCAAAAACATTGATGAAAAAAAGAAGGTAGTGTCAGTTTTTTTAGATCTAAAAAAAGTTTCGACACAGTTTCTATTCCCAACCTAGTGTTGAAACTAAGCTGGGAATACGTGGCCTCCCACTCCAAATTATTGCAGACTACCTGAGCAATAGAACTTTGTGCGTAAAAATTAATAATTACCTGAGTGCGGAGCTTCCTGTTACTTTTGGCGTTCCTCAGGGAAGTGTGGTTGGGCCCACACTTTTTTTGGTGTACGTAAATCAGCTGTGTAATCTGCTTCTCCAAAATGGAAAAATCATTGATCTACTGATAGCAAGGGATAGAAAACTAATATTCGTCTTTAAGAGACTTCTTCATGTGGCAGATGCACAGATTGTCAAAAGGGTCTACCTTGCCCTCTGTCAATCACTCCTATCATATTATGTTTCCGTCTGGGGGGGTGCCCAAAAACGACAATGTTGAAACTGGAGAGGGCCCAAAGAGCCGTGTTAAAGGTGAGCACATTTCGCCCGATACTTTTCCCAACAGAAGATTTATATGAATGTTGCAAAGTGCTTTCTGTCAGACAACTCTTTGTTCTTAATACAGTATTATTACAACACAGGGATACCCCCTACATGACAATCACTAGAAGACGTAAAGATCTAGTTTGTCAGCACTACAGATGTAATACTCATTCACCAAATGATTTTCTTGCTTCCAAGGGCCACAATTGTATAATAAACTCAATAGGAAATTGAGCTTTTACTCTCTTTCAACCTCGTCGCTCAAAAAATCTGTGACAAACTTTCTACTTGCGAATAACTACCTGGATACAGAACGCCTGCTTTTCTCTGATAATAACCCACCCTAACTCCTATTACCGAGAACATAACACACATTCAGCACCGACACAGCACACGCCATCACCGTAACAAACAAACACACACTCACCATGATACTCACACACTACACACAAACACACACACACACAAACAAATGCGAATAATCCAAATGTCAAACACGTAAATCATAAGTTCTGACTTGTTCTCCTGCAATGCTTTTGTGAAACTGAACTATGTATGGGCTGTACCACTGCCCTTAATACAAGTTATTTTATAACTTAGTAAGGGTGCTGATTGCAACACCTATAACCTGATTTGTTAACTAGCATAAGTCAAGTGTACCTACAGACTACTACTATTTAATGTTAACATTATTATTTGATTAAATAAATAAATTATTAAATCAACCAGACCTGAAACAACATCCTCGTGTCAAAACTCAGAACTGAGACCTAGGTTATAAAAACGAGAACTAAGAAAATGGTTCAATATTCACAAGGATCGGGTTTGATTGGACTTATATAAAACCCATCGGGTTATATGGACACAGTCTGATTATCCCAGAACTGGGCCCTCTGCCAAGCGTGTTCCTCGTAGTCACGCCATGAGGGGAAATTTTTACCATTTTGACAGGACCACCTTGATGCTTCTCTCTCCACAGACTAACTAAAATCCTCATCTATTAGTCATTTTGAATTTAATAGACATTGTATATCAGTAGAATGCGGGAAATTATGCCCTTATGTTTATTTAATTCAAATAATTAATAAATGGGACACAGCAAAAAAAGGACGTGCGCGCGCACCTCTCGTCTAATAACAGTTCTTGGGACACAGTAGCATATTTTATTAGTAATCTCAGAGCAGTTGTACCTGTTATAGCATACGTCGAAAAGAAACATATTTCCAGATATGAACGTCTAGACTCCAGGCTCATTAGATTGTATTTATTAAGTAGATTTATATAGGTTGGGAAATTGTGGGAGCTCCTATAAAAATAATACACCTATTGTGCATCGACCTGAGGAATTTGCGCTGCACTTTTTCTAGCATTATGTGACCAATGGCCAATCAACTATGACTTTCAATCAACACACCTGTCAATGTCAAAGTCTTCTCGTGAATATCTCTCACAAGATCCTTAGAACAAGTAACAATATCTACTAGTCGTGACTCGTGTGTTGGCGAAGTGCGAACGCCTCCGTAGATCTAGATAAAGCCAAGGACAAGCGGAACACGCACGAGGTCGATCTAAACGAGAACCCTTAGTCCTAATCACGCTTACTTACTGGTGCTTTATGTAACATTACTGCTTCGTCACGAAGCTTATGAATTACTTAACGCCTCACTGTTAAACTTAGGTACCTACCTATTTAATTTATGTATCGTTTATTAATATTATACCATAAATAGAATAGACATATTTTTTGTTGTAAATATGGGTAGGTACATAATAGATATTAGGATACATTAAAGCTGAGGCATATTCCACCATTCGGCATGCAAACCTTTATATTATCATTTACCATACCGTGCTTGTTGTATGGCGTCGATGGCAGGTATTTCGTCAGCCCAGTAAGTATTCCGCCACACGCACACGCACGGCGGCGACGTTCTCGTCAGCGTCCATCAATTTCTCCAGGGTGCAGGAGTTAGGCATGTGGAACAAGATGTGAGGTGTGTCATAGGATACCATACCTCCAATATCATGCATTTATGATTTCTGAATCCTTAATGATGCCTTGCGCTTCTTCATCGTCCATAAAGGATCTCTTAACCGTGGTTAAAATCGTTCTTATTATAACATACTCGTAGGTATCTCTAATTCGTAATACGTACAGTAAATAGTTAAATACGTTCCATAATGCATCTTCATCATCCCCTCCACTCGACACCCGTCCACTCTGGGGTCCTGACCAGCTCGCGCACACCGCCACTCGACCGTTCTTTCATCGGATCGTCGTCGGTGCACCTCGTGGGGCCTGGTGGTCTACCGGCAAGCAATAGTACCTACCTAGTTAAGATATTACAATCATAATTAATTGTACGACCACTAATTATGGTGCAGAAATAATTATTTGATCCTCTAAATACTTGACCGCCTAATGATGTACCTATCCTTTTATTTATTTATTCAAACTAAGTAATCAGCCTCTTATTAACTTTCTGGCCTTTTCTCAAAGTTGGTCGCAGTTACTTAGCTATTTAGTATTTTTAGGATACCAAAATGGGAATTATTGGAGGCCACACTAAGAGGTACATCTATTATATTATTAGCGTGTCCATTAATATTTTTAGGGACCCAAAATGGGAATTACTTATTTGGGGTTCGATTAAATACACAAATCAAAACTTTTATTTTTATCTTTTTATCACATCTGAAGGGTACGTATTTGAATATCGAAGATTAGAATACCTACGGTCAAAATACCAATGTTCAAAACATCGAAAATTTAAATATCGATTATATCAAAATGTCGAAAATTGTTATACCTACGCTTAAAACGTCGAAGATTGAAATGCCGAGTGATTAAAATGTCGAATGATTCAAAATATCGAATGACATTATGCCTAAGTTCAAAATATCAACATTTAATACATCTAAGATCATAATATCTACGTAAAAAATACCTACTAGTTAACTCACTGATTACACTGTCGCTGTTTATATTGTACATTTGCGTACAAGTGTGTTTTATTTTGGGTTTTTATTATGTAAAAATAATTAAAGTACATGAGTAAATTACATGAGGTTTTCCTTGTTTTTTTTTTTGTAACCCACCTAGTAACTGATTACCATCTAGCAAACAATCATGCAACATGCAAGCAAGCATAGTTTCTATCACGGCTCCGGCGCTGCAGGGCTCCGGCGCTCCCATACGAGCTTAACGTCGCAGATGGTCTAAACGATACGTTTCTGTCACTAACTTTAGTAGCACAACATATTGACTTTCAAGAAAATATTTTAATTTGAAGACCTATATAATACCTTCACGATTGACCTATGCTTGTACAGTGGACACTGATTTTCATGGATAAAATAGGTCGAAATTGTTCCAAAACCGAATTGGGGCACCCCGAATTTACGTAGTCTTTTGGCTGTTACCCCTAGAGTGTACATAAAAATCCAGAGGCGCGAATGGAGGGCAACCCCCGCCCGCTGTACCTCCGCATGTTCACCTCCGCAGCTTCGGCTTCAGCCGCTACGGCTCCCACGGGTGCCTATCCTTTGTTACGCAAGGGCGAAGGGGTTGCACTTCCCGTAGCGCCGGAGACGTTGCAGAAGCAACCTTTTTCCACTCATACTGGGTACGTATTTGAATATCGAAGATTAAAATACCTACGCTTAAAATACCAATGTTCAAAACATCGAAAATTTAAATATCGATTATATCAAAATGTCGAAAATTGTTATACCTAAGCTTAAAACGTCGAAGATTGAAATGCCGAGTGATTAAAATTTCGAATGATTCAAAATATCGAATGACATTATGCCTAAGTTCAAAATATCAACATTTCATACATCTAAATTCATAATATCTACGTTAAAAATACCTACTAGTTGAAATACCGAAAAAAAATTATATAGGCAGTATGAGTGTATTCATAAATGTAGGTAGATGGACGTATGATGTGTATTCATAAGTGTGTTATTGTCACTGATTATATTGTACATTTGCGTACAAATGTGTTTTATTTTGGGTTTTTATTATGTAAAAATAGGAAAGGAGGTTTTCCTTGTTTTTTTTGTAACCCACCTAGTAACTGATTACCATCTAGCAGCAAACAAGCATGCAGCAATCATGCAACATGCAAGCAAGCATGGTTTCTGTCACGGCTCCGGCGCTGCAGGGCTCCGGCAGTCCCACGCGAGCTTAACGTCGCAGATGGTCTAAACGCTCACCACCGCAGCTTCGGCTTGTTGGCCGGCTTCGCCGGCCAACCTCAGCTGCGGCGGCGGGTGTTAAAACCACCTGCTCCTCAGCTCGCGGGCTGCCTCGCCCCTCCGCGCCTACGCGATTCTAAATTACACTCTAGGGGTAGGGCAGACAAGACTACGTGGAGTCGGTTTTGCAGCGATACGTTTCTGTCACTAACTTTAGTAGCACAACATATTGACTTTCAAGAAAATATTTTAATTTAAAGACCTAAATAATACCTTCACGATTGACCTATGCTTGTACACTAGACACTGATTTTCATGGATAAAATAGGTCAAAATTGTTCCAAAACCGAATTGGGGCACCCCGAATTTACGTAGTCTTTTGGCTGTTACCCCTAGAGTGTATATAAAAATCCGGAGGCGCGAAGGGAGGACAACCCCCGCCCGCTGTAACAAAGCATAGGCACCCGTGGGAGCCGTAGCGGCTGAGGCTGGTCGCCGGAGGCGACCAGCAAGCCGAAGCTGCGGAGGTGAACATGGGTGCCTATTCTTTGTTACGCAAGGGCGAAGGGGTTGCACTTCCCGTAGCGCCGGAGACGTTGCAGAAGCAACCTTTTTCCACTCATACTACTTACATCAAATTTTTTTCGATATTTTGTAGGTACGTATTTTTAGGGTGAATTAATGAATGTATTAAATGTTGAAAATTAACCCATTTTTACACGTAGGTATATTCATTTTCGATGTTCTATGTACCCATCGATATTTAGGACGTTCGATAGTTTGTACTTCGATATTTAGGACATTCGATAATCTGTATTTCGATATTTGGATCTTTCGATGTAACTTTTGTAGATATTTAGATTTTAGATATATTGGACGTAGGATATTTAACCATTCGATACTATAAACTTTCGTTATTTTAATTTACGGTTTTATGGTCGTTCGATTTTTCCATTTTCGATGTTATGAACATCGATATTTTAACAGTAGGTATTTTAATCTTCGATATTCAAATACGTACCCAATAGTACCCATCCATATTTAGGACTTTCGATAGTTTGTACTTCGATATTTAGGACATTCGATAATCTGTATTTCGATATTTGGATCTTTCGATGTAACTTTTGTAGATATTTAGATTTTAGATAGGTATATTGGACGTAGGATATATAACCATTCGATAATATAAACTTTCCTTATTTAAATTTTCTATTTTATGGTCGTTCGATATTTCCATTTTCGATGTTTTGAACATCGACATTTTAACAGTAGGTATTTTAATATTCGATATTCAAATACGTACCCCATTTGAATGTCAGCGGGGTGAGCATGGCCTACTGTGAAATGGCTTGAGTCACAGATTTTTTTTTTTTTCACAGGCGGCGTGAGATAATTTCTTGACATGTGGTATAACTTCTTGTCGTTAAGTTAGGACTCATTATGTCTTATTTGCTTATAAGGGCGCATCCATTTTCGCACAAATTTCACATTTTGACAGTTGAATATTAAACATTTAAATCACGATATTTCGGTGATGGTGATAAGATTTGAAAATTGATAAAAATAATATTTTCTTTTAATTTAATTTACTAAAAGAAAACTTTTTTTTACTAATAACTAACTACTAAACTAATAACTAGTTTTTATTTAATTTACCTAATAAATTTAATTTACTGTTTCACATTGTGAAGTCACCTACAAGAAAGACATGTCGCGCCTCTTGTTCGTGTCACAAGGTTGACCCATGCTAACACTTAAGACAAATTGTAAGACATGACATAATTTATCATGTCTTGTCACAAACGTCTCGAGTCCGGCCATTTTCACCTTAGTTAATCCTGCGGGGCTAGGATTAACTAAGGTGAAAAATCCAGCATAAGCGAAAAGCAGAGAGTACTTCGTCGATCTACACGTACGAAAACATTTTATTTAATAAATGCAAATAGATATTTTTATTAAATTTAAATAGGGCATTAAATTATTTTCCTAATACCTTGAACCCTAGAAACTTGATAATAATAATAAAAATAATTTTTATTGACACCAAAAATATTAACATTTTAAAATCATGTTGCGTAAAAATAAATGTGTAGGCTATAATGATAATAATGCAACATAATAGCATCTGTAGCCGAACTAGGTAAAAAACCTGTATCTCGGCATACAGCACCAAACCTCTCTGACAATAGACTGAACAATTTTAGCCAAACATTTACAATTTAGTTAGATATTACAGAAAATAGATTAATATTACAGTTTATTTGTTATTAAAATAAAGAAAATGATTAGGTACACTTTAAAAGAAGTTGTGGAGTGTGGACGAGAGTAAGTCGGTGTGTGTGCGTGTATGTGTATGTGGGTGCGTGAGCTTGAGTGTGTCTGTGGGTGTGATAGTTTAATTATGTTGAGAAAGTAGTAAAAAGTTGTATATGATGTAAAATAGCTTAAAGGAAACCTGGTTACTCTGGAATGATTAAAAGTTTTTCTGAGTCTACATAAGATAGTGTCAAAAAGTAGTCTTTCATCTTATTTTTACATTGGGTTTTGTTTAGGGAATAGAATTGCAAGTAAGAGTTAAGTTTGTTATAGATATAGGGACCCACAAATACAAAAAATCTTTTAATGAAAGACGTGTGTGGGTAGTGATTACGAGAACACACAATTTGATTCCTGCGTCTACGATTATCATTGGGGTCATAGCTCAAACCTTTATGTTGCCTTAGAACGATAGTAAGTAGGAAGAGCTGACGGACAGTAAGTACTTCACAGTATTGGTACAATAACTTAGTCGAAAATAATCGAGGCTTAAAAGTGCAGACCTTTAGGATAGCCCGTTGCGCAATCTCAATAGGTTTAATAACCGTTTTAGGAGCTCCTCCCCAGGATGAGATGCAATAAGTTATGATAGACTGGCATAAGGCAAAGTAGATTTGTTTTAATAACAAAGCGTCCACAACATGTCTCAGCTTCTTGAAGACGTAAATGAGCTTTCTGACTGACACCGATGTGTGTACATGCTTATGGTGCGGTACTAGTGTGCGGTTTACGAGTAGTGCGGACTCAGTACAGCCTACTATTGCGCAAGTCTGCAATCACCTCGTGATTAATTAACAAACTTCCTAATTCGCTTTCATAAAATTATAGTAGGACTTAACTATTGCCCGCGAATTCACCGGCGTGTTTTTTTAACAAATATTCGGTATGAAAAGTAGCCTATGTTCTTCTCCAGGTCCCACGCTACATATATATGTCTTTCATAACGATCGGTCCAGTGGTTTTGGCGTGAAAAACTTACAGACGGACTTACTTTCGCATGTATAATAATAATTAGTATGCATATTAAATTTTAGTACAACGCCTGGGAGACGAACTGTCGGGCCGCGGGTGTCCAGCGGCGAGATGGGCGGACGACGTTGTTACCATCGCGTGTAGAGCCTAAGTGAGGCTGACACAGGAGCGTGGGGATTGGCACATGAAAAAGGAGGCCTGTGCTCAGCAGTCGGGCTGTGGATGGATAGATGTTTTTTAGAAGTACATACATATATGAAGCCGGTTACAAAAAAAAATGGTTTATCGCTATTATTCGGAGCGCTTGTTTTTCTATAACACCTGTATTATTATGAAACAATACTGAATGTCTCGTTAGTAATAAAGAAAAAATACTGTTATAATCGTAGCTAATCCTTTGTAGGAGTAGCAACACACACGTAGCACTACTGCGTAGCCCATCTGCGTAGCACTTCTGCGTAGCACTTGTGCGTAGCGGCTCTCGTGCTATGAGCGTCTACGACTGTTATTATGGCTGTTATGTTGGCGATTTCATGACGCACGTCCTGAGAACAACGACTGCTAACAATCTGTTAGCTGAAGGTCACGACGCTAAAGGGGCTCCGCAGCTCAATAAATATTTTGTATTTAAAACGAATTACCTAACCGAGCGGATTGGATTACCTTGTTGATCCACCCATTTGCACAAACTTTTGAGACAGCTAGTACCTGACTGTAATAATGTGTCCTTTTGAATGACGCGGCCGTTTATTGTTCGGCGGAGTTAGTATCCTCAATATAACATGCAAATGTGGTGCCATAAGGCGCGTTAAGTGCCATAAGGTATTATCTACCAGTCCCAGTCGACCACTTCAATTTCAACCCGCGCTCACTTGCTGGACGGGTTCACCCATACCGATATCTTAGTCTTAACACTCTGAATTAAACTAGCTTTGACGATCAAACGGAGCAGACGTGTTTCTAATTTGCTCCCGAGAAATTATTTTCATTGTACGCAATAAGAACCCTTAGAGTAAGTTAGCATACATTGAGTGATACGGTAACGACTAATTGTTTAAACACTTCGGCGCACCGGGCGGCGCGTCCCCCGCGCACACCTCGAGTGAAAGAGACAATCTGCATCTGTTGCGCACACGCGCCTACGCATAACACGCAGTATACTACAAAACTTTGAACTGTGAGTGATCACCGCCCACCACAATCCAGAAATGTACCAGTAGGCCAATCTTGTTCGCACTCGCAACCGGACTTATCAACATTTGTGATGATGATACGAAAAACAATGTTAGCTGCCGGAAAAGGAAAGAAAGAGAATGCTGCGATGTGCTAACTGCACTCAATGACTTTCGAGCGGAGATGATCTCAATACTTCAAACAAACTTGAAACCGATGCGTGATGACATATCTACAATGAAAAATCAAATAAATGATATTAAAAGTAGTACTAGTAGCACTAGTACTACCAACACATTGTTAGCAGAACACAAAAACATGAAGAAAAATCTCAGTATTTCAACAAAACTACGTCAACACGGAATCGAAAATATCTACGCTTGAAGTTGAAATCGAAAAGATTAAATCTACCACTTCCTAACCAAGCACATCTCCAGGAAAGGAGTAACAGAAGTAAAAATGTGATAATTGTAGGCCTGCCAGAGCAGACTCTGTCGGATATCTCTGCACGTCAAACTGCAGATGTGAACGCTGCTCAGACTATCCTGCAAAATGTAGTTTTGGAAACTCCTAAGGTGGTCAAGGCTATGCAACTTGGTAAATATGCTGGAAAAATCGTCCGCTGAAGATATGCTTTAAAAAGCAAAGGAAATATTGCAGAATAAAAATAAAGTACCAAGCGACATCAAATTATACTCATATCAGACCCCTACCTACCCAGAAGAATATAATGAAAGAAATGAGCCAAGAGTTGGCTCGACGTAAAGAAAACGAGAAAAAAGACCTGATTATCATGTATTTTAGCGGCACTCCAAAGATCGTAAAAATGCCTTCAAAAAACCTCAATCCCTAATCTCGCCGGTCTTGCAAAACCAAACCAACGAAACTATTACCTATCAGCAATGTCAAACCTACCAAAATCAAAATCAAAAGTCTTTTATTAAAATTAGACTGAGAATCAGCACTTTTTGAACGTCAAAATCACATAAGACAGTCCCCCCAAAACGCCCACCCTTCACCACTTCCTAGTGCTTTAGCTGGGAAGAAGAAGTGGCGGAACAAACTCCCCAGCAGCACTGCTGTCTGTTCTGTTAGAAGAACTGGATTCTATATAGTAATAAGTAATTAACATTACGAAACACAAAAAAATTAAAATTATTTGCCTTAGGTCAGCTAACACACGCCAATATTTAAAACTATACTCAAGCAGAAATAAATAATAAAAACAAAAACGCAAACAGAACTTAATACATAATAAGAAGCCTCCTGGCATAAAGGGCGTGCCCGCTTACATATGCAATGCTGCATTATGTTTATATGTATACCAGGATGTGTACCAGGATCTACAACGTGTATCAGAATACACGCAAGTCCTGAAAGTAGTTTGCTCACAATTGGCTACTGAATCGATTTCAGTAATAATTAATATAGGTATTTTTTTCAAAAATTATGTATTTTGCCATATTGACCGCCGATTGAACCAAAGGAAATTAAATCTTATTTGAAGGGAATAAGACTCAATTTTAAATGCATAAAGTAATGCTAGTGCTAGTGGTCAACACGATTTTCTTAATAATAATAGTTAGCTTTAAAAAAAATGTTTTGGTCATTGTATTATGCTTTTAACTCAATAATCTAATTATTGGGGTGTATGAGGTCTTGCGTTAATTATGTTACACGTTGTATATACATCAAAATCTACCTTAAATTTATTTTACGCAAATGCGCGAATTATACGCCGCCGCGCCGGCGAGGAAAATTTTACGAACTGAAATGTTCCTTACAATCGATCGCAAACACAACCCATTTTATCCTACTCACGGAAACATGGTTAAGATCTAAAGAGGACGCGGAATCATTTCAACTACCTAACTATACACAATACTATAATCTCAGAACATACTCAAGAGGTGGTGAGGTTTAGAGGTGCATAAGAATATAAATCATAGCGTGAGCGAAGAAACCTACACTGGAGGTATAAACTATCTTTGGGTAGGTCTAGAAAAATATGCACTTAACATAGGTGTAGTCTACAACCCAGGAACTAGGTACCAACATAAAATATTTTCTTGAAGTGTACTCATCACAATTTATTAGCAAAAAGCGAGCTATTGTCTTTGGGGATTTTAACATCGACCTATTAACATAAAATTGCATCAGCAAACGGTATAGAACTGCCGCACAAGAATCTGGCTATGAAATTATTAACCATATGACGTGAAGACCACAGCACACGTGAAACCGCTTCCTTAAATACTATTCTTGATCACGTATGCTCAAACTTGAAACATAAGGGCTTCCACGTGGCAATTGTGGACTCACCCATGTCCGATCATAAGCAGATTTACCTATCAATGAAAAAGTGCAAACCACTACCTAGAAAATGTGCCAATTGTGATGCGGTGAACTACGAAAAGCTCTTTGAATGAATCAAAAGTACAAACTATCAGCCAAATGGCAACTACTACGACAACATCGAACAGTATATAAAGTCTGGAATACTGGAAAGTAAAGTTACTAAAACTAAAGTCCTAAATCCACCCCAACAAGACTGGATATGCAAAGATATAATAGCAAAGATACATTAAAAAAATGTAGTTTGGCACAAATTTAAGCAAGATCCAGAAACCGAAGAATTAAATAAACAATTTATAATAGAATGGAACAAAACTACAGAAATAATACAAAATACTAAAAAGAAATAAGTACTACTATGAAGCATTCGAGAAATACTCAAGAAACCCAAAGAAGATGTGGAAACTAATTAACACACTGGCCAACAACAAGGTCAAAACACCTCCACCCACCACCACCACCACCTCCACCCACCACCACCACCTCCACCACCTCCTCGAAATCTCTTAACCAAAGACGGGCCTGTTACCGATGGTAGTGAAATCTGTGAGACTTTTACCGTCTTCTTCTCAACGATCGGTTCGACACTCGCTAACGCTATCCTAACGACACACCAGAAACACAACGTAGAAGTAACACAGACAACAGATTATACTCATCAACTAACTACTTTTACACCATGTCAAACGGACGAAATCTCGAACATAATCGTTAGTCTTGATCAAAACTGTAGTGTGGGGATTGACGGGATACCCACAAAAATAATTAAATGTTTAACAACCTTAATAATATCAGACAACTTGACCACCTGCATTAATGAACACCTTGCCGAGGGAACGTTTCCAGATGCTCTGAAAATCGCTAAAGTTACCCCTATCCATAAATCTGGCACAAAAAGTGACCCGAACAATCACCGGCCTATCTCCGTCCTTCCTGTCGTGTTGTTTATTCGCGATCAGACAAATATCTCACCTCTAATAACTTCCTTTACAAATGACAGTATGGGTTTCGTTGTCTGTCCAACACTTTATCAGCCACAGCAGACCTAATAACAGCAACCCAAACAAATATTAATAAAAAAAAGGTAGCACTAGGTCTTTTTATAGACCTAAAGAAAGCTTTTGACACCGTTAGCCACACAATATAAAAAAAAATGTGCTTATTATTATCTTAAATCTATACAATTAAGTTGCCGGGGCTTCCTTGTGATGGGATAAACCTCGCTCTTCCTCGATTAATTAACAATCTTTTCGTTGTGCTAATAAGGTATAAGTTACACTTTTTTTATAAAACCAATAAAAAGAAAAGAAAAGTATAAATCGTGTTTAGGGCAGTGTGTGGAAACTAGAGTGTGTTTTGTATAAATGTGTGTTTATACGTGTGTTCATGAGTGTGTGAATGTATGTTTTATGTGTATGTGTATGAATGGGTGTGTGCATGAGTGGGCGCTTGTATGTGTGAATGAGTGTGGAGTGTGCTGGAGCGTGTGTATGTATGAATGGGGGTGTGTTGGAGTGTGTGTGTGTGTGTGTGTATATCAGTGTGTGTCTGTATGCATGACGTTCAACCCAGAGTCGCCAAAATGTCTTCCACGGCATCATAATTAAGTGTGAAGAGCCATTCCGTCAATGTTTTGTTACACTCATACAGCTGCATAGGGTAAATGTTAAGTATGCGATTTACTTTATTATAAACGCGTGGGGCTTGAGTTACATTCTGGCGACCAGCAAAAATTTAACGTGCTGAGTATGTAGGGGCTACTATATCACATCGTCTTTTTTTAAGTTTGGCATGACTAAAGGGTAGAGTTTTGTGATATCTTAGTACCATGAGTAGTATGTGGAGTTTTCTAACGGAGAGCAGCTTAGAGCTTGCGTATAGAGTTTCAGTAGGGAACCTGTAGGGCTTACAGTACCTACATGACCTTAATCAAGGATCTCTGTGCCCTCTCTAGATCCATAAAATACGACTTAGCAGCTCCACCCCATACCGAGATACAATATATGATTACAGATTGGGCCAGTGCGATATATATTTTATTATGTAGTGCTACAAAAGCTCAGCAACACAGGTGTCTCAGGGGTGGCACTCAAAATTATTGACTCATACCTAAAGCATAGGTATCAAATAGTAAAAGTCGGGGAATACCAAAGTAAACCACACAGCACAGGCTCATTTGGTGTGCCCCAGAGTTCGGTTCTGGGACCACTATTCTTTCTTATTTACATCAATTCCGTGCACGAAATTTCATTACACGGACACGTTTCCCTTTATGCTGACGATACCTGTCCTTTTTACTATGGCACTTCGAATAACGATATGATCAACTAAGCGCAGGAAGACTTAAACACATTATCTATTTGGTTCCAACAAAACCTACTTACAATTAATGCTACTAAGACTAGTTATGTAATTTTTAAGCCCAAAAATAAAAACATACCAGCTCACCCCCCCCCCCTTGATCATTGATAATCAAATAATACAGCAAAACCAGTACGAAAAATAACTTGGGCTAAGAGTAGACTGTCAGTTAAACTGGAAAATACAAATTGATCACATCATATCCAAGCTATTCTCACTTTTGGGCTTATTGCGTAAAGTTGTGCATTGTCTTCCTCATCAAGTGCGCCAGAACATTGACAACTCGTTAGTGAAGCCACATTTACAACTCGTTACTGATATACCTAATTGAAATATGTGGAAACGCGCCAAAAACTAACCTAAAGGACCTATAGATCGCTCAAAATAAAATTATAAAACTATTATTCCACTATGATTGATTACCTTACACCCAAAATTGACATTTACAGGGAAACAAAACTCATGAGTATTAAACAACTTCATGCATACTGCATACTCATCATATATTCAGCATACTCATAAGAAAAATTCTAAACAAGTCCATTCACTCACAAATACACTTCACTAAAATACATCAAGTACCTACATAATCGCAGCAGTCGTAGGCAGGATCACATTTTGCTACCACGAGTGCGAACAGTCAATGGCGAGAAAAAATATATTTTTGCTAATATATTACCAAAATTATACTAAAACTAAACCAAATTATAATAAACTACCAAAAGAGGTAAAGAATGCGAACTAGTTTAATATTTTCAAAAATATATAAAAAAATCACATTCTAAATGATCAAACGCTAATACCATAAATAGATTTGCCCTACTGTTGCGTTGCTTTGTTGTGGCACCGGGTTCGCATTCCTTATCTACTGTGAATATACCGACCACGGTACCACGGCGACCACGGTCATTATTTCTTTTGCGGGTGGATTGAAAAGTTTTAAGTTTTGTGTTCGTTAATGTTACTTGCGTACCTACCTACGAAGTGAAATGTTATTACGTAAACTATTTTGTTGTAAAGAAAAACAATAGCTGCTTAGTTTGTGCGTCAAAGTTCTTATAATAAATGTATTTAAGTTTTAAAAATGTTCTCAAGTAAGTGAAATCTTTGTAATTTCTTATTGAGAAATAAATTTCTTTAACCATAATTTTATTCATCAGTCTTCATTACACCTGCGTATGATCACCACTTAAGTGGAGACACTCGGTAACGTTCGATATAAGGTTATAGATAAGTCTTGTTTAGTATACGACGAATTGGAGTCGTGCATTTGGACTATGGCATGACGGCCGCGGTCCGGGCGGCCGCGGGAGGTCCAACTACTGTGACTGTGTGCGTCACGTGACCTGTGTGCGCTCCACGGACGCGGGAACCACTGAGCGGCTTATCACCTCTTTTACTAAGCAATAAAATAACATGTCAATGTTATTGACACAGTTCGCGCTAATTCCATTAAAAAGAGGATGCTGATAAACTGATGATGGTACAAGGGGCCGGGTGATTGTAAACCTATGATGGTACAAGGGGCCCGGTGATTGTAAACCTATGATGGTACAAGGGGGCCGGTGATTGTAAAATTGATGATAGAAACAATGTTTGTTAGGAAATAGAAAGACAGTGTGTTGACTTCCCACCTATTACCCTCTATATGTTATACCTATTATGACAATTGATTACAAGCACGTGTAACAGCATTATACGGCTATCGATTGGCAGAAGTGACCCATTATAATTATAATTAATCAGCGCGTCATGACTCGCCATTCAAATCGAACAACGACTTGGCATGAGTCGCACTCTAAAAACGTTTCTTCGAAGGCAGACCACTGTTTACCCTCCTCGTGGGGAACGTGGCGCTTGCGCGATCATGTCCGCATTAATAGTGTGTATACAATACGACGCAGGTGGGCAGCGGAGCGCGGCGCTTACGACCTGTGGCCGCCGAGCGCTGACCAGCGGCCGACAGCGCGACAGCACGCGCTTAGTGATCGTTAGCCGCCGAGCAGACCGGCCGCGCCGCCGCGCCGTCGCCCGCCTGCCGCGCGCCCGCCAGCACGCGCCCACGACTTGCAGCTACCGACACAACATGTAACGCGCTGCCATGCCGCCCGCGCCCGCTCCCACCGATGACACGAGCGCCTTCACGGTGATCAACCATGAGCAGAGTGCAGCGGACAAGCTGCAGCCCGCGGCCGAGCCGGCGCCGCCGCGTGTGCACGTGGTGAAGCCGCTGCAGCGCGCCCCCGCGCCCCCCGCGGCCCCGGCGCCCCCCGCCGGCATGGGCGCACCCGCCACGCACACCATCCTCGACCCTAAGTTCTCCCGCGCACTGGACTTTAAACTCCGAAGACTTAAAGAGAAAGAAATTCTTCAAGCTAATCTCCGTCGACCGACACGATACCGCTCGAAGAACGGCATCCTCGCAGCTTCTAATCCAAACGTCAGCTCGAGCGAACAGGCGCTGCCCAAAATTCTGAGTCAATCGCATCCGCGCATCAACATCATCGAGCAGGAGAGCGACAAAAAGGTATCACCCAAAATGGACAAGTCACCATCACCAGGACGCAAGAGCCGTTCCCGCAACGTGACGTCCAATGACGAAGACAAGCCGCGGTTCGTGACGACGGTGAGAAGCGGACAGTTTCTGCTGCCGCCGCCGGAGGTGGCGCGGATACTCGGACTTGAGACCCTGTACCCGGCCAAGGAGAGAGACAAGATAGTATTCTCGTACGCGAGCAAGCCGAAAGCGGTTGCTCCGCGGTCAAAGCGATCAGTTCAGGATAAGAAAGAAAATGTGGTGCCGAACGGTGGCGTGCTGGAGACGCGTGCCGGCCAGCTATTCGGTGGAGTGCGCGCGCTCGTGGCCGGCGTGGTGGGCATGCAGCGTCTGCTCGTCGCGCCTCGCATGGCCTCCAGCGAGTAAGTCAAACCGAGTGAGAGGTCAGCTGTACCTAGCGATGCACTACGCCAACACTTATCACGAGAGTGTCCTCAAGTGTATTGGACACGACTACACCGTTTCGTCGCCGGAATCCCTTGCGGCGACTCTCGTAAATTCTAACAATTAGGTATGCAAATGGACTCGTCCCGACAGCTGCCACTGTTTGGGTGTCGGTGGTGGATAGGGGTGTCAGTCCGCTGGCCCACTTTCCGTGGGCGCGCTCGCCTAGCGAGGTCAACAACACTCGCTTAGCTTCCGCCGCACTATATTCGCTTATCTTATCTCGAATTGAATTAGTTTAAAGACCCTCGACTCATTGAAGTAATATGTTATATTGTTACTAGCTTTTTCCTGCAGCTTCGGTCCACGCGGCCGAAGCTGCGGTAGTACGTACCTGTGGGAAGATATCCCACAGGAACTTGTGTTGTTACCATGTGTTAATCCAGGTTGTAGGGTAAACGTGGGTGTGAAGTCGACAGTGACCCAGAAGTCGTCTAGGGTACTTAAAGAATGAAAATAATGATTTTCTATTTTTAATTCTTCAATGTTATTCAAGTGAAATACGCTTTTCACATCTCGTATATAAAGCCTTTATGCCACTGAAAAAATATTCTTTTGGTTTCTCTTAAAATGGCTTTCTAAGGTTGCCTTCATTTCACTGTCGTCGTCCGAAAATCTTCGCCCTTTTTTAAATTAGAAAAAAAGAAATAATCACTGGGAGCCAGGTCCGGACTGTAGGGTGGGTGGTCCATTTCTGCGAATTCCGTGACTTTTAAGGCAGCCCTCGCAACCCGAGAGGTGTGAACGGGCGCGTTGTCCTGCAGAAACAGCACTTCGCGCACCAACTTGTCACGTCTCTTCTGTACGGCTGCTTCACGTGCCTGACCCAGTAAATTTGCGTAGTACTAATCAATTAGTAAAATTCACTCGCTATTCCAGAAACAGAAAGCAGCAAGCAGCTGCTTTTATAGCAGAAAGTTTTCTGTCATAATATTATTTTGCATAACAGCGAATAGCATAAACTTAATTTCGCAGAAAATCGTTTGGCACACACTCATATATTATCATATATTCAAAACTCATAATTTTGTAAGTCAGAATCATCTTTAGACATAAATTTCATATCCATAACATTAAAAAAGTAGAACCATCATATCGCATCAAGTTCACAAGTTTTCAAGTTCATATCCTTATTATACCCTAACGTAACCTAAAATACACGCTTCCCTAACCAAATAAAATAAGTAGAATTCGGTTCTGGCACTCGCCGGCCGCTACCTCAGCACCGCTCGCTTCGCTCGCTCGGCTCGTGCGCAGGGGGTTGTAGTTCTAACCTAACCTAACATAATCTTATATTGCGCTTATGTAACATAATATTTAACCTAATCTATATAGTTCGGTTCCGAGTAGCCTACTAAAATATTTTTTTTTCTGTTAGCAACTGTGGCATTATGCCTAATAAAATTATTCCAAATAAAATTCTGCCATCTTAAAAGTATGGCATTGTAATTTCGGACATATAAACATTCGGCCAAACAATAGTAATATTAAATTATTTTGATGCCTTAAAAATATTCGTTTAAAGAAGATTATGCCAAGTATGTTATGCCAAATAAATTTCAGAGCATCAAGAATCTGTCAGAGAACCCCCCAGAAAATGGTAGCCATAATCTTCGACGCCGACTTTTCCACTTTGAATTTCTTTGGTGGCTTTCTCCCTTTTTATCCACTGCATCGACTCTTGTTTGGACTCTGGATCATACTGACGAATCTAGGTTTCATTAACGGTCACAATCCGGTTGCAAAAGTTTTTTCTAAAATTTTGTCAAAATCAGTCTGACTCACAATCAGTCACAACTCTAAATAGTACATTGTTACTCTAGGTGTGAAAGTAACTTATTTAGTCCCGAGACGGGGTTTGGCGCCCGAGCGTAGCGAGGGCGCTAATAGTTCGAGGGACTAAAAATAAGTCTTTAACCCGAGATAAACACTGTGCTTTTCATTACGAATACAAGGAAAGTAAAAATAAAAACATGAATTAGCTAAAGAAAAAATGAGCCTCTTCTCTTATGAAATCAGGCGTTAAATCCATATCTGAATCAGTCGGTCGATTCTGTAACCATCTCACCGTGAAAACTTAGGTGAAGTGATCGCGGAGTGAGCTGTCAGTGTAGTCCCACTGACGCTAGGGATTGACCAAGCATTACATTTACAATCATAATTGAGATTTTAACAATAATTTTTAATGTTAATTCGGTTGATCATTTTATATTATGTTGAAGCTAGTATTTAGTTGTCTAAATGTTATTATTTAGAGTTTTTTTTTTAAACAGCAACACAGAAATTAAGTCGGAAACTAGTTTAGGAAAAAAAATAAAAGGACTTATTTAAGTTTTTGACTGAATTTCTGTTTTGCTATTTTATTTAAAAAAACCCGTAAATAGTATTTTTTTGCCAAATAAATACTAGCCTTGAAATAATAAAAAACGATCAACAGAATTAGCATATAAAAAAACGCGATTATGATTGTAAATGTAATGCTTAGTCAATCATCAATCATCATCAGTGGGGTGACACTGACAGCTCACTCCACGCTCACTTCACCTAAGTGTTCACTTCACGGAGAAATTTTTACAGAATCGACATACAGTGAACTCATTGTGTTGTTACAAATCTCTGCTATACGGAAGTATAAACAAAACTGTACGACTCGAAAAAACAAGTGAAGATCGGATTGCCGCTTTCCCGCCTATTCTTTTTTTCTGTGGCCGGCTACTAGCTATTCAGCCATTATTTTACATTTCCATCATTAAAAAAATGGTAAATATTTTGCCCAAATCTATGTTATTTTAAAGAAATAGTTGAAAGTAAATTATAATAAAGTCATTTAAAATATATAATATAAATACTTAACTTAATGTTATTTCAATTTTACATCGCGCTGTAATTGAGTGGCTGTATAAGAAGTTGGAACATGGTTCAATAGAAATGTGAAAAATAGAACTAGTTTTTTTTTTAATAATTCGACAGATGTCAGTCGAAAGCGATTCTCCCTAGGGCTAAAAAGTACTACTTTCAACCCGCTCCGCAGGCAACTTCAGACCTACTTTCCGAGTATGAGTAATGAAAAAAATCTTTACAACTCTCCAATCGTCGCAGCTTGTCGAGCGGTTGTAGGCGAACGCTAGAACCGCTACCGTACCCAACGCGCATAAATTTTTCTCATGTTTTGTTGTTCATGTAAAATCTGTCGGATTTGTTCTTTGCTTATCTGTAGTTCTTCTGCTATCTGCCACAATTTAATTCTTCGATCGGCCAGTGCTAATTGTTCGACTTTTTGGACCTTTTCTTCGGTCACTACCGTGACTGGACGACCCGGGCATGGGTCGTCTTCACAGGTTTCTCTTCCTTGTTGAAATGGCCGAGCCCATGTTTTCACCATCGTGCTTGAAGGTGCAGGCTCCTCAAGAACCGTTGACGATTGTTTGATGAATTAGTTCAGTGAGGTCTACGGGCAGTCTGATTGTTTGATGAACTAGCTATGTTAATTTGTGAAACTTCAGAGGGTCTACGGGCAGTCTGATTGTTTGATGAATTAGTTCAGTGGGGTCTACGGGCAGTCTAATTGTTTGGTGAATTAGTTAAGTAAATTTGTGAAGCTTCAGAGGGGTCTACGGGCAGTCTGATTGCTTGGTGAATTAGTTCAATAGGGACTACGGGCAGTCTGATTGTTTGATGAACTAGCTATGTTAATTTGTGAAACTTCAGAGGGTCTACGGGCAGTCTGATTGTTTGATGAATTAGTTCAGTGGGGTCTACGGGCAGTCTAATTGTTTGGTGAATTAGTTAAGTAAATTTGTGAAACTTCAGAGGGGTCTACGGGCAGTCTGATTGCTTGGTGAATTAGTTCAATAGGGACTACGGGCAGTCTAATTGTTTGGTGAATTAGTTAAGTAAATTTGTGAAACTTCAGAGGGGTCTACGGGCAGTATGATTGCTTGGTGAATTAGTTCAATAGGGACTACGGGCAGTCTAATTGTTTGGTGAATTAGTTAAGTAAATTTGTGAAACTTCAGAGGGGTCTACGGGCAGTATGATTGCTTGGTGAATTAGTTCAATAGGGACTACGGGCAGTCTAATTGTTTAGTGAATTAGTTAAGTAAATTTGTGAAACTTCAGAGGGGTCTACGGGCAGTATGATTGCTTGGTGAATTAGTTCAATAGGGACTACGGGCAGTCTAATTGTTTGGTGAATTAGTTAAGTAAATTTGTGAAACTTCAGAGGGGTCTACGGGCAGTCTGATTGCTTGGTGAATTAGTTCAATAGGGACTACGGGCAGTCTGATTATTTGTTAAACTTCAGTGGGGTCTACGGTCAGTCTGATTGTTTGATGGATTAGTTAAGTTAATTTTCTACTAGAAATTTGGAACACTTATCATGAAAATATTTATTTTCGAATGTGACATATATTGGTACCTACCTAAAAAATCCTACTTGACCCAAAACTCGTCGTTTTAATTACTGAGACACGCTTCGTAGTTGCTTTTAAACTCGTCATATTGTAGATATTTTTGTGTTTTATGCCACAAAATGCGAATAACAAGTATTATCGGGACCGTTACATATCTGTTAACTTTCTTGTACAAACATAATTATATTATAATGTTTGGACTACATTTGGTGATAAAACTGGGTTTCTCTTAAGCTGTTTTCGGCTTCTCTGGCTCATTGCTTGAGTAAGCGTGCTCTGCTCAGCCATGTCATGCCATAATTATTATAATGAATATTAAATCTTTGTTGTTTACAACACTTATTTTGCAATATTTCCACACATTACAATTTAATTTTATCTCCGTTGACAAATGCGAAAACGTCAACAATTTACGTCTGCGACCATGCGGCTCTGTTTTTTTTTTTGTGTATTTCACTACATTAAATATGCTTGAGAAATACCTTAAAGTTGGTTTGTTAAACGTAGGCTCCTTTGGCACTAACCACGAAGATTTTTTAAAGCAGCAGTGGAAAGGCATTATTTCGATGTATTAGAAGTTAACGAGACTTGGTTAAGACCGGGCGAAGAGGGGCGAGCGCCCACTGTGCCACACGCCACGACCGCTGACCGTACACGGGGGTTGCGGGGTGGTTTATGTTTTTATCTTAAGCGCAGCCTGACCGCTCGTACATGGTGGTACCCCAATTGATCCTCCAAAAGAAGTTTATCCGTATCTTAGTAAATATACAACAAATAGATAGCTGCAAACCCCATTTCGTAAATCTGAATATTGTAACTCTGCCTTGTTTATATCTACTTGAAATATGGAAGTTCGCTCACAAACACAAAGACTTTTACACTAAACGAGAAGACATACAAAAAAGATACACACTCCGGCACAAAACACGACTCAACATACCAACATCCCGCCTAAAAATTTACAATATGTTACCCGAATAAATAAGAGAAGAAAAAAAACTACATCTATTCACGAACAAACTAAAAAAGTTATTAATAAGCAAATGTTATTATCGTGTCAACGAATATTTAAATGATAAATCCTTAAAACACATAAGTATATAATACTCGTAAGCTAAATGTTAAATTATTATTATTATAAAAATTAATTATTTTGTAAAAATGTGTTGAGAATAACTTAGATTATAAGTTATGTAAATGATAAGTCCTCTTCTCCACATATCCTTCTTTTGCTGTGCCCGACAGGGTCCATAATTGTTTCTTTTGGCAAATATTTACCACCTAAGCCTACATTGTGGAATGCAATAAAGAATTGAGTATTGAGTATTGACCCTAAATACGACACTATCGAACAAATGTGGACCCTTACACTAAATGAAAATAATAAAAGCTTTAGGCACAGCGTATCCCCCCCCCCCCCACGCTTCGACTTTTTTTTTTTTTTTTCTTTGAGGATGGGAAATCATCAAATGACCCCTCCCGCTCTGGGTGGAGCGGAAGGGGTTTGTCAGACTCTTACTGACTAAAACCCACCCGTGTTCCTTCCTTGGCCCTTTATGTTCCGGGTCAGCGGTACCCCTTATGGATGATCCCGCTTTCCCGGCAGGCTTGGGCCCTAGTGGGCCCCCTCTTATTTATTTATTTATGTAACACTTTAAGCACACAAATGTACAGAGGCGGACTTAATGCCATAGGCATTCTCTCCCCTCTTCGATGCTGACATCTCTTTGAGGCGCGCGTGGAACACGTACGCGCCGTCCGGCACGGGCCTGATCCTGATCGGACGGTGAGCTACCCATTACTCACCGCCCGCAGGCCCGCGCCTACGGTGGCCGGGAGTCGTCACGCGGCTCCCGACGCCCGGAGCGTCCACCGCGGCGGCTTGGACGGGAGACTCTCTGCCTCTCCCGTCCCGCCACCTCCTTCGCTAGCATGACTGCTTCGCAGAAGGAGGCGACTGCCTCCCACTCCCCCTCGCCCCGGACCATGGCTTGAACCAAGGCCGGGCGTGAGAGGTCGCCGCCGCTGCCGATCGCCTCTACGAGGACACGGCGGTGCTCCGCCCATGCAGGGCAGGCCCCCACCGTATGCTCCACCGTGTCCTCGGGGCGATCATCGCAGTGGTGACACCCAGGCGTTTCCTCCCGCCTGATGATGTGCAGGAACCTCCCGAAGCTTCCGTGTCCGGTGAGGACCTGCGTCAGACGGTAGGTGAGGACGCCGTGACGCCTCTCTAGCCACTCCCTCAAAGAGGGGTCCTACCGCCGCTATCGTGGCGTGCCCTGCGCTGGGTTGCGACAGTCGCTCTTTCCATGCCGCCATGAGATCGCGCCGGAGGTCCGTCCGCTCCGCCGCGATTTGCCGCGGAAGCGGGGTTTCCCCCCCGGCGTAGTGCCTCCGCGCGCCACTCATACAGGCGCGCGAGGACTATCGCCTCCAGATCCCACGGCGGCAGTCCTGCAAGGAGGCTTGCCGCCTCGCCCGAGATCGTGCGGTAGCCCCGGATCAGCCTTACGGCTACCACCTTTTGGGGCGCGTTCAGATAGTGGGCGGCTCTCCACCGCAGTGAACGCGCCCACACCGGGGCCCCATATGTAGCCCCTGATGGCGTCAGCGTGGTGTGCTACGCTGACGACACGCTGGTCCTGGCGCAGGGGAGGTCGCATCAGGCGGCGGCCGACGCGATGACACGCGGGGTTGCGATAGTCGTGGAGAGGATCCGGCAGTTGGGTCTCGAGGTGGCTTTGCACAAGTCCGAGGCCATGTCTTTCCATGGGCCCCGGAACAGGCCACCATCGGGATCCCAACTAACGGCAGGAGGGGTTCACATCGGCGTCGAGTCCACGATGAAGTACTTAGGACTCGTGCTCGATAGCCGGTGGAACTTCGTGGAGCACTTCCGACGTTTGGCCCCCAAACTGGAACGGACTGGGGCCGCCCTCAAGCGGCTCCTGCCCAACCTGAGGGGTCCAAACGCCTCCTGCCGGAGGCTTTACGCGGGGGTCGTGCGGTCCATGGCTACATATTGGGCCCCGGTGTGGGCGCGTTCACTGCGGCGGAGAGCCGCCCACTATCTGAACGCGCCCCAAAAGGTGGTAGCCGTAAGGCTGATCCGGGGCTACCGCACGATCTCGGGCGAGGCGGCAAGCCTCCTTGCCGGACTGCCGCCGTGGGATCTGGAGGCGATAGTCCTCGCGCGCCTGTATGAGTGGCGCGCGGAGGCACTACGCCGGGGGGAAACCCCGCTTCCGCGGCAAATCGCCCACGCTTCGACTTGGACCTCTTTCTCGACCCTATAACCGACTTCATTGGTTTCTTAGTAAAATGTGATCGCTACATTCTGCTCGGCGATCACAATGTAAACATACTGAATGCTAACGGGCAAACTAAAAAAGTATATGAGTTTTTTAATAGCCTGAGCCTAAAACAACTGGTTAGTTCGCCCACCTATTTCACAGATCATAGCGAACCATTGATCGACCTTGTCTATACTAATCTCAACCACAAAAGGGTATCTGTTGAGCTCTATGGCTAGATAAGTGGTCACTCACGTGCTGTCTGTGAATTTAACATCAGGCGTAGCAAATAAAAACCCCATACTGTTACGTACAGAGCCATTAAACAAATAAATAGACAAGTACTATATATTGATTTATCGCACATACACTGGGACAACATTTGTGGCTTGCATAATGTAAATTACATTTTTAACAATTTACGATTCGCACGCTCCGGTCAAGAAATGTTTAATAAAGGAACCGTCTTATCCCTGGATAACAGATACAATAAAATTTATGATGCAATTGCGGAACGATCCGACGCTCTGACTAAGTACCGTAAAACGAAATCCGAGTCCAAAAGGGCAACAAGCAGCTAAAATCTCTGCAAGTAAATTACATATTTAGGGAAAAGTTGCATACAACATTAATAATGCAATACAACATACAATTTAACATTAATAACCAAATCAAAGATCCAAAAACGTTATGTATTTTTTTTTTAAACTGTATTGCCAATGAATCAGATTGATGAACCTCCTACTTACTTCAGAGATCCAAACCAAATCAATGATCACTTTTTAAATGTTCCAGGTAACTCTGTCTGTACTCGTAATATATCGTAACGCACTTTCTTTGATTCTCATCGTTATGGTAATGATAGTTTCGCAATTGCATTACAACCGGTAAATGCTAAAACCTAACGCTGAAGGCTCAATAAGGTCACCCTGAATATGATTTTGATTACACTCCCACATACACTAAAAGCAGTCACTGATATTGTGCAAAGCTCAATTGTCTCGGCAACATTTCCTGACATCTGGAAAGTTGCTATCGTTAAGCCATTACTTAAAAAAATTATTCCGACTGACTTAAAAGACCTTAGGCCTATTAGTATTCTGCCTTGCATTTCAAAATTATTACTATATTATATTTTATGTATAAAATTCATCAATGGCAATGTGTTAATTAAAGTTCGGACATAATCTTTGAGGACCATCTAGATTGGTGTCTGAAATGGTATTCCATGGAAAGAACCACGCAGATTAAGAGGACCTGTCCAGTCTTTGTCAGTAACCGTGCAGCTCCGCTCAGAACTTAAGGAGATCAACGATTTGACGAACAATACCAAAGAAAGGACATTTGGGTAGGCCGCATAAACTGCCAGATCATGATTAAAACTGAAACAATGACCCACATAGTCCTCACATTCACAATAATTAAAATAATAATATTATAATTCTCAAGGTAAACTTATTCAAGTCGTTGTGTATATACCTAATAATCATCAATTGTCAGTGTATGTAACAGACAAAAAAAAACACAATAAAACAATATTCAGTATGCAGAAAATTGGAGCAACTCAATCCCATGCCTTTTTGTCATCAATATAATCTTTAACGGTATAAAAAGCTTTCTGGCATAACTTACGTTTAATGAATGATTTGAATTTATTAAGGCTTAGGATTAAACGTGGCTTGGAAGTTTATTATAAAAGCGTATACAGTGACTTTTCTTGAGCCTTGTTGTAGGTACAACAAAGTATTGTCTGTTCCTAGTATTTATTTTTTGGATATCACTGTATTTATTAAACAATTTGTAAAGTTTAGTGTTGGGTAGTGCCTAGTGGTAGGTAGTATAAATAAAAAAGTTCGTTACCAGAATTAGTTTTAATCCGTTGAATTAATTACAAAGCCGGTTGAGCCGGGCGTGGGTAAGATATCGAGCGCGCGAGTAGATTAGAACCGCCTAAAGTACGCTACTGTCCAGGCAGGTCTTCCAGACGTAGGTAGCGGGGACTGGAGTTAGGTCTTCCAGACGTAGGTAGCGGGGACTGTAGTTAGGTCTTCCAGACGTAGATAGCGGGAACTGGAGTTAGGTCTTCCAGGCGTAGGTATTGTGCAGTAGTAGAAGGTAGGAAGGAACCCTGGAACGAGTCGGTTTGTCCGGTGAGGTGTCCTGGACACGCGCGACCGACTGCCACATCTCGACAACCGTAGGTCTGGAAGCCTACGGTGGACAGCAGTGAGCCGGCATCTATGGGTTGTCGAGATGAGGCAGCCTAGAAGGCACGTTACAATAAAAATACATGAAGAAAAGAATGATATCCAAGTGTGTAGGTAGGTGAAGAAAAATTATAGTCTTTCTTTTCACCTTTAAATATAGGCTACGAACAGACCTGGATATCCTTCACTCGGTACATGATTACAGCAGGTAAAATAAGAAGATTGCAGACCGCTGAAATAGTTATTTAGAACAAAGAGAATTGATAGGTACCAATACGGATTAGAACATTTATAACAACGAGTTGTAGGTAGACCTAAGCCAACCGTCGTACACACAGAAACACTCATAGCACAAGTATTGTAATTTTATCGTTACTGTTTAAATTACAAGGGTTTATGAGAAGCTAAAACAATTATCAAGGTGGCAAATAAATAGATCTCTGCGACACTCACCCGTCTGGGGTTTTTTTACTACACTTGTTAATAAAGTTATATTAAGTGAGAAATTGTTTTGTACTAGGACCTCAACAAATCAACTGTCGTGAAGTTATTAAGATACACTATGTTACAGTGGAATGGTTTATTGATATTCATCATTTTCATCCAAATCTCTTATAACTACGTCATCCAGAAATTCTGCTGGATCAGATATATTGTCTTCGTACCTAGCCCATCCAAGGTACCACACTACCGTCATCCATTTCACTTGCGCACACTCAATGAAACACTGAATGATTAATTTAATTCAATTAGTTAAATATGGTCAACCAGCAATGTGTAAAATGGAACGTATTATAAAAGGATGATTTGGATGCGTTCAAAATTATGTCAATACGTTAAGCTTAAAATTATTTTCCTGCGTTTCTTTTAACGTTTGGATAAGCGTAATTAATATACAATTCAATAAGCTATATTTTAAGATTATTTTATTTCTATACATAGTCAGGTCAAAAATGAGCATCCTTCTTACCTTATCCTTCCTCTGAGACTGTGTCTCAGACTGAATTTATAAATTGATCGAACCGCTTTTTTCTGCAAAACAAAGATAGTCTGAATGTCGGCGGCATTCCCCCACAACAGAATACCGTACGACATTAACTATGAACATAGCAAAGTTAAGCCCAAGAATACTGTGCTATCTACAGGATTTAATTATCTGCCCTTTATCAATACATTAGTTATCACCTGTCTAACATGAGGTAGCGTAAACTTAATGCATTTGGTTTTTTTTTCATTAAGAAGTAAATTATTAATATTGAACCAGTGAACTACTTTTGAGATCGCGCTATTTACATCGTCAGTAATCAGCTACTGACGTTTAAGTTTAAACAAAAGTGAAGTGTCGTCCGCAAACAACACTATATCATGATTATGCTTTATGAGGTAAGGCAAGTCATGAATATAAATAAGAAACAAGAAAGGACCAAGAATTGAGCCCTGTGGGACTCCCATTGCTACTATAGATCCGGGAGGTTTATTACCATTAACATCAACGCTCTGAATCCTGTTACTCAAGTATGAAGTAAGGAGATCCAGAGCGGTATTGCCGATCCCGTAGTGGCGGAGTTTCCTGATTAGCGTTTCATGAATAACGCAATCGAACGCCTTGGACAGATCACAAAAAGATGCCCAAGGCATCGCATTTATCTTCCCATGCATTATACTCGTAGATATGTCCTAAAAGTTCAACACCGTAATAATTTCTAACATAATATAAATTAAATTCAGCAGTATTTACAACGGTCCTTTCATTGAACAGCTCACAAAGCCGTGTTCTACTTTTATGAATACCAACGGTAGCTCAATCACTTAAAGATGCGTTGCTATTAACCTAGACTATAATAAGCACTCTATCCTCAAGATGAAGTCACGGCGTAAGTTGCTCTTAGCATGCCTACTTTTGAGTTAAAAAGTACAAGCAGCCGACCTACCTGTACAATAAACTGAGCTGGATCACTAGTAAAAGGGAAGTAGACAGTGCTCGCAGCAACTCTCCACTCAATCTCACAAGACAGCTGCTTTCAGGGGAAGTTTTAGGTACGCCGCATCCAAATGCTGGAACAATATTCCCCCGGCGATAAAGAATCTTAAATGTCTTGGTACCTTCAGAGTTCGTCTGTAACAGTTTCTTATCGCCTTGCAGAACATACTGGGTACCTATGACTGTTTCAAACACGTCCATTATACAATAACTGGCTGTCGTGTTCTTCCAGAGTTAATCTGTCTAGTTAGCGTAACTCGTGGTCTCAAACTGCCGACAAAAAGTATAGGTACTTAGTAGTTAAGTGATTTGTGTATCTTTTAGTAGATAATAATAATAATACACATGTAATTAAGCAATAATTATGTATTTATCGTAAACATATGTTAGTCTAACCAAACCGTTTATTTTATTCGCACTTACGCCACCATAATTATAATAAGATTATTCATTTATACATTAGACACAAATATATCTTTACAAATAATCAAGTAGTATAACACAATCAACACATTAACGAACAAGAACGTTACCCAATGCAAAACTTTACTGTAAAATACATCATTTAAGTGTGGGTATACTTACTTAATAGCACTCCGCACATAACACTTTCTCACAAAACCAATTTATCTCGTCCGCTCGACTTCCGTATGTCACTGCAGGGATCCAGCAGAATATCAGCGTCAGGTACATTTGCCTCAGCTGGACTCCCATTTGGTGCAACCTTGAGACGTACACCGCACTTTGTATAGTCGCTATTTTGATTTGTAATATGTCATCGTGTCAAATAATTTCTTTAATTATGTTTGAATTTTTTAGTTTTTGTATTTGGCACCTTATTTTTACATTCAGGTACCTACATTTTTATGTAATTGCAATAAACATTTTATTATTTAGGTAATTTGTTATAATTTAATTGTGTTGTGCTACGTCTTTTGTGTGCACTGAATATATGGTTTATCTTATCCATGACTCAAACTTTTCTAGTTACAAGGGTCGTTTCGCTTGCTCTTGTCATGTGTAAGCACGCTCGGCTCACTCGTGTCGAAGATGGGCTCGCTTAGCTTGCTGGTGTTAAGAGCTTGCTCATCGTGTGATAAAGCACGCGCTGTTCATTGGTGTGAATAGTGGGCTCCCTTCGGTCGATGAATCGTGAGAGCGCTTGCTTCGTTCGATCATCTGGTGGGTTAGCGTGCTCCAATCGCTCGGCTCTTAAACATTATTCTCAGTTCTAACGTAACCCAGCACACCGCAGCTACCAAACAAGGTTTAACCGAGCTGTAATACTCCCTGGCTAATCGGTGCTAGCATTACACCAGTTACTGCTGCGGTATGCTCGCTTCGCTCACTCAGATCGAGCGCGGATTACAGTATATACAGGGGGGCCGGAACAATGACGTCCAAAAGAAAATGTTGGTTCCTCGTATCGTCGGGTATCCGAATCACCCCCATGTTTGTTCCGCAACTTTTCATTGTTTGAATTCTTTTTTCTAATTTTATGAGAATTTTCGACCTGACCAAATTAACAATATAAAAAAGTAGAAGACTTTTTCGAGATTTTTTTTGCAACTGATTCTTCATGGGTTTAACTTTTATGTGTAAAATAATCAGCTTCTTAACCTCGATGAAAGTTATGAAAATGTTAGTCTAAAGTAAAAAATTCACGTTTGGTGAATTACGACTTAAATTTTCAACTTTAAAAATTAAAAATCTAAACAGGTGACTTCATGGTTCATAAGTAGGCCTCAAAAATGCGTCAGACTCTTAGCTTTCATAATAATTAAAAGTAGTACTTAATGGGCTACATAGGCTAAAATCGGCCTTCAAAAGCAACGAGGTGGATAATTCTAACAAAATAGCCTGTTGATTAAAAAAAAAATTACCATTTTATCATTCCTAAGGTCAATCAATGACAGAGAATGCTGGATACTGTTTTTTTTTTTTTTTACGGGGGAAATCTTCATGGACTACCTCCGCCTGGGGAAAAGGCGAAGGGGCGTGCCGGACTCTTACCAGCTAAAACCACCCCGGTGTCTCCTCGCACGTGCGAGCGGGGCTGCAGGAATCGAAATTCTTCCGCAGCAAACTAACTAACAAATAGCTTCAGAGGTTGGGTAAGAAGTTTTCAGTAAGAAATCTAAAAGCTTATCTGTTCTCTCACAGCACACGTTCGGCTTCTGCAATCTTCTGCCTTAGCTCTTGTACCCTGGAACATTCTCGGGCTATTTCCTTATAATAGCCCCAGATGAAGAAATCCTGTTGAAATGTGGTTGAGATCAGGGGAGCGTGGAGGCCACCTAATTGGTCCGCTGCGTCCGATCCACCTGTAGGGGTATTTTTAATTTAAGTAATTTTGGGCTTGTGTTGCGTAGTGACACGGGGCGCGTGATTTTTCAACACCATGGTTCGTCTAAGTTCGATACTCACACCTTCCAGCAATAATGGAAGTTAATTTTCTAAGAAGTTTTTGTAGGTTTGTCGTGTAAGTCTGGGCGCCGATTCAAACGAACCAATTAGTTCTCCATTGAGGATACCAGACCACAAGTTAACGCTAAAATGATGTTAAAACGTTGAAGCTCTCACTTCGTGTGGATTTTCAATTGCCCACGTGTGGTAATTATGAATATTGAATATTTAGCATTGCTCAAATCGTGACTGATCTGACCAAAAAACTTTATGGAAAAATCCAGGATACTCTTGCTCTTTTCGTAACATGGTTCTGTAGGCAGTAAAGCTTGGACTCGTCGGATGTGGAACGCGTGGTATCCTTCATTGTGAAGTATGGCTTGGATAAAAGTCCTTTGGATGTTCAGAGCACGAGCCATACTTCTCGTACTCGTGGACGGATTTCGCTGAACTTAATCTAGTACCACATCTCTGCGATCCGGGTCAGCTCTAGGGATTCCTTCAAGGCTGCCACGTCGACTAAGAATGCGGCCTTCCATTAAAGTGTTGTGCGTGTTAATAAAAACTCGCTGGTCGAGATATCACTCAGGTTGCGGCCCACCACGACGTTAAGTTGTTCGCGATACAGTCGCGCTGCTTCGCGGCCGTTTCCTCGTGCATCATAAAAAAATGCATTTCTCTACAAATTCTCTTAATGGTATAACTCATTTCTTATACTCCTAAGTATACACACATATTTATAAAAAATGTGCAAAAGCCCTCACTAGTCCTCTTAAAATTATATTCAACAAATCAATGGCAGACGGCGTGTTTCCTGAGAGGTGGAAGGAAGCTTTAGTAGTTCCTATTTTCAAATCGGGAGAAAAGCAACAAGTATCTAACTATCGGCCCATTTCTATTCTAAACATGCTCGGCAAAATACTTGAAAAGTTAGTAACTAAACGCCTAAATGCGCATGTTAAACAATGTATTACTAGCCACCAACATGGTTTTATCAATTCAAGGTCAACCTCTACAAACCTTATGTGTTATGTCACAGCCATATCAGAGTCTCTTGATAAAATAATCCCGGTAGACACAATATACGCAGACTTCAGTAAGGCATTTGATAAGGTTGACCATAATATACTACTGAAAAAACTAAACCAATTGGGAATTGGAGGCTCATTATTTAAGTGGTTCCATTCTTACCTCGTTGGCAGGAATCCAAAAGTGGTTATTAATGGTCACCATTCTGACACCTTTCCAGCGACATCGGGAGTCCCTCAGGGCTCGCACTTAGGCCCTATCCTCTTTAACATCTTCATTATTGACATTACGTCATGTTTTAAGTACTCAAGTTTCTACATATTTGCAGATGACGCTAAAATTATGAAACCCAATAGTGACCAACTTAGATTCTGCACTTTTACATGCTGATCTCCGTGTGATGTAGGGGGGAGGAGGGGTTGAGTAAACAACGTGATGCGTAGTTCTCCAAGAGCCGGCTGATCACTGACTCTTGTTCCTTTAATTAGTAACGTATATATACATACGAGCTATGTGACAATATGCATAAACTAAGACTACGAACACAGCATATCTATCTTAACTTAAACTATGTGCTATACGTGATGTTCCGATGTACGTGACTCTACACCACATCACCCCTCTTAAATGAAAAAAAAAAACTAAATTACAATGTGTTTTTTTTCCCTATACACTTTAAACTTTACTCTAACTCTTACAATATAATTTTGTTCTATTTTTATGAACCACATCTATCTTATTTTTATATTTAACAATAACATTTGGTGACTCATCCCTTACAACTTCAAACGGTCCATTATAAATGCATTCCAATTTATTGCCTGTCTCGTTTCTCACCAATACCCAGTCACCTTCCTTATAAGCTATAGAATTAAGTTTCTTATCATAACAATGTTTCCTCGCTAACTTACTTGCTATCAAATTCTCTCTCGCATCATTCTGAGCCCTTTGCAATCTATACTTAAATTCTAAAGGATAATCATCAAAATTATACAAAGGTTCAACACTTTCACCTCGCAGATTACTTGGCAACCTACAAATTTTACCGAAAACTAATTCATAAGGTGTATATTTGGTCACAGTATTAACTGTTGTGTTATAAGAAAAACACCAATATGGAATCCAAGAACTCCACGATGATGGATTATTATTCGTCTGTATTCTTAAATACGCACCTAAAGTCTTATGAACGTTTTCCAAAGATCCTATACTTTCATGATGATATGATGTTGACAAGATCTTATTGATGCCCAAGATATTACACAGCTCCACCATTACTTTTGAAATGAACTCAGAGCCCCTATCCGTAGCAATTGCCCGCGGTATCCCATATCTCAAAACAAAATTCTCTACCAAAGCTTTTGCTACCTCATTTGCGGATTTATTCTTTAATGGATAAGCCTCCACAAACTTCGTAAGCTCACACTGAAGAGTCAATATGTAAACATTGCCTTTTTCGTCCCTATCCAACGGTCCCACTACATCTAAATAAATCTTCTCAAACGACGTAGATGCAGTAGTAGTAATTGTCATCGGCTCCCTA
The DNA here is from genome assembly GCA_937001585.2 of Brachylomia viminalis. Taxonomy (NCBI): domain Eukaryota; kingdom Metazoa; phylum Arthropoda; class Insecta; order Lepidoptera; family Noctuidae; genus Brachylomia; species Brachylomia viminalis. The sequence goes on from OW443297.2 coordinate 28,191,476, forward strand.
GTATGCCTAGAGAACTTTTGCTTCTTACACTTATCACATTTCCCAATGTACTCCATTACATCTTTCCCAATAGATGGCCAATAATAATACTTCTTTATATTATTCACCATCCTGCGTATACCTGCATGACCACTCGTGGGTAAAATATGAAAATCATTCAAAATAACTTCCTTCTCATCCTTTCCTTCCACTCTCCGCAAATCCTTCACCACACACATTTTAAAATCTCCACACATGGAACTACCATTTCCCTTCAAATATTTTGCCATTCTTGCAATAAAATTAACGTTATAACGATTTTTAAAAATAACAACTTCTTTTATGCCTTTTCCAATACAAAAAATGACTATGTCTTTCTCAATTCTCAATTCTCAATTCTTTATTGCGTACCATAATGTTTACATAGATGTTAGGGTTATTTATTTTAGTCACAATTATGGACCCTGTCGGGCACAGCATACATTAAAACTAGGAGAGAGGAGGAAGGATACAGAGTGTTTGTTACAATATTTAATTACAATTATTTAAAAAATACCCACCGAAATTATTTCTATTTAATTTATTACGCAATTATTTATTATGTCATTAATATATGAGAATATTTATTAATATAATTAGATATGCAATTAATTACAATTTATCATTTAAGTATTCGTTTATACTATAATAGCATTTACTTATAAGGAAAAATTTCAATTTATTGATAAAAATATTATATTTATTTGAACATTTTATTCTTTCGGGTAACTTATTATAGATTTTTATGGACATGACGTAGGCACTATTCGAGTGCATCTTTAATCTCGATGTTGGTAAGTTCAATCTATTTTTATGTCTTAAAGTTATTTTACTTTGTATGTCCTCTCTTTTTGTAAAGAATTCTGGGTACTTACGCACAAACTTACATACTTCGAATATATAGAGGCAAGGCAGGGGTAAAATTTTTAGTTCCAGAAAATGAGGTTTACAGCTATCGGTGGCTTCAATGTTTACCAAGATTCGAATTAATTTTTTTTGTAGGGTAAATAAGGTGGGCGCATCAGTGCTATTTCCCCACAGGATTACACCGTATTTCAGCCATGCGTAGGCGTACGCGTAATACGTCATTAGTGCAGTTTTAAGGTCGGTGGTTTTTTTGATCTCGCGGAGGGCGTATGAAAATTTTGATAATTTTGCTCTTACTGTTTGAATATGGGACTTCCAATTTATTTGTGAATCAATATTTAGGCCTAGTAGGGTGAATTTATCTACGACTTCTAATTTATTATTTTTATAGCTAAAGTTTATATTTATTGGTGTTTTTTGGCGGGGGTAAAATGAGATAATTTTAGTTTTTTTGAAGTTGATTTCCAGATTATGTTTAGTCATCCAATTTATTGTGTCATTTAATATAGAATTTAATTTATCATTTAAATTGCTGTTGTTTTCACATGATGTCAGTATAGATATGTCATCAGCAAACAGGACACATTGCTCAGGTATATTATTAGGAAGGTCATTTATGTAGACTAGAAATAAGAAACATCCTATGACGCTTCCTTGCGGGATTGAGGCGGTGATTTGTTTGCTGTGAGATCTGATTAATTCTATTTCATTTTTACTATTGTTATAATATTCAATTTCTACTATTTGTTCTCTATGCTTCAGATAAGATACTAACCAGTCATAGCATTTACCGCGAAGTCCTATACTATATAGTTTATTTAATAATATGTCAAATTGTACTTTATCATATGCTTTCGTCATATCCAGCAGGAGTCCAATCGCGTACTTTTTATTATTAATTATGTCAAGAGCTTTTTGGATATATTTATAAACGGCCAAAGTAGTGGAGCGGTTTTTTCGGAAACCGTTTTGACAGTCATTAAATATATGATATTTCTCGCAAAATGCATAGACTCGATTACACATGCCTTTTTCAAATATTTTAGAAGCTGTCGGTAAGAGGGCAATGGGGCGGTAATTATTTGGGTCAGTTTTTGAGTTCTTTTTATGTATGGGTTTTATGAGAGATTTTTTTAAGAGATTGGGAAAAGCTCCTTCTTCAAATGATTGATTTAACAATAGATAAAATGGTAGTGTTAATTCATCTGCACATTGTCTTAATAAGGTAGGGGGAAGTTCATCAATACCGTGACTTTTTTTATTTTTCAAACTTTTTAGTAATGAATTCACCTCGTAGGGGTCAATTGGACTGAGGAAGATTGAGTTATTTGTAGGGCTCAGAACAGGAGATCCCTTCGGTTGGCCGGTTGAGTTGTTCGTAGCATCTCCGATAGAAGCAAAAAAGTCATTGAATATGTTTGCTACCTCTCTAGGCTCAGAAGTCATACCGTTATTCTTAAGTAGGGTGATGTTAGATTTCTCATTAGTTATTTTTTTATTCGTGCGTTCATTTACTATGCTCCACATTGTCTTAACTTTATTATTAGATTTAGTCATTTTGTTTTTATAATGTAGCTTTTTTGCTGTAGTTACTGTCTTTTTTAGAATTTTCTCGTATTTTTTGTAATAATTTGTCAATATTGGATTGTTTGTTTTTGTGGTTAGTAGTTTTAATAATCTTTTATTTTTACATGAGTTCTTAATGCCTACGGTGAGCCAGTATTTTTTAAATTTTGGTTTTAACTTTAATTTTTTTAATGGTATACATTGATTAAGTATATTATTGAGTGTATCATTAAAAGCTTCGTAATTACTGTTCATGTCTTTTTCATTGGTTATGATATCTTTCCAATATATTTCTTTTAATTTAGACTTAAATTTTGAAATGTTTGTGTGATTATAAAATCTTTTCTTTGCAGACCAGGTTATTCTTTTTGTCTGTTTCGGCAAGTTTAAATGTAGAATTGTACTATTATGGTCTGAGAATCCTAGCTCTTCTACAGTTGTGTACATATCATTGAATTGAAAATTTGTAAATATTAAATCTAAGCATGTAGTTGTGTTAGACGTTACACGTGTTGGACTTTTAATATGTTGGGTAAATTTGTATTCTTGCATTAAATTTATAAATTGGTTTGATTTGAGGTTATCTGATAAGATATTAATGTTAAAGTCACCGCCTATAACTATGTTAAGCTTTGAATATTTTTTATTTATATATTTTAAAATTAGTTTTAATTGCTGATAAAAAACTTCTTCCTCTCTTCTATTCCAATACATAGTTATTATCAATAAGTTTTCTTTAGGCAATTCAGTAGCACACAACTCTAGTAAATATTCTATAGATTTATCTGTTATATCACTCCTATGTATATAGTCTATATGTTCTTGAAGTAGCATGCAGACACCGCCGCCTGTTCTGGTACTGCGACAATATGAAGATGCAATTTTGTAGCCGCTAATTTTAATTAGTTCGAGCTTTTCTTCTGAGAGCCAGGTTTCCGAGATGCATATTGTTTTATACTTAGAATTTTGGGTAATGAAGGCGTCTAGTAAGTGTTGCTTGTTATTTAGGCTTTGGAAATTCTGGAAAAGTATTTTAAATTCTTGGTCTTCGGTTGCGAAATGTACGGTTTAAATATTCGTTGGGCATATTGTGATGAGATAGGTTAGGGGTGCTCATCGTGTTCGTATTGTTTCCCTGGTAAGTTGCGTCTATATCTTGTGGTTTGATGTTGTCGAATTTTTTGTTTAAAGGTTTTCCATCTATGTATAACACTTTATTTTTAATTATTGCGTGATGTCCATTTTGTCTAGCCTTAAATAATTCTTCTCTCAAGTGAGCCCTTTGTTTTCGTGAATTCGCGTCTAAAAATTCTGAAACGCCTAGTCCAGTTCCCTGAAACCACTGGTTATTGGTGACGATATATCTGGTCATTCTTTTACTAAGTAGTTCTATTACAAGCGGTCTATTGTTTGTGCCTTTTCTTCCTACACGATACATGTCTTCTATGTATCCTGATAAGTCTACATTAACAATTTCGCGAAATAGTTCTACCAGTCTGTTGTATAGTTCACCCTCAGATTCCTGATAGTAGTCTGTGAGGCCGTACAGTACAAGTTTGTGGTGTTGATTTTCAGGTACGTTTGGAGCTTGGAATGACTGAGATGATAATTGCCTTATATCTATTTTTAAATTTTCGTTTTCTAATTGTAGTGTTGCTAGTTTAGTGTTTATGTTTTCTATCTCTTGTTTTCTTTGTTCATTCTGTGTCGTTAAGGTACTCATTTTGGAGTCAAAATCTAGTTTCAGCTCTGCGATGGCTCTATTAATCTCAGTTTGTATTGTGTTCTGTAGTTCTTCAATGATGGATTTATTGTTTTCTTTCAAGCGTAGTATAATTATTTCGCTCAAACTTTGTATGTTTAATTGAACTTGAGTGTTTTCTAGGGAATTTATTAGAGAATTATTCATATCTATAGTTGCAATATCCTCTGCCTGTAAAGTGTCTCCAATCAAGCTCAGGTTTTCAGAGCAAATTGTGTCATTATTGGGGTTTATAGTTTTCTTCCTCATAGTAACATTGTTGCTCGCTGTTGATGCGGCTAAGCAGTCATATTCAGGGCTTTTGTGGGATCGTATGGGAGTGTTAGTATTACCTGTCTTTGGTATTTTACAAATGCATGTCTGGCACGTCCAGGTGTTTCTTAGTTCCAATGTCATAGACTTCAGGTAGTATTCTTTTGCTACACCTGCACACTCCAGATCATATCTACTCTTGCAGAGCGAACAAATAAGAGTTTCCCTTATTGGCAATTTTTGTTTACATCCTGCACATAAGGTAGATGACGCCATCTCTTGGTGAATCTTATTTTTGAATTGGGTATGTTCAAGTAGCGACACCCAGTGAGTTATTAAGATACTAAGTGGTAATGACAACTTAGTACATTTTGGTAAGTCACTAGTAATCGATTATTTGGTCGCTAGTGATGCTTTCTGACCATAGGTGGCGTTTTTATAGCATAGATAAAATTTCAAGGCTGATTTTTATTTTATTTTTTCTCATAATAGTTTGGGAGTTTCATAATAACATTAGATAATGTACCTTTTTATTGTTTATGTTTCTCAAATCTTCGAAGATAGTCCAGTATACATCCGTTTATTGAACGATATTGATCACTATACTCATCACTTTTGAATTATGTTGGTAGTCATTATTTTTCTTCAAACACTTTTTCTTGATTTTAGTCAGTTATATTGAATGTATTGCACGAACTTCAATGTCACTCACTTTATGTTACTAATGCTTTGTATTAAACACTATATCGTTTATAAATAATCACTTAGACTATTTTTAAGATTTTTTTTGGACGGAGTTGACTGTTTATTTACGCACAGCAGCGCCCTCTCTCCAAGCTTTGACAACTCGTCTCGCGATGATGCCGATAAAGATTCATAGTTCACATAAATACTCGAGTTTTCTGGCATATACACTAAATTGCGCGACTTCGAAAATACCTTTTTACCATTAGTGTTACGTAACATCTTCTCCCATCCATTCAAACATATCTCAACGTCATTTCCTCGTTTTTTAAGAACTTCCACGATCCTAGGGTGATCAGTCCCAGATACCACGGAGTCCGTACCACATACATCTGGCTCTTCCAACTGCTTGTACTGCGCTCTTGTCATTACGGATACAGTCTTTTCTCGCATGGTCTTCAAATCTTCACTCGTAATTACTATCCTAGAAAGCGCATCCGCTAGCACATTTTCTTTCCCCTTAATATATTCAACCTCAAAATCGTACTCTTCTAAACACAAACGAAACTTAGTCAACCTACTTGATGGATCGGTCATGTTAAACAAATACAATAGCGGCCGGTGATCCATTTTTACGACGAACCTCCGTCCGTACAAATATGGCCTAAAATATTTAACTGACCAAACTATCGCCAATAACTCCTTCTCTATTATAGGATAATTTAACTCACTCTTCCCTAAAGACCTACTAGCATATGCAACGGGTTTTCCGTTCCCATTACACAACACACTTCCCACAGCGTACCCCGAACTATCGGTCTGCAATATAAAACTGTTGCCATCAGAAAAATCTGGATAATCCAACACCATTAATCACTAAGTCTTCCTTTACTACTTTACAGCACAAAGCGTTGTTGCTCAAGAAACTGCTCTTTACGGCCGATATCGACGCACCCGTATCCACCAACCATTCCGTATCTACACTATCCACTAGTAAATTAACCCAGTTAATACTATCGCAAGCTAAAATATGCTTAGCCTCGAAAAAACTGAGTCTCACTCAAATGCCCGCCTTCGCTACCCCGTGACATTGACATTGCGCCTGAGTCAGCATCGCCCCGCGCATGCTCAAAACACGCTACGTGCCGCCGACCTTGCTGAGTCTGCCGTCCTCGACGAGCATTATTGCCGCGACCGCGCATTCCACTGCTATGCCATACGTTGACATTCTTGTGCGTACGCCCAACAGCTGTTCTTTGCCATGCGCGCTCATTTCCTACAGCGTGCCGCGTATAACAATTTCCACGATTCCTACTGCCCGTAGGAAAACTACCTCTTGCAGGCCAGCGCTGGTACGTCATGACTTGCGCCTGCGAAGCACAATCTTCGTCTTCTGCCACCCTGATTGCATCTTTCAAACAAGTTAAATTCCGCGCCGTAATGACCGTACCAAGACGTTGATTACGAAGTCCGTCAGCAAACTTCCTAATCGCATATTTTTCGTTCAACGGCTGCAAAATCTTATAAGCTTCCGAACTTTCCCCGGCTTGAGAAATAGTCAAATTGACCATTAACTTCTCTATTTCCGCACCGAAATCCGCGACCGTTTTACCATTTTGCCTAGCGCGAGCAAGCTTGGCTTGTACAGCTACGTCCGACTCCACCGTCAATAAATGTTTCTTCATATCAGCCAAGAGACTCTCCACCGTTGCGTAATTGGAGGACAACCGAATCCTAGCCCCCTGGGTAAGTCGTGTAGTTAGCACGAATTTAATTAAAAGAGCACTATCAGCCCCCTCTAACATTGAGCTATATAAACCTACGGCATCAATCAAATCTTGGGTTACTTGCTCATCCCCACTCATTTTCGGTAGCAAACTAACCGCTGTTCTCAATGAAAACTTTTCCGCCGCCATCTCTTGTTCGATTCTGTTCCCGTCCTCAAACTTTATAGTCTCTACGTACAAATTTTCTATCTTACCTACCAACTGCGCTAACTCTTCCGAAAATTTGGTTGACCTTGAAACTATACACTTAAATCTACCGTATAAGGCTTTCGCGTTGCTTATCTTCTCGTCAAAATTCCTGCCTTTCCGCCTACTAGGACCCAATTTAACAATTGACTCCCTTATCAACTTAAGTTGTATAAATAGTGACGTTAACTCTACTTCCATTTAACACTATTGTCTCTAAATTTACCGACGACTGCAAACACTCGCCACAACACTTAAGTTCACATTGAAATCACTTACTCCCCTCGTTGCTCCGTCCGCTCCCGGTCAGACCATCTGCACAGCTTTCTGAACCTCCCGCTGGTTGATCTTTTCTTCGATCCAATTCTGGTGACACCTTCTGTACATCCGGACTGCCACGCCAATGATAACAACCGCCAAACACACAGCAATGAACAACAGCACCGTGTTGATAGCTGCTATCTGCTCCTGCGTAACCGCCGCGACATTTGAGCCACCCGCCGCCGTCTGAGCGACAATGACCTCCTCCTTTGATGTTGTGCTCCCCATGGCCCGTGACCCGACGTGACGTGCAAAATCAACTGAACTGCGATTTCGACTTGCCCCCACCGGCAACTATAACGCTGTCCACCCGACTGGCAGGCCGACTGGCAGGCCGACTGGCAGGGTCGCCATGTGATGTAGGGGGGAGGAGGGGTTGAGTAAACAACGTGATGCGTAGTTCTCCAAGAGCCGGCTGATCACTGACTCTTGTTCCTTTAATTAGTAACGTATATATACATACGAGCTATGTGACAATATGCATAAACTAAGACTACGAACACAGCATATCTATCTTAACTTAAACTATGTGCTATACGTGATGTTCCGATGTACGTGACTCTACACCACATCCGGACTGGTATAGAATAAACAAAATGTCGCTCAATGTCAGTAAATGTCACTATATGCAGTTCTCCCGTAATAAAACAGTGCAAACTAACAAATACACATTGCATCAGCAAACACTACTTGAAGTAAAAGAAGTTCGTGACCTGGGAATTATATTTGACAAGAAACTGAAAGGAGAATGGGCAAAATCGTACGGCACTTGGTCTATCAGCGGCCAGGAACATTTTATTTTTTTTGGTTTAATATCACCCTACAATAACGGGTTCAAGAAGTTTTATATCTGTAGTGTCATTATTAATGGAACTAAATACATTTTTATTTTAGATATGTAAGCCTGTGATTTAGCGTATTAATTACTAAGATTTAGTCTTAAAAATAAGGAAATAAAATAAAATGACTTGTTTACTTCAATACATTTATTTTACATACATTTACATACATAAACTCACGCCCTTTTCCCATGGGGGTAGGCAGAAACCACAGAACGCCACTTGCTACGATCCTTACATACTCCTTTTGCCTCGTCCACATTCATACATTTAATGTACAATAATAGCACTGAGTTCTGATGCCGGTAATAAAATATCCTCGTCTTGATGTCTAGCCCATGCCAGATACCACACTACACACATAACGTGTGCGCAACAACCGATTGTGCGCCTTCGACTCAAACAACTGCAATAATAATGAGCAATTGCTTCTCTATTTTGTCTTTGTCGGTTAATTACAATATAAGAATAATATATTCTGGACCTTACATGTCTAGATTGTATTCGCACACGTAATAACCAAATATCTTCTTCTTCAATAAAATCTCTGAGCTGACTTATTGGTCGCTCCCGGTATACTTCGATATTGTATAAGCCTTCAATTAAGTGTTCAGCGTAGTAGCTGCGAGCCAACTTGATTTGGTATGTGCCAAGTGCAAACAGAATTAGGTCTTCTTCAGAAAAAACCGGAAAGTCTTCAAAAATAGGTTGGTCGCTGCTGAGTCTTTCAAATGATGCCCTCTGTCTATTTATGTTATGACGGATAACATAGTCCGCTAAGAGGTTCGGTATTTCAAAACGTTCATTAATTATATTTACGAACGATGATGCATGAATACTATCTTGTATTGGTGTTTGGAACGCATTGATGAGTGCCGCTGCGTTTTGAAAGTCCTCAAACATGTGACTTAAGGCGCGATTAAAATATTCTTGCCTAAACAATTTGAAATCTCGCTTGAACCTGCCATTTATAACTTCCACTACCCAGCGGCATAGAGTTACCAGCCTAGTTCTATTGGCCTGTTCAGTAGTAAGCTGGTCTGCACCGCGGTCTTTGGTTTCTGGCATATAGGCACTGTAGTTGCATCGCTCCAAATCGCCACAGACGTCTCTAAACCCACGATCTAAAATTAATATGTCGCCAGCCCGGTAAAACCAGTGAAATGTGCCTTCTTCGTCATTTATAATTCTTTCCAAAATACTGGCATCTGAGTCGGTAGCAGCATAGGGCCCGCAAACATCAATTATATGCCCATCGGAACACACCATTAAGAACGGTTTTAATAGATTTTCGTATTTGTGTAGACTGTAGGTCTGTCGCTGGAACGAAAAGTTGGAGCTCTTCTGTATATAAATATATGTTCCATCCATGATTGTTACTGCCTTCCTTTCTTCTGGAGAAGACTCGGGATTTCCAAATAACGCGTTTGGTACAATAAGATTACGGTCAGCGACCATTCTTCTATTTAAATGGTCGAGTCCCAGGTGTCGTGGCTTAAAATCCAGAGATATAGCATCACGCGCGGTTTTTAAATGCCTTTCTAGAGTCCTTCTACTTATGTTAAAGAGCGTGGCTAATCTCTCGTTGCTATCACCAGTTCGCAACTTCATTAAATAAATGGCTAGTTTTGTTTTGGCGTTTGACTCAGACAAAGAAGGCGTTTGTTCCAAGATTGTATTGAATTGATCTCTGCTAACGCCCAATCGAATATGAATCTCATTAGGATCCATATTTGCAATATCTTCAAAGTCCAGAATATTTTTATTTAAAACAGCTTTTTTAAAAAGCTCTAGTATTTGCACAAAATGAGAGCTGTTAAAATCATGTCTGAGATTTGGACTATCAATGAGCTCTTCCCAATCATTTGATGTTAAATGTGCATCACATATTCTGGCACTGTCTGGTATGAATAAGTTAGAATGTAACATAAGAGTAATCCTTACATTCTCAGGCATTCGACGACGTGAAACACTACGGCATCTGTCAAACATACAGTTTGCCGAGGTGCTAGGCACTCGTGAATATTCTTCCACTTGAAGAACACATTCGTGCGGGGCAGGGTTATTGTTTGGCTGCACAGCCCGTTGAGCTCGTTGCCAACAGGGTCGACAAACGTATTCTCGGCCGTTGTATTCAACCTGAAAAGGAAAATAGTTTTTATCATAGTATTTAAAACTCACAGCAGTTTCAGTTAAATTATGTGTTGTATAGTAGAACATGCCGAGCTCTTTTTCAACGTGACGAATGAGTCATGCTCATACGCATTGTTAATGAGTGGTTGGCCTCTATTATATTTCGAAGCTAGATAACGTTGGCTCTGTTTCCATATGCACCATGTGTGTAAAAGAGAGAGAAGATCTGTTTTGACTATAACTTAAGTATTGTTAGAAAAGAACCATACGCTTAAGGAAATAACATAATTCACTAAAAGGACGTACATAAAAATACAATCAAAACTGTAACGTGGACTTTCAATAAAGAGCCCACACTTCACCCAACGATGTGTCGCATATGCACATCGTGACACAATATTATGAGGCCATCACCGCTATAGGGTGCGTACATACGGGTAAAAACAACCAAAAAATAGTCTAAAAATACTTACTTGCTGTGGAGCTATAGCTTCAATAATATATTGAGCATTGGCAGCATTTTCCTCAAAAAGAGCATGGGTTATTTCTAACCTTCTTCTATTAACCACTGATCGATTGCACAAAACACATATAGGTCGATTTTCTGCCATTTTTCAATAATGTTCCGTTGGCGTACACAAGTCCAGAGTCCAAGTACACAAGCACAAACGTACAGAAGTTCAGAGTTAATAGCCAGGTTATCAGGTTAGGAAGAAACACAGTCCAGAGGGTAGCCAGGGTCAAAACGTTTGAAAAAGAATCCGTAGATGAGCGCACAGTACACAACGTCACAAGGGTAAGCGAAGGACTGCGCCGAGTGACGCACACGCACCCCACACCTCGGCTCTTTTGTTTGCACTCGAAGCTGATTGGGCCGTTCGAACTCAGGTAGTCCATGTAGTAAACCCATTGTTGAGCTGAGTCTTGTAAACGGTATGCTGACAACGTTTTGAAATACTTTTGAAGACATAAACTAATGTTAATAAGTATTTTATAAAATGGGTTTGCACATTTTCTTGCACTTATTATCTAAGTATTTTACCTATATGTATTTTTTTTTCTAAATGAGCTGCAATGTTACGTTCATAGTAAAAGTTAGTCCTTAGTAATAGTACTTTCATTTAATACCTATTTCGTTGTTGGCCGCTCATAGACCATTTTGCTCTTTCTCCTTTGATAGGCATATATTAAATATTACCTCAAAAGGGTTCAAGGTCCTCGGATTTGTCTTGCGTAATAGCAAGGAGTTTTCTAAAGCCTCGACTAGAATTAAATTATATAACACATTGGTTCGCCCACTGCTTGAATACAATAGCACCGTATGGAATCCTCATTATGATATTTACATTAAAAGGTTGTAAAGTGTACAAAAACGTATTCTGTATCATCTTAGTTATAAAGATCGGCTGGCAAAAACAAGTAGGAGCTACGAGCTAAGACTACAACATTATAAAATGTCCTCGTTGATAGATAGGCGAAAAGTTCTAGATCTCACATTTCTTCACAAACTGTTCAATGGGGTAGTTGACTGTAGGGAGCTCCTTGGAAAGCTACATTTAAGTGCACCATCTCGCTTGCCGCGGAAATGTAACTATAACCTTTTCTATGTGCCGGGATCCAAAACAAACCTCGGACACTTTGCCGTTTTGCCAAGGCTCTGTAGGCAGTATAACGTAGTCTCGAAGCAAAGCGACATATTACATGCAAACTATCAAAGTTTAAAAAAGACCTAAAAGCCCTAGTATCCAAGTAATATATTTTGTTTTCTGTTGTCTTTTATGGTTATTCTTTAGTGTTTATTTATTTATATATTCTTTATTGTACACCACAAAAAACATAACAACAAAAATTAAACTGAACACTACTTAATATACAATGGGCGGCCTTATCGCTTTCTGCGATCTCTTCCAGGCAACCTTGGAATGGACAGAGATTTTCCTGGACATAAAATGGGGCTGTTGTTGGTGCAAATAATAAGTATGTATACAATACACTAAAATAGATACACATATATACATATCCTAAATAATAGTATATACGTATCCTAAATAATATATACATAAATACGTACATACTAAATTTTATAAGCAACGAAAATAAATGAAGACTATAGATAATTACAATTATGAGAACACGATCACAACGACAAGTAATGTTCCTTCACGAGTCTTATAAACACAAGCAATGACGGCGCGCGTTTAATTTCAACTGGCAATGGATTCCACAAACGAGCGGCCTGGACAGTAAAGGATTTGTCGAGGAAAGTTGTGGAATGCATAGGCATTTTAAGCTTCAAGTTATCTGATGACCTTAGAAATTTCGTGTGGGAGTCGCAAAGAAACTGGAAACGTTTCTTAAGATAGAGAGGGGTGGAAGGGGAGAAGAGCACATTAAACAAAAGAGAAAGGATATGAGCGTTCCGGCGAAGGCGAATTGGTAACCACTTGAGCTTCACACGAAATTCGGAAACATGGTCATATTTGCGCAAACCGAATATGAATCTTATACATAAATTTTGAAGCCGCTCAAGTTTATCGAGTAGGTCTTGGGTAAGGTCAAGATAGCTGACATCAGCATAGTCAAGGATGGGTAGAAGAAGCGATTGTGCAAGCGCAATCTTGGTGGCAGTCGGTAAAAAATTACGCAATCTTTTCAAAGATGCAGCGGATGCAAAAAGCTTGCGACTAACTTCCTGTAGCTGGGGTTATTTGAACTTGTTTGTATTATGTTTTCTATTTTTTATTTTGTACCCATACTATTTTGATTTAGTTTTTGATTTTAATTTTGTTTTCCTTTCCTCGATTTCTGTGTATTTTTTTATGTGATTAATTTTAATGTGTATACGTCCTTGTCAAACTTGTTGTGTCTACCTAGATGTTAAGTGAATGATGTGGTCGCCTATAATTGGAAGCGCACACTTGTCCGTGTTGATGTTAACATGCATGTAATTGTGTAGCCTCTGTTGGCGATCCAATAAATAAACAAAGTCCAAATCACAATGCAAAACACAGTCCAATAAACGAGCAAAATAGTCAAACACGTAGGCAGCGGGGTCCGTGGGCAAAGCGAGTGTGGTAAAGAATAAACGGTGACACGAGTAGTAAACACAAAGTGAGCACGACCACAGAACATATATACCCTGACGGGGCACGACTGAGGTAACTTGTTTTGCGTTGACACTCGGACCATTTTTAAATACCATCGCTCATTAGTTTGCTCGATTGACTTAATCGTCACATATTTCGTGATACGGCAAGAAACTCACACCCGAGCTACTGACCAAGATTATGTTTGGACTTTAAAAGAGACTGTGACTCCTGAGTTTGTTTCGGCCTTTCTTCATCTAGTTTAAAAAATATTATTGATGTGTAAAAGTGTTTGTACATTACGTATCGTACAGAGATTTTACATTGGCCCCAAACTAGGCAAACCTGTATCTTGGGGGCACCTATATGGAGGGTTTACCATTTAAACATGTTCGTTAAAAACATTAGGTTTGCTTCAAATTACCAAAAAAAGCTAAATAAAAATCAAAGAATCAAAATGAAAGAAAACGTAACAAACAAATCGAGAAGAATAAAAAAATAGAAAAAACGCTACTATGTGAATGAGTGTGAGTGTAAGTGTGTGAGCATATATTGTGAACGAGTGTGAGTGTAAGGGGTGTGATTATATGATGGTGAGTTTGAGGAAGTTTAACCGTATCTGTGAGCGAGACAGAACGTGAGAGAGGTACGAACGTATGTGCGCAAAAAATATTTTATCACTGTAATTTATTTTCTGCTTCGTCATATGACAAGTTTAGTAACCAGAATGTTAGTCTAATTTTTACTTGTTTGCGAGTACAATTTCTTATATTGCACTATTTGATCACCGCGTTATAGACATGTATGTACATGCAGAAAATGTGGAAGTCTTTGTTCATATGCGGATTTTACTGGGAGAACTCTGAATCTGCGTTTGGCCTGTAAACTACCAAAATCACTCCGTTTTGATGTGGGTCTTTGTTGTTACGTTAAGTAGGATATACAATTTTCTGACACTCAACAGAGAAGGTTCTGCGACCAGGATTTCTGTAGGAAAACTGTATGGTTTATGTACCAGAGTTTTGAGGACTGCGCGCTTTGCTCTTTCAAGGATTATTAGATGAGTTTTTGAGGCTCTTCCCCAGATTACAATACAATGCAACATTGTATCAATGACTGACATAGAGCTATATAGACGAGTTTTTTTTACATCCACTGATGCGCTTCCCGTATCATTTTTAATATTTAGATTTGCTTCCGAACGCGTTTAACAAGTTCCCTAATCTGTAGTTTGAATAAAAGGTAAGTAAGTATCTTATTTCATCTACTCTGTCCGTGTTATTGCATGATAAATTATAAATGATTTTATTTCTGTAAGTAGGTTTGAACAAACACTTTTACACGTCAATCATATTTTTTTTTAAACTAGATGAGGTCAGCGTTTCCTATCTGACTACTCTGAGAAGAAAGGCTGAAACAAACTCAGAGGTCACAGTCTCTTTTAAAGTCCAGACAAAATCTTGGTCAGATCATGTGAAGGCTATGTAGATCGGTGTCTGCAATGGTCTTTTGAGGAAAGAACCACACAGATTGAGTGGACCTGTCCAGTCAGTGCACGCAATTGTCAGTTGATTGCATTGCAGCTCAACTTAGACTCAAGGAGCTCAACGATTCGACGAACAATACCAAAGAAAGGATATTTGAGTAGGCCGCATCAGCTACTCAAACATGATTAAAACTGGAACAAAAACACACATAGTCCTCACATTCACAATACTTTAAATAATATAATACTTTATACGGTAAATATTAGTGTCATTGTATATGTAAATAAGTATAGATACTTATAGCAAAGATTAAAAGTAAAAATAGTTAGCAAAATAAAATAAATTAACATTGCCTGTGCTTTATTGGAGCAACTCAATCCCAAGCCTTTTGGTCCTCAATATAGCCTTTGACAGTATAATAGGCATTCTGGCATAGTTTCCTGTTTATAAAAGATTTGAATTTATTAAGGCTTAGTGCTTGAATGTGGCTAGGAAGTTTATTATAAAAATGTATACATTGGCATCTAAACGAGCCACCTATTTTCTTGAGCCTGGTAGTAGGAACAACAAATTTGTGTTTGTTCCTGTTATTTAAATTATGGATACCACTGTACTTTTTAAACAGATTAATATTTTTATGTGCATACAAAAGATTTTCACCTTCCTAGAGTCGTGTATGGGGCAATGGAGGACGGTTCATCGCTATCCAGGATGTCAACAGATCCAGGGGAATGATGAGCCTGTATGGATTAAACGGGGAATATTCCAGGGCGACAGTTTGAGTCCACTTTGGTTCTGCTTAGCCCTGAATCCTCTAAGTACACTACTGGAGGATTCAGGTCTAGGTTATCGGTTGAGGAGAGGTGGTCAGGTCATATCTCACCTCCTCTACATGGATGACTTGAAACTCTTTGCCCCCAAAAAATTGCGACTGATGGAGCTACTGAAGGTAACTGAAACTTTCAGTAGCGCCATCAGGATGGAATTTGGTGTGGACAAATGTGCAGTCATGCATGTAAAGCGATGTGAGATTATGGAATCCGAAGGCATTCATCTTTCGGATTCCATACACCTTAGATACCTCTCCTTATCCGAAAGCTATAAATATTTGGGTATGTCGGAAGCGTTAGGCATTAACGTTGCTGGCATGAAGCAATCGTTGAAGGAGCGCTTCTTCGGTCGCCTGAAGAAGATATTACTTAGTCTTCTTTCAGGCGGAAACAAAGTGCGTGCCTTCAACGGTTGGATCATGCCGGTTTTGATGTACTCTTTCGGCATACTCAAATGGACTCAGACTGAACTCGACGCCCTGGATAGAAGGGTCCGTACACTACTGACCGCAAATTGGATGCATCACCCACGTTCTTCGGTGATGAGACTGTACATCCCGCGGAATTGCGGGGGTCGAGGCTTTTTAAATGCGAAGACCCTCCACAACCGCGAAGTCTGCAGTCTCAGGGAATATTTTTAAAAGCTGAAATGGGTATGCACCGTGATGTGGTCGCAGTAGGCAAGGGACTCACCCCGCTCTCCATGGCTAAAGAGAACTGGCGCAAACCTGTAGTACTTACTACCAATGACCGCAAGGAGGTATGGCAAAGCAAGGAGCTTCACGGGCGCTTCTACCGGGCTCTTCATCAGCCCTGTGTAGACTTCTTAGCGTCTGTATCCTGGCTACGTTTTGGTGACCTTTTCGGGGAAACTGAAGGTTTCGTCTGTGCAATTATGGACGAAGTTATCTTGAAGAATAACTATCGGAGACATATTATGAAAGACGGGACGGTTGACGTGTGTCGGGCATGCCACCGTCCAGGTGAATCTATCAGACATATTATCTCTGGTTGTTCTCGTCTGGCTAACGGCGAGTACTTACACAGGCATAACCAAGTAGCCAGGATTATTCACCAGCAACTTGCTTTAAAATATAAACTTGTGGATACCGAGGTACCGTATTACAAATGCGCCCGACCCAGTTCTCGAAAATGACCAAGTCACGTTGTACCGGTTGTATCGATCTATCATTACTGACAGGACTATTGTCGCCAATAAGCCTGATTATCGATGTTACCATTCCACATGACAGGAACCTCGTGAAAGCTGAGAAGGAGAAACAAATTAAATATCTCGACTTAGCACTCGAGGTTGTTGACATGTGCAATGTGAGCTCGGCTGTCATTGTGCCGATTGCCGTATCAGCCAATGGCCTGATGACCGAAAGCCTCGATCAACATCTTTCGAGGCTCTCGTTAGGCGGTTGGATCAAGGGCCTGATTCAGAAGGCAGTACTCTTCGATACGGCTCGTATCGTGAGAAGGTTCCTGTCTCTGGAGCCCTAACCACTGATACCGGCAGACGACTATTTTTATATTTTTAAATGTTTTTTAATGCTTTTTATAAAAATATTTAAAAATGTATTTATATGTAAGAAAATAAATAAACGGAATAATAATAAATTTATTTATTCAGATAACTTTGATCCATACGTGAGACATAAGCTAGTACAAAATAGTAAGCAGGGACTTCATCCGCTGCACTAAGATCCATGTCAGGGGACAAAAAACAAGGTTACTGACAAATGCGTGCACTGACTGGACAGGTCCTCTTAATCTGCGTGGTTCTTTCCTCAGAAGACCATTTCAGATACTAATCTACATGGTCCTCAAAGATTATGTTCGAATATTTATATACACATTGACATTGATGAATTTTATACATACAATGACATGAGTAATTACTTTGTAAAGTATTATATTATTTAAATTATTGTGAATGTGAAGATTATGTGGATTATTACTTTTTTTATTTTATTTCTTAGTTAGTTTCACGATCTGGCAGCTTGAGTAATTTATGCGGCCTACCCAAATGTCCTTTCTTTGGTATTGTTCGTCGAATCGTTGTGCTCCTTAAGTTCTCAGTTGAGCGGCAAGATTACTGACAAATGCGTGCACTGACTGGACAGGTCCGCTCAATCTGTATGGTTTTTCCTCAAAAGACCGTTTCAGACACCAATCTACATGGTCTTCACATGATCTGACCAAGATTATGTCTGGACTTTAAAAGAGACTGTGACCTCTGAGTTTGTTTCGGCCTTTCTTCTCAGAGTAGTCAGTTATGAAACGCCGACCTCATCTAGTTTTAAAAATATGATTGACGTGTAAAAGTGTTTGTAACAAACCTACTTACAGAAATAAAATCATTTATCATTTATCATTTATCATAATCGTGCCTAGCAGCAATAGCAATCAAGATGCTGTGGCGACTTCCACGTAACCGGCTAATGAATGACGCGGTCTTTTTGCGCCATAAAGCTGCAAACCCATCTGTGTGTGCATCAGCAAACATCGCTGATGCGCTACAGAAACGTGGAAGCCGCAACAGCGCCCTGAACGCATTATTAAATTGGACCCGCCAAGCTTTGTACGCTCGTTGCGTGTAGTTAGCCCACAGACTCCCCGTGTACAGTGAGGTGCAATACGCATTAAATAAGGTAATTTTGACTGCGTCTGTACACCGGAGAATTGACGCGCCAACATATTCGCCCGAACTGACAACGCTCTGCGTTCCCTCTCCATATCAAAATCACCTTTTAAATCATCGGTCACCCAGTGCCCGAGATACTTAAACTTGTATACTCTGTTTAAAGACTCACCATTCAGAACAAGTGGTTGTACAGGTGGAGTCTTGGCACCTGATTTAAAAACCATGTAAACAGCTTTCTTTACATTATGCATGACTGTGTGAAGCTACAAAAGAGTCACAAACTGCGAATAGCTTTCGGAGAGCTCCGATTGAGGGAGCCAGCAGCACCATGTCGTCCGCGTAACTGACATTGTTGCAACAAACACCGTCCACATAGCATCCGACATGCATGCCGCTGAGCTACTCACAGGTCGTTTACGTACAGGTTGAAGAGCAAGGGTGAGCTCAACCCTCCCTGTCGCACCCCACACTCCAACCTGCTCTTATCCAAAAGTTCACCCGCCCACTTCACACGGTTCTCCTGGTTGAGATACCAATACCTCAGGGGTGATGACAACTCCGATGGCACCTCGGTCCCTGTGTTGTGTGTGTGTGTTGAGCACACTGTCAAGTACCTTGGCAGTAATTGTCGCCAAGGAAACTGGCTTATAATTGGTCTTGTCCGCCATATCTCCTGTTCTTTTCTTGATCTTTACCACCAGAGGCTGCATCAGTCCATGAGGAAGGTATGCGTGGCTTACGCACAGATTAAAAATCATGGCAAGCAAGCATCTGAGCCAGGTATCCATCTACCTCGAGTAGATGGATACCAGCAATTCTCAGATTTTCGACACTGAGCCCGTCATGGCCGAGAGGTTTTCCACCTGACATATTTCTTATAATAGCAATTCTGACAACTTTTGCAAGAATGACACAGATACAGATATTTCAACGATCATTCTTGCAAAAGGCAAGAATGATCGTTGAAATATCTGTATGACAGGCAGCAAACTCCCGACATGGCGGACCCCGCGGAGACTTAAAGGAGTAATATTCCATAAACATGTTGGTTATCCCTTTTGCACAATAGATACCCTCAATACCTACAGGAATACTAGGCTTAGTATTGGCATTATTGGTACATTAACAAAATTTCTTAAAATCTGACTTAGCATGGTGCTTGTGGTGCTTGGCTATTACGTCCATTTTGATTTGATCCTGGTTATTTTGACACCACTTTAATCTACTCTTGAACTCTTTACGTGCCTGTAACATCTCACTTTATACGGTCAATTTTAGGTCGTTCTGGAACCGAAAGCCATATACTCGATCATCGAACTCAAAACGATTGGGACTATTATTTTCAATAAGTTACAATAAAACAAAATCACCAAAAATCTAATTTATTGTTTTTTTTGTGTAATAGTGAGAACTCGTAGTAACGCTTCCTTGCGATCAATGCATATGTGTGTAAAACGTATCGACGAACTGCAACACTTGCGAACGGCACCCACCCATTCAAAAATTCATTCATCGATCAGACAGCATGATCCGTAAGCCACGCCCCCGGCCCCTTACAGTCTAGCCGACCCACCGCGCGCCCCCGCCATTCCTAATTTCTTATTTCTTTCTAGTATTGTCTCGCGTTTCGTTGTATTAGGTCACGCACGCGCAAGCTAATTACGCGCCAAAAATTGGAGTTTTGGGCTATGGTAGATTTTTATGTGACATGGCGAACCATAACTTAGAAGAGGCCAGACGTTTGTATGCTCAGCCGGAACACCTGAACTCACTGCGCGCACGTGGAATCACTGACCCTCAAGTTCCCTTCACCTCCACCATCCTGGCTGTAACCCAGCGCCTCCTCGATCATGGACAGTTTCGAGCGCCCACCCGTAGACTACCATACTCGGCGGAATTGGAGGAAGACATACAGGAATACTTCGAACGCGACCCACGCGGCCACGTCGTAGTACCATAATGGCGGCCAGGCGATTCAATGTTAGCCAATATTATTTATCTCTCTGGCACATTAACGCGGTCTGTTCTATCAGCATGATGGATGCCCTGCTCATTATGCTACTTCAGTGCGTGCTTATTTAAACAGTGTGTTTGGTGAGCAGTGGATAGGTCGTGGTGGCCCTGTGGCTTGGCCCGCAAGGAGCCCTGACTTAACACCACTGGATTTTTATGTGTGGTTCGAGATAAAAAGACTAGTTTCTTCCGATTAGCGTACTACTCGAGATGACTTAAGAAGTGCGACAGTGGACGCTTTTAATATTGTAAAAAGTGAAGTGAATAAAAGAGTACCTACAAGTAAGTAAGTACTTGCCTACTTAGATACGAAACATGTACTTACTTATTACTGACGCGACGGTCCTAAGCCCGTAGAAATTATGAAGGAATAATTAGAGTTATTTAACTGATAGGTATGTAGATAAACGCAATTCAAATCAAACAATGGTTATGAATGCGGAATCAAACGATTTATTATTGTCGCGGGTACTTAGGTATCTACAGCAATAAAGTGCAAGTAGGTACTGATGACCGCGACTGGTGACTGAACACCACAGTGAAAGGTGGACATCTTGTTCACTGTGTGCCTACCTACATCAAAACAATCTTTTTTGACCGTGGGAGGACAAGGAGGTTCCTCAATAATATCCTTGCTAGCAAATTTCTAGTATTAATGTACCTACCTACTGAAAAAAAAACGTTTTATTGCATTAAAATTCCTGCTTGCCATTTGGACGTACCGCCACTATTTAAGCGGATTTAAACTTATTTATACTCTAAACATATGGCTGTAGTACTATGTCTATTTTATCTAAGCGTACGTTAAGGTACCTAGTTCACAGAGGTCGTCGATCGCCGCTAACACGCAATAGATAAAATAGGTACACAAATAAAAATACGAAAAGCGAATTCAGATTTTATTTCTTAACCGTAAACGTTAACAAATCGAAATTTCACCAAACTAGGTACAAGTAACGTAGGTACCTACGCAGTTTACTAAAATTATTCTGAGAAGCCACAGAATTGATGCACAACCGAATTCAGCGGTATAAAAATAAGGTCTTAATTCGGTACAATATTTTCATAGAAAAGGGCACCACCAACTTATAATGTACTCTATTTGACAGATAAAACGATTCATTTTTCTGTTTGAATTGCCTGCCTTTGTGTTGCCGCCGCAAGCAACATTGTAAAAATTGGTTTAGGCCGTATTATTTTTATTCATCATAATTTTATTATGGTAGGTAGCTGTAGGGGAAGGGGGGGCACATTGATTCACGGGGCACATTGGTACAGTATCTATATCTCAAAACCGATAAACGCTACACAGTCCGGCACATCACTAGAATGCTCAAGGACATTCACAAGAATGACAGTTGTAACACCGCTCGCCGCCAGTTTCCCGTTGGGCCTCAACGGTCACTAACGTGTTGGAAGTGGCGTGCGCCGCTGCCTACAAAAAAAATACGTGAAATGTAATTGTGTCTCAGGAGGATACTCTTAGTTGTTTTTGTTATTATTTGTTACTAAAGGTAAGTAAATATAGTTATTATTGTATTTTAAAATGTTTTTGATCGCAAGATTACTATATATTTGATAAAATTAATTGTTTGTGGAAAAAGTCCTTTGGGGCACTTTGATACGGTAATGAGCGGGGTACAATGATACGTATCAATCTGCCCATATCAAGGTTCTAATATTATATTTTCATTAACAATATTCAATGTTAAAGTCTGATTACTTAGTAAGTATATAACTGATTATATAATTAAGAAAATAACAGAGAATTAGTCTTGTTCTATGATGAAAATATTGTTTTTTTTTGTGATTATATTCCTTAAGTAACTTAAGAGACTGATTATGGCTAATGTGCACTCTTAATAAAAAGTGTTTTGAGATCTCAATCAATAAAATTGTTTTATTTCTTAATTTTAAGTAATAATAGTTTATATTGGGTTTTTAGTCAGTTTAAATTTGCATTTCATATACAATATGTAACAAAAACCCTGTTGTTCCTTTTAGGGACGTATACATTTACCTACAAGAACAACATTGATGAAATTATAATTTTAAAAAAATGAGCATTGGCCAGTCGAGAGATCAATAACAAATAACTATTAAAATCGGCACATTCAAAAAAATGTTTAGAGTATCTGATTTTACAAGTACATCTTTGTTTCGCTAAATAGCCTACGAGTTCGGCGACTTTCTTTGAACCGATAGAAGATGCCGCCAAAGCTACCGCGGCGCACGTGCGTGCCTACCTACCCCGCGACCCCGCCACCCGCCGCCCGGCGAATCACTTCATTTATCCTTTAGTCTCCCGCGCAACCTAGTTTTGAACGGATGTTATTGTTGACCTACGACGTAGTGAGTGACTTGTGATTTGTTTACGTTTACCATGTCCTATTCTAACGTAGAATATTTGAATATGCTGATGAGCACGCAGACTCTACCAAGAACGTTTAGCGAGTCTACCATTACCATCGGTGATTGCATTCTAACGTTTGCACGTACGTACAATACCGGAAGTGTGCCCGGACGAGAGCAACATCGAGCTGACGCAGGAAGAGGCAGACCGAGGACTGGAGACATTGACACCGAGGAGCAAATGTTGGACTTGCAAGATCACTGATCTGACGCCTTTAGATTCTTTCCTCTGGGGCAGTGTAAAGCAACAGCTGTTCAAAAACACGTGCGATACGGAGTTCGAAATGCGTTCACAGATAGTAGCAGCATTTGACCACATCAAGTCCGATACCTCCGTTCTGCGGAGCGTACGTAGGCGTTGCAACAAAGGTGGTCATATCGAAGAGCATCTCCGAGTCGTCAAATAGACATCATAATAAATTAATGCATTCAAATAAACATAAGGTTTTATGTGACAGACGCGGCGACTTTGTTTTTTTTTAATGTAGTGAAGTGTTAAATGTAGTTTTAACAATTATCAATTGTGCAAAATACCGTGTAAACCAACATTTTCAAACGTTCATTCGTTAAAGTGAAAAACAACAGCTGACAAGGTCACGAACTTTTGTAGCAAAATATGTAGGTAAGTGGCGCCGGTGTACCGGCCGGCGGCACAGATCAAAGAGTGGGCGGGAACGTTCTATTTTTTTCTGGTTCGCGTCATCGCTTCATGCAGAATTGCAGAGGTAAGAAATCAGTTAAACATTACAAATATTAATTATTAAATATTTATTTTAATAATTTTTTTGAACAGTTTTTTATAAATGACTTGCTTTATTACGTATTTAGACCGATTCTTAAAACGTAGGTAAAAGGAACAACAGGGTTTTTGTTACATATTGTAGATCTAAAATACGTATCAAACTGCCCCACCCCATGTATCAAAGTGCCCCACTGGTGGGGCAGAATGATACAAAAATGATTTTTTCTTAAAATCAGTTTATCTCTATACGTCGCCAGTTTTTTGCGGTTTTTGCGTAGCCAAAATATAAGCTGACATATCAGCCAATGCACACATCAAAACAAATATTTAAACATAATGCTTTATGGTCCTCAGAAAAGAGATTGAATTTTTGTGTATCAAAGTGCCCCCACTCCCCCTATGCTTATTAAGTACCTATTAGCTCGATTGGTGGACACTCGATTCAAGGCCTTAAATAAAACTCACAAGCGTACTCGTCATGTCTAGTTGAGGTAATAGACCGTACGATTACTAGTGATTTCGTGATGCGAGAGTAGTGAATGAAATTTCAATTAATTTCTTTCGTTTACGAGGAAATGTGATAGTGGTAAACACCGTGCCGTGCGTCCAATTAGGTTCCAATACAAACGAGAGATAACGGAGGTAAATGAACTTACACCAACCTAAATCGTACCTACCTGAAATAAAATACCTACTTGCAGCAGGTTATTCGTCCAACGTCCGTTGCACAGCTGTTCCGCGCTACGTCATCACCGAGTGGATCGCATACAATGTTGCGTTAAGAATGAAATAGTGGAAGGGCTACTAAGATTTAACTCGAATGACAGAATAAAAGTGATAAATTTCTAACTTCTATATTAGATGTCTTAAAAAAATTATAACAATGCCAATAGTAACTATTAATCGTCTGGAGTTACTGTGTTTCGGCTCCAGAACGATGTAAAATTATTCGTGTATGTATCAGTACGACTTGGTCTACCACTGGATACCCATATTCTGAACTTAAGCCTAGCATTCCTATAGGCCTGGGATACATGCTTATACCATCCTGCTAACAGCTTTTTACGACCACTTTTATATGAAACATATGAGGCACGAGCAGCCTCACATAAAATATCTACTACATTTAAATACATCTTATCTATTATTTGCTTATGACTAGATATATCACAACGCTTACCACTACAATACTGAAACTCCATCGGAAAGTCAATACATTTTAACTTTGAATTACATAATTATATCATTATATCCCCCCAACATATTTTATTACGTGGTGGGGTTTTATCTGTTTTATGCGATATCACGTTCAGATTACACTTAATGACTAGTGGATAGTGATCAGACCAATATATTATATCATGTTTTACATAGATATCTGAAATACTCATGGCGGCTGCTTGGGTAACAATACAATGGTCTAACCACCTTTCACAATCATGTGCCTCACTAATAAATGTAAAAGTATCTGAGTTAAGGTGTTTCAGATCTGCACAGATCAAACTTTGCTCGCATGAAAAGTTCAAGAGCTCCTCGCAAAAGCGCTCACCAGGATGTGCATTAAAATCACCCAACACAAACACTGACTCGACATTACTATCCTCTATTATAGCACTAATAGCGCCTAAGCAGTCTGTAAACTCGGGTAAGTTCTCAGTACAGTCGATGGGCATGTACACACTAAGCACTAACACATAGCAATCATTCATCGTAACACGTATTGCTGATATTCGCGGATTTGTACAGGAAATCACTGACACACTTTGAAAAACTGATTTACGCAATAGCAGCGCAACTCCACCGCACGGCCTGCCTCTCAACATGCCAGCTGTTGTATCTACCGCAGATGTACCAGTACTCCCAAAGTCTGCATGAATTGTATCAGGGAAAGGTAAATCATGAGGCATGACCCACGTCTCCTGTAATGTAATTATCAGCGAAATCGCATAGTTCTTTGACCCCATCGACTGATCGTTTTATACTTTTACAATTGAACGATATAAAATTTGTGTTGTACAGATCCACACCGCTTACTCGCCGTCGTGCACGGTAGTTCTATATGGCCTGAAACATTTGTTTTGTACAGATCCACACCGCTTACTCGCTGTCGTGCACGGTAGTTCTATATGGCCTGAAACATTTGTTTTGTACAGATCCACACCGCTTACTCGCCGTCGTGCACGGTAGTTCTATATGGCCTGAAACATGTGTGTTGTACAGATCCACACCGCTTACTCGCCGTCGTGCACGGTAGTTCTATATGGCCTGAAACATTTGTGTTGTACAGATCCACACCACTTACTCGTCGTCATGCACGGTAGTGCTATATGGCCTGAAACGCCGACAGGAAACACCGTCATCGTCAGGCCAGACTTTATTCTTTAAAAATATGTTTAATGCATCTCTATTTACAACTATTTTATAAGCGTTATATGGCTTTTCCGTCTTAATTTTAATCTTCTGAAGAGTATCTTTTGTTTTGTTTTTGATACAATGTATTCAATAATATCATTTTCGGAAGTATCTTTATGTACGTTAAACAAAGATATTTTTATTTCAGCGGGTTTAAATTTGTCATCTGGTCTTATGGCCGCATTGCCCTTAACACCTTCTTGTCTATTTCGAAGTTTATGCCGCTGAACCTCCTTCCATTCCTGATCAGGATTCGTTGCCTTCCACTCGCCTCCTTGACGAATTTCTTTGCAATAGAACTGCTTTTATCTCTACTAATTAGTTTCGCCGATCCGGCTTTACTTTTGACAATAGAACAAAAGGATGAGCCGTCTAGTGGCGTGTGCAGATTTTTGGGAGTGTGATCTTGTACGCACATGAGATAAGCAATAAAGATTTGAATTTGAATTTTAGTGCAAGTTTTGGGAGCTTCTTGTGGTTCGCCAAACCCATCGTGCTCATACCCACGTTACGTAGTTCAAAGCATTTTGTCAGATACTCGGTACACCGTTCGTGACCGCGATAGTCCATAAATACATTTGATTCAAATATCCGTATATTTATTTGTAAGTCCGCGCATATAAGTATCGCGATCTAGGACTCTAGGATACCTGTGCATTAAAACTTGCAACCTGTACAGGTAAAGCTAGTTAGTATTTAAGTTTTATATCATTTTTGGAATTTAATATAAGCTTAAGTAACGGCTCTTCAAAACTTACTCATCTTATAAGCTTGCAGCGACTATAGTAGTGGCAGACAGGAATCAGTGATGTCATACATACACGAACTCGATACCAGACTCGCCATACCCACTGTATTCCGCGATATGACATTAATAAATAAATAAATAACATTGATTTCGCTCTTCGAGTACAACAAAACACTCGTTACACGTCGCAGGAAAAGTGATACCTATTTGAATTAAAAAACATCGTATATTCTTTTAGTGACAAATGTGTGTTGCCTGTTACAGCGGCAGCCTGGGTACGGCACAGTACGCCAACGTGATGCACGAGAAGCGCGTGGTGCGCGGCAGCACTGTCACGTCGCATCCGCACGCCGCGGTACGTACCACACACACCCTGACACACACCTTGACACCAGAGCGACACTCGTGCCGCTCTCTTCGACACACGTTGACATGACTGTGACACTCGTGACACAAACACACTATCGTGTGTAGCGTGTACACTGAACACACTACCTGCGAACATTTCCGTCTAACTTGTGTTCAGTTCTGAAGCATGTACTAAGCTTTACCGGAGTGGCCTTATCTCCTCAGGCATGATTCACCGTAGAGCTCTCGTAAGGTGACTGTTTCGGAAAAATCAATCAAAAATAATCCTAAGTACTTTTGGACCTTTGTTAAAAATCGCTATATCTCTAATGCTATTCCTAATACACTAAATTACATGAATGAATTATTGCTCACTGGTGATTCGATTTGTGAGGCTTTTTCTTCATATTTTCTGTCTACCTTCCTTAACTTCACCTCAACTAATAATCCCAATTCAGACTTAATTTCCTCCTCTGTCGCCACTACACCCACATCTGATATTTGTCACATAGAAGTAAAGATCGACGTTGTGACCGATTTACTCCGTAAGTTGGATCCATCGAAAGGTGCAGGGCCTGACAATATTTCATCAAAATTTCTCATTGAATGTGCGCCTTCCATTGCCTTACCTATCTCAATTTTGTTCTCCAAGTCTCTATCTTTGGGTGTTGTCCCCAGGCGGTGGCGATCTCTCGCGTCCGGCCTTGGTCCAGACCATGGTACGGAGCGAGAGGGCTTGGGAAGCCGTCACCTCCTTCTGCGAAGCAGTAATGTTCGCGAAGGAGGAGGCGGAACGCGTGAGGGAGAGGCAAAATTTGCGCCCTCACGCCCCTAGCCGCCGCAGGAGACGCCCTGGGCGTCGGGAATCGCAGGCCGATTCCCGGCCACCGTAGGCGCGGGCTTGCGAACGGCGAGCAATGGGCAGCTCGCCGTTCGATAAGGACCAGGCCCGGGTCGACGGCGCGTTGTGTTCCACGCGCGCCTCAAAGAGATGTCAGCACCCATGACGGGGTTTGCTAGGACCGATGCCTGCTAGGGTTGCGGAAAAGTCCAAGAGGGTTACCGTGGCCCCTGGCACAGGCAACTGAAGGAACACGGGTGGGTTTTAGTCAGTAAGAGTCTGACACGCCCTCCTGCTTTGCCCAGAGCGGGAGAAGTTATTTGATGATTTCCCACCCACAAAAAAAAAATGTCCCCAGAGTGTGGAAATCTGCGTTTATTACACCAGTGCATAAGAAGGGGTCTAACACTGAAATAACTAATTGTAGGCCTATATCTAAACTGTGCATTGTAGCAAACATTTTTGAGCGGATTATCTATAATCAGTTATATTCCGCCCTTGAGTAGGGTAATATTGGGCATTCTATGCCACTGTCGGCAAGTAGCTCGGCTAGTGCGCCTCGCTACACGACAGTGGCATAGTATGCCCAATATTAAACAATCGACTCGACTGTAGGTTAAATTACTGTACTCACCTAGAGATCTTGCGAATTATACCACTGTCCTCCAGTAGCTCGACGAGTTCGCCTTCGCTACGGACAGTGGCATAGAATGCCCAATAGTGAACGAACGACTTGACTCTCTAGGGTATTATTGTACTCGACCAATGATCATGCGAGTTCGCTAACGCTCTGAAGGTACATTTCCAGTATAAGCTGATCTCACATTGTATAGGATTTCCGTACGATGCGAGACCAGCGTAAACTGGTTTTGTATAGCTTGATGTGTAGCCGTGTGTACAAAATGCTCAATAATGAACAATCGACTCGATCAATGACCAGTAACGCGATCAGTAAAGAGGTTACGGTAAATTTATAAATGTTAGCGTACTATATACATTCACTCATTCAATCGGGTCATTACCGACAGTAATCATGAAATTTGTAAAACAACCGCAATCGCTGCATGTTAATACAGTCTGCGACGATTTGTGTAAGACTAGTTTTCGTCATGGGGAATTATTACCTGACTCAGTACGATGTATCATTTGCGGTCCGTCCAATTGTGGAAAAACCAATTTATTGATTGGTCTTCTTATACACGAAAATGGATTAAGATTTGAAAATGTTTATGTTTATTCAAAAACTCTGCAACAACCCAAGTACATCTTTTTAGAAAGAGTTTTGCAACTGGTGCCTGGTATTTCCCTCCAGAAATTTCATGGAAATGAGGAAGTACTAAGCGTTCAGGACGCAAAACCCAACTCCGTGATTGTTTTTGATGATGTTGCTTGTGAAAATCAATGTAACATGCGTGATTATTTTGCAATGGGAAGACACAAATGCATTGATTGTTTTTATCTAAACCAAACATATAGTAAAATCCCTAAGCAGTTAGTAAGAGACAATGCGAACTTAATCATACTCTTTAAACAAGATGAAATTAATTTACGACATATTTATGAAGAACATGTCAACACTGATATGACATGGGTTGAATTTCGTGAAATGTGTTCGAAAATATGGAGTGAACCTTTCAATTATGTAGTAATTAATAAGGATTGCTCCAAAAATAAAGGATGTTACAGAAATAAATTTGATACTTTTGTTGTCTTTGATTAAACACTACTGATATTTAAGACCGTTACCCTCGCGATATTATTATTCTTCAAACAACGCTTAATCAATCACCAACTGTTTATTTTTTACTATGGAAAAATCACTGAAAAGACAAATAGTTGATGCTGCAGAAGCTGTTAAGAAGAAAGTGCGAAAGATGAGAGATGTTGAGATTAACAATCAACAAGTACTGGAATCAGTTTTCAAGCCCGTAACAGAACCACTCAACCTAATTGCTAATGTCAGTAAGCAGACTTCTCTACTGCGTAATACAGAAGACGAAGAAACTGAAGTTCCGCTTATCGATAAAACTTTGCAAAAAGATGTTCCTACTAGTAAAGAAAGCAATGTTATCAACGACAATGCAGACGAATATGAATCTGATATCGAAAGTAACTCTTCATATAAATCATTAGATGAAAAAAACCAAGGTTGTGATATGTCATCCTGGTCAGTATCCTCAGAAGCACTGACAGATATTCCGTTCGGTGTCAGAGTAGAGGGCGGGAAATTGATGTTAGGATCTGCTCGTATAACGATCAGCGATGAGTATGTCATCGTGGCTGGACGCAAATACCGAAATACCCCTGGTTTAAAACAGTTGCTGCTGAAAAAGAACGTAGATTTAAGCTTGGTTACAGAGAGTGATATGAAACATTATAAGTCGATGCTACTTGATACAAACGCACATCGACGAGACTATGAGCCTGGTAAACCAATAAAAAGTAATAAAGGACAAAAATATTTACAAATTATTAAACCTCTATTCAAACTACAAAGTACAATTCAGGAATATCAATCGAAGGGAAAAGGACTACCGTTAACAAAAATGTGGAAGAAAAACGTAGATTTTGTATATTGGGACGATCCAAATGAACTGGTGGATAGGTTAAAATTATTAATTGCATCTCGAGATGCTGGTAACACCGGATTAGATAGTGAAATAATATCTATCATTGAAGAATTGCATGAAAGTAAAGTTATAAATAAATAAATATTTTAAAATGTGTTTATTTTACTATCAGCCTCCCGATACAATACACCTTAAACATGAACGTAGACAAATTTGGACACTACATTCACAAAAGAATGCGTTTATCAGAGTTATTTGAGTTTAATGAGAATGCATTGTTAAAATCAGAAAACGGAGATTTTGATTTAAAAACATCAAGACTGAGAGGAATTAGATCTCCAGTAGAAGCAGACGATGCTGTGAACAAAGATTATGTAGATCGATTGAATGCTAATATGTTAAAAGAAGTTAATAATATGATTGGTTCATTGCGTTCTCAAATCATAAAAGACGCAAAGGCTACAGTTCAGGCTGCTTTAAAAGCAAAGATACCTAAGGATTCAACTCATTTGCAAGATAAGTTTTATACTAAAGCAGAGGTAGATAATAAATTACTTCACAAAACTCCGTAATGGCAAAACAGCAAATTGTTAACGAAATACACAAAGCAGCAAGAAAAAATTTCCTTAGACGTCCGGTCATTCTGAAGGGGGTCGATGACTTGTGGCAAGCTGATCTGATGGACATGCAAAACCTGAGAAAATATAATAAGGGTCACAATTACATTTTAGTGGTAATTGACTGCTTCTCAAAGTATGCTTGGACAGAGCCGTTAAAATCAAAAAATAAACTTGATGTTACTAATGCATTTAAAAGAATACTGATTGTCAGCAATCGCAAACCTGTAAATTTACAAACTGATATGGGAACAGAATTTTATAACAACTCATTTCAAACGCTTATGAAGACGTACAATATCAACCATTACTCATCGTTTTCTACCAAAAAAGCTTCAATCGTAGAGCGACTGATTAAAACTCTTAAAAATAAATTATATAAATATTTTAGTCTGAATGGAAACTATAAGTGGTTAGGTATACCGTTAGAAGTTACGTTGAAGATTTATAATAACACAAAACATCGTACTATTAAATTTAAACCAATCGAAGTAAATAAATCTAGTGAGTCAGTTATAAAAGAAAATATTAAAAAAGCCTTAAATCATGTAACTGTTCGTAGAAAACCTAAGTTCAAAGTAGGTGACTTTGTTCGTATTAGTAAATACAAACATAATTTTGAGAAAGGTTATACACCTAATTGGTCAACTGAAATATTTAATATAAAAAAGATAAATCTTACCATACCAGTAACATATCACATAGAAGATCAGCGAAAGCAAGCCATAATGGGAACCTTTTACGAGCAAGAACTTCAAAAATCTTACTATCCTGGTATTTATTTGATAGAAAGGGTTTTAAAAAGAAAAGGAACAAAAATGTTTGTAAAATGGTTGGGTCTAAACAACGAAGAAAACAGTTGGATCGATAAAACTGCAATAGTGGGTTAAAATAATTATATAACAATTACTTCTGCATTCTTTCTTTCATTACATTTTGGACAATGCAAGGAGGTGAACTTGTTAATACGTTAATTAATAATCTACCGTTCGAACTTCATTTACCAGGTTACAATTATTGCGGTCCGGGAACAAAACTCCAGAAACGTTTACTACGAGGTGACCGAGGTGTTAATAAGCTAGACGAAGCTTGTATGCATCACGACATTGCATATGCAAACCATACAGACTTACCCAATCGTCACAAAGCTGATTTACAACTACTAAATATGGCTAAACAAAGACTTAAATCGAACGATGCTGGGAAAGGTGAAAAACTTAGTTCATGGTTAGTGAGCAAAGTTATGAAAGCCAAACTGAAATCTGGTTCCGGCGTTAAAACTTTTAAACATTTTGTGTCAAAAATAAAAGCAACAATAAAGAAACTGAAGCCAAAGGACGGTAAAACTTTAATTAACGCTGCTTACTCAGCAGCAAAAAAAATATTTCCAAGTATTCAGAAAATTCGAGTACCGCGAGTGATACCCTTACCAAAGACTGGAGGTATTCTACCTTTAATTCCTATTTTTGCGGGCTTATCAGCTTTAGGAACTTTAGCTGGTGGTGCGGCTGGTATTGCAAAAACTGTAAATGATTACAAAGCAGGTCAGCAAAATTTGCGAGAAACACAACGACATAATAAGGCTATGGAGTCTTTAAAGTTAGGCCAGGGATTATACATTAAGTCACATAAAAATGGTAAAGGTTTATTCGTAAAATCTTCAAAAAACTGAAAAATAAGCTACCTAATCGTCCTCTAACTAATGTAGACATCCAAAGGCATGCACGCGACATCCCTCACTTTCGTGGCGTCTACATGAAGGATCAGTTACCAAGGAAGTCAAAACGGATTGAATGTGCTATCGTTAACTTGGACGATTATAAGAACGAAGGAACGCATTGGGTAGCTTATGTAAAAGTATGCAATTATTGTGAATATTTTGATAGCTTTGGAGATTTGAAACCTCCAATAGAATTAATGCGCTATTTCAAGAATTGTAATGTTTTTTATAATTATACAAGATATCAGAAATTCAACACAGAAAATTGTGGACACTTATGTTTAGAATATCTGCGGGCTTTTTGGAATAAAAACGTATAAACTTTATGCTTTTCTTTTATTTGAATCATTTGCAAGATGTCACTCACACTATCGATAACTGGAAACTCGTCAACTTTATCTACTTACTATCCTAATACATTGCAACTATATGGACAATATGAGTGTGCGTTATTGCATTTCTCAACATTTAATTCTATTCCAAACATTGACAAAACGAATAATAAGTTCTATTATGGTTTCAACGATGTTATTGAAATACCAGATGGTACCTATGAATTGCAAGATATTAATGATTATTTAAAATCTGAAATGAAAGATGCAACAATCAAACTACAGTGCAATAACAATACTTTAAAAACTACTGTATATTGTACAAAAGACATAAATTTTAATAAAGAAGACACTTTCAGGAACTTGTTAGGGTTTAATAAACAAATCTTGAAAGCAAATAAATGGCATGTGTCACAGGTTCCAGTCAACATTTTACCTACAACAGTGATCAGGATCGAATGTGATATTGTAAGTGGCTCGTACACAAACGGAGAACCGAGTCACATTATCCATGAATTTGCACTCAACGTACCACCCGGATATAGGATTATAGAAATCCCGAAAAACGCAATATACTTTCCAATCAACCAAAACAACATTAGTTGTATACATATCAGACTGTTAGATATAAATAACCGCTTAATAAATTTGCGCGGTGAAGAAGTGCAGCTGTATTTGCATCTGAGAAGAAAAAATGATTGACTACAATAAATACGTGCATCAACAAATCAAAAATATCAGTTCCACTCAAGCTTCCAGCCAAATAAGAGCTCGCCCTAAGAAGAAAATAAAATTAACTAAAGACAACAAGACATTCCTCAAAGCGATCGGTTTGCTAAAATGAATATCTTAGACGTTTTATCCGCTCCATCTTACGACAATACTGTTGAAGGAATCGAATTTCATTCTTACAAGCCCTACGTAACGAGTTTTAATAGAAACGATGAAATCCGCATACCTATTAACCAACAGGACTTGTATATACTTCCATCAGCTAGTACCCTGTATTTGGAAGGAACTGTTATCGTTAGCAAAAAGGATATGAAAGAGAAAGCCACTAGTGTTCATTTTACTAATAATGCTCTACTCTACTTGTTCCAAGATATAAGATACGAGTTGAATGGAGTGGAAATTGATAGAATTAAAAATGCCGGCATAACTAGCACCATGAAATCGTTAATATCAATGAATGAAAGTGAATCAAAGATATCCAATGCATGGGGCTGGAATATCGATGGTATAAAAAATATTAATGGGGGTAGTTTTTCCGCTTCTATACCCCTCTGTAACATCATGGGTTTCGCGGAAGATTTCAAGAAAGTTGTGATAAATAGTAGGCACGAACTGATATTGCTACGAAGTAACACTAACCTGAATGCTGTCAAACTTAACACCGGTGAAATTGTAGACGACGTTCAGATAAATAAAATCATCTGGCGTGTACCGCATGTTAAAGTGTCCGACAAAGAGAAAATAAGTTTGCTGAAACTGTTAGAAAAAGATCGACCACTTCAGATGATATTCAGAAATTGGGATCTGTATGAATATCCAGCTTTACCTAAAACTACAAAACATACCTGGTCTATCAAAACTTCCTCACAAATAGAGAAACCAAGATACATAATTATGGGCCTGCAAACAAATAGAAAAAACAAATCAAGTTCTGACATGTCCCAGTTCGATCACTGCCATGTTCGTGATGTAAGAGTATACCTAAATTCAACTTACTTCCCGTATGAAAACCTAAATATAAGTTTCGCGAACAATAGAATCGCTTTATTATACGAGCAATACATCAGATTTCAACAGTCTTATTACGGACGTCGCCCGGAGCCCTTATTAAGTGAGAAACAATTTAAGGATTTGGCGCCGCTATTTGTCATTGATTGCTCTAGACAAGCTGATAATGTAAAGGCAGGTCCTGTTGTGGACGTAAGAGTGGAAATTGAGAGTGATTCGGACATACCGGATCAAACTTCTGCATACTGTCTTATATTGAACGACTGTATAATTGAGTATAAGCCGCTGAGTAATACTGTGAGAAAAATATCATGAATCCTAATACTATCATATTAGATGTTCAAGGGTTTAAAGACCTGTGCAATAATTTTATAATAAAAGAATTAGCTTTTGCTGGTCGTGATTATACGCAAACATTTTTAATAAAACCACCATACTTGTTTAAATACTTAACAAGTGATGAAAAGAGACAGGTTAAATGGTTGGAAAGAAATAGAGGTATTTATTGGAATGAGGGATATATTGACTATAGAGAATTTCAACGAATAATCGTTCCATATCTAGAAAATAAGGAAATAATTGTAAAAGGTTTGGAGAAGGTGAAGTGGATAAAGGATCTTTGTGTGAATTGTAAAGTATCAGACCTTGATGAAGAACAATGTCCTAATTTCTCTGCTTTGCATAAAAAGTACTGTGAAGGAAAATCTAATTTTAATTGTAATAAACATCTAAAGCATTGTGCGCTTAAAAATGTGCTTTGTTTAAGGAAGTATTTAGAATGGGCATAAAATGTATACTTACCTACTTTGGTTATTCGGTTTATAGGTTTTTAAATAAAAATCTCTCATAATGTAAATATGATTTTATTTTGTTATATACCCCCACACTTCTCCAAATAACACAATTACGCATACACAATGAACATACATATTATTACACAATTACAATTACAACATAAATACGAAATTAAATTAAAACATCTTAATAAAGAAAAAAAATATAAACTAAGTACACTATACCTCCCCAACTAGTTACACAAACGGTTATTAAAAATCAGTATCTATTAATGATTTTGATATTTTCTTAACTAAAGACTCAGTTTCGTCCATGACACTGTCGATAGCATCTTTCACAATATATTGAGCATTTATAATAACGTTCTCACTGTCACTATCACTGTCTATGGTTTGAGGATTGTTATTACAGAGATCTACGACTGAAATTTTTATTAATTTAATACCTCGTCGCTGTAGTCGACTCATAACGAAGGATTTGGTTGGTTTTTGCTTCTTAGACTTTTCCCTGCATCGTTGTTTTGATTTTTTTTCTTTCGTGGCTTGTTTGCTGTGTTCGGGTTCGCTACGAAGCATCTCAGAGAATCCCTCGTAAGGGTCCTGAGCATACTGGCTGAACATAGTCTCGGATTCAGAAATCTGGAACAAAATATAGACACAATATAAAACACTAACCAGTTAGTATAGCGCTCGAAAGCGCTTCCATTCATTCATTCCAAGAGTTTCCATCGAGGAATTTTTCAAAGACAGCCTGGAGTCTGGATTTGGTTCAGATTCGTGACAATAGGCCCTAAAGAAATATAACTAGCACTATTACACCTCTACCAAACGTAATGTTATGTTTATGATTATTAAGAATGCTGGGAACACAATCTTTAGTTACGAAACAATATAAAAAAATAAAAACGAGTTAAAAATATTTCACTTACCGACATGATTACGATGCACTCTAAAATAGTAGGTACTAGTACTTCAGGCGAGTAATATTTCGTTAATGAGCAAACAATTAATTATTTATACTGTTACGAGTACGTCATTAAAGAATTTAGAACGCGATAACCATAAAAATGTTAACTAAGCATTTGTGTCTCCAAGCCGAGGGTATTGAACTGTCGGGTGTTGTGTTCTGACGAACAGCGTTATGATCGTATTACTTACTTGAACGTTAACTCTTTGAAAATCAACCTTAGTGTAATGCGTACATATTGCAATTTACGTTGTTGACAGTAATATAGGTGCATGATGAAACTTGAGCCTCGGTTTGATTTCATTTTATTTAACCGACTTTAAAAAGGAGGATTCCTTAAAATAAATACCTCGTAAATTAAACAAGTGAGTTGTAATCATTTAAATTTTATTTATGTTTTTACAAAACAGTAAAATTATTAAAACTAAACCTGAATTATATTTATCATACATTAATTAGATATAAGACTATTTTCTAAAACTAGGGTAAGGTTATTACATAATTATACAAGTAAATGTGATTAATTATAAAAAAAATTATATAAAACTATAATATTTATTATGAAACATTCTGAGTCTAAAAAACCACATCTTCATTCTTTAAAATCGAAGAGTGACCCCATGCTCGCGTTGATATTCGATCTACAGATATCGATCGTTTGTCGTCATTGCTAGATAAGACAATTTTGTTGACGCTCCGAGTAAATATTTCATGCTTTATTGATTTAAACATAACATTTTTTCTACGCATAACTCCACCATTAAATAAAATATTTTGATAATCTGTTATGTTCAAGTCCCTGACTACGCACGATTTTACTCCCTTTGCTTTTTTAATGATTTTATTGGGAGTTTTTATAGAGTAAAGTTTTGATCTCAAACCAACAAAATCAGATATATATTTTCCCTCCATTTCATCTTTGAACAGACCTGGTACTTTTTTGTTCAGTAATGGTATCTTAAAATTATTTTCAACGTCATAGTTACTCGTGTCAAAATATTGCAAAAAATTATACTTCAAGTCATGATAAAAATCATTAGTGAATATTTTATAGACAAATGAATCGGTATCTGTATAACACAACTGCACTCGGTCTTTATAAAAAGGCTTTACAATATTATAATGAAAATCATACATATGTGACTTAGAAAGTTCTAATACAGTGAATCCAATATAAATAGGTTTATCTAAAATAATTTGATCGGGTTTCATTTGTATTGCAACTAAATTTTCAGATAGAATAGAAGCACTATGGAAATAGGGGTTGGCTACAAGTCTCTCGGCAGATATTAATTTCTTGGTTCGATTAGATTGGTCGTACCATTGATTGACTAAATGAACGGTTACACGATTTTCAGTATTTTCTAAAGTCTTGCCAAAAACACTGTTATTCAACAACTTAAAAAAGTCTTGTTCGAAGGAACTTTCTGCTTTTTGTCTTAATTGAGTGTTTAATTCTATGTACTGTTTCAAATATGGACTCTGTCTGAAAGTAATAGCTCTGTGAACTTTACGTAATATTAAACCGTGTTCTAAACACTTTTTTAAATGAACGTAATGTATGACATATTTGTACTTATTATACAAATTTGCAATTAATTTCTTTGTTTTACCTCCCGGGGGTACACATTTCTCAGGACAAAATGGTAAGTCATTATGATGAGTGTGTAAATGATCAGGATACAAAAGATCAACTTCTAATATGAAGCCCCATTCAGCGTTATCCTCAACATTTTCAACACGAAAATTAGTTAATTCATTTTCACTGAGAAATCTAAAACTAGAATACGGTAAATACTGACACATGCTAAAGCCATAGAGATTATTACAATCTAGATATACTATAAAACACGGAGGCTGTGATGCATTATATTCTGGCATGTATTTATGATTCGCTTTTGCATACCGATGGGAACACATGCACAAACCCCCTCTTATACCGCTTTGAATCATTCTGACGATAGCCAAGTCCGACACGAGTTCTAATTGAACACCTGTTTTTAGCAACATTGCATCGAAAGATAAACTAGGTGCAGTTATGTAAAACGCCGGATCGAGTTTGTAATATTGTTTACAGGTTTTTCGAAAATTTTGAAATATGTCTGTCAACAAAAGCACATCTGTTTTTAAGTATAGATCCGTATACTCGCCTAGGTCATTAATATTGAATTCAGACCAAACAGTCTGAGCGTGATTATAATCTTCATCGCTAATATCTTCGTTGGTCAAGGAATTATGAAAACAATACTTAGATGGTAATGATTTTTGTTCGTAACATTTCCAATCGGTCATATAATCATACGGATATATACCTTTACGAGTCAGCAAATTAAATTGTCTCTCATTAGAAAAGTGAGATCGAAGATTAACAAAATTTTCTAATTGCAATGTTTTAGCAAGTTTGTCTAAACTTGTTCCTAAAAAGTTGAAAGAATCTAAAAACCTTATTTGTATATACTCGTTATCAGCAGTAGGAATATACTTTGTAAATGCTGTATATTTTTCCTTGTTC
This sequence comes from Brachylomia viminalis, assembly GCA_937001585.2. Taxonomy (NCBI): domain Eukaryota; kingdom Metazoa; phylum Arthropoda; class Insecta; order Lepidoptera; family Noctuidae; genus Brachylomia; species Brachylomia viminalis. Next base: position 28,230,712 of record OW443297.2, read on the forward strand.
TTGGGTATTATTTTTATTTGTCCTGGAATTTCGCCTAACTTTTTTATAAATAAATGACAATCGTAGCCAGATAAGTTATGAAAAAATATTGGAACGAATTTCGGTACTTTATGTTGCAGATTACAGTGTCGATGAGCTGCGCCTCGGTATCGACCTGTAATATGACAGTGATCTCTTACTCTATCGGTCAAAAGTAAATTTTCACAAATGTAGCACTTAACAGAGCGTTTAAAATCGAGAGCATCTTCCTCTGTGAATATCATAGGCTCGGTTTTGGACAGAATTCTATGTATTTCTTTAACATCTTCAGTCAGAAAATGTACAAATTTTGAAACACAATCTTTTCCGCGATAACTTCTATATCCGTCAACCCTATCATTAAATGATGATACTACATTATAGGCGAACGCGGACGGCACGTGGCGTTGTGAGTATGACGTGTTGGCGGTATTGAAATCATCGCCGGAAATCGGATCGAGTAATGTTTCGAAATCAGCATAAATGACGAAAGGAATGTTTTGTTTCCTTTCGTAATTTTTAAATTTTAAAAATGATCCCTGTTCTGGTAAAACGGTGACAATTCCCCCACACAGGTGTGATTCAATTTGGCTGTGCGTTGGAAAAAACAATAAGCATGTTTCACAGAAGTATAGTTTACCATGATGTTTGGTCATCTGATTTCTGACTAGACGAGGCAAATCTTTGATAAGACAGTAATGAGAATTAGTGTTATTTTCTAAAAGCAACAGATGGATACTCTTAGATTTATTATTCGTTGATGTATACAAAGGTCCAATGATTGTCTTATCATTTTTTAAACCATACACGAATATATTCAGAAAGGGATTATTTTTCTCAAAGACAGCTATGTCCGAAAATGTGATTGGAAATGTCAAATCATCAATATTCAAAACATCCTGGAAGTAAGGATAAGACGAAACTCTGTCGGGATGTCGGGTTGCAGGGTACAAGGCCGCTACAACACACCATAAAAAGCAATACTCATCTTTGTTTCGAATGTTTAAACAAGCTCTTTTATTTTTTATACATTTAGGCAAAGTTATAAAATTTGATCCGCCGAGAGGTTGATATTTATTAATATTTATTTCTAAATGAGAATTGCACAAAAATGTCCAACCACTATCTCTCTCCTGAAACTCTTCAATTTTGTTTAACAGTAAATCAACTGTTAATTTGTAAGTTAAATCAAAATCGTAATTAAAATTAATGATAATGTTTTTCGTAGCGAATGATTTCAGTTCCTGTTGATCATTTTTAAACATAAGAAAAAAAGAAAACAGTTCAAAGTTAATTTTAACAGCAGTATGTTTTTGTAGTGATCGATCTATTAGATTTTTAACTTGTTCACTTATATTATGGAGGAACACCTCAGGGATTTTTTTTATTTGTTCGCTAGTTGCAATGATCTTGTAACTTACGATTCGAGCTTTAAACGAAGAATTAATCATTACAACGTTATCATAAATAGGGGACGCGCTTTTGTTTTTATGAACATTGCTACGTAAATGACCCGTCCATCGTCGATTATCTACAAATACTTTGCAAACCGAACAGTGGGGCATTATTTTACTAATTGAAATTAATTATCACCCAATATAGACGCTAAACTCGAAATGAAACGATCTTACCCTCGTATATCGACTAATACACACATAGGCAGAACACTGACGGAATGTTAGAGTTATCGAATTGTTGAATCTGGACTAAGTCTGCATACGTCTTCTAGTTTGATGATTACTTATTCCCTAAATCTGATTAGGTGTCAATGTATTTCTGAAAAAAGAAAGATCGGTTAGTACTTACCTATTTTCAGTGAAAATCAACATTTCAAACGAAAATAAGAAACATATTCAATAATTACCTGCTTGCAAATTAGGTACTTAATGTTGTACACAAATGTTCCAATTTTATGTAGTCCAAATGTATATTGTTGAATCTGGACCGGGTCTGCATACGTCTTCTAGTTTGATGATTACTTATTCCCTAAATCTGATTAGGTTTCAATGTATTTCTGAAAAAAAGAAAGATCGGTTAGTACTTACCTATTTTTAGTGAAAATCAACATTTCAAACGAAAATATGAAACATATTCAATAATTACCTGCTTGCAAATTAGGTACTTAATGTTGTACATAAATGTTCCAATTTTATGTAGTCCAAATGTATATTGTTGAATCTGGACCAGGTCTGCATACGTCTTCTAGTTTGATGATTACTTATTCCTTAAATCTGATTAGGTTTCAATGTATTTCTGAAAAAAAGAAAGATCGGTTAGTACTTACCTATTTTTAGTGAAAATCAACATTTCAAACGAAAATATGAAACATATTCAATAATTACCTGCTTGCAAATTAGATACTTAATGTTGTACATAAATGTTCCAATTTTATGTAGTCCAAATGTATGTCAGATCGACATTCACTGTCAATCCATATAATTATTTTTTAAATGATTATAGGATTTACACTCCGAGCGTCGTGGCTTTGAGATAATGTCAAATTAATTTTTAGTTTTTGACTTTTAAACGTTAGGTACTAACTAACGGAGTATTCGTTATTGACTACCTAGTCATACGACCAATTTCCGATAAATCAATAAAATATTTGATTGAAATAATTGTTATTGCGTAAAACATTACACGTGTAACCTTATTTCTTTTTTTCTCGTCAGCTAATTCACAACAGTAAGTTTTTTTAGTCAAGGTTGTCACACATATTAAGGTATGGATAAGTATCAGAAACTAGGTACACTATCACTAAATAAATAAAATGTAGTCTAAAGGTTTCTAACCTTATGAAGAGAATTTAAAATTAAGTTCATTTAAAATTTGTTACTGTTACAAGTGAACTTATTTCCTGTAGGTACCTACTTCACTCGAGCGTAAAAGTATCACAAGTAAAACTAGGATGTATCACATGATAAATACCAATCTTATGATTTTCTCTAGATTGTCAAATAATTAAATTACGTGCAAGAATATTCCCTCCAAAACATTAACCAGTAGATAAGTTATCTACTGGTTAACGTTTTGCCAACCCTGAGTCGTTTCGCTGTGTCGTCATTCGATGCTACCTGAAACATCCTTAGTCTACACTTTTTGAACAAGTATAATGCGTCTAAGAAAAAAAGTTGTTTTACACAACATTATATGAACGGTTGCAGTAATTTTTAATATAGTGAATTCTCTTTCGTTTTCTGATTTATAAGCTACATGTTTTCGAAGTACTCGGTACAAACTAACCGAAGTCTACAAGTGTGGAAGTAATCTTCAAGAAGTGCTCTGCGATCCTGCTGCATTATCCTGTCAATATCAGTGTTGATTGCTAAGCGCTGCCTGCTGCCGTCAGTCACTACGCCAGCTTTCATCAGCCTGCCATATCGATTGGACATAATTGGAAAATGTAAGTATAAAACATTCCACTAGGTTCATAGTTCAGAGATCTGACCGATGTACTTATTGTAATAATTATGTTTGACTAATTTTGTTGTATCTTTATTTCAGGTCTGAGTCTGAGTGCGAGTACTTTCAACAAGAAGTTCCGATCATCGATCAGAAAACGAAACGCAGCCGCAAACCGTCTGCGGACAACAATAGGAAACGCAAGTCGCACCCACCATCAACGAATTTAATTCGTACGAGGTAAAAAAAACTATTCAATAATTAAGTTCACCACACCAGTTAAAAATAATCAGTTATTCGTTTATTGTTACAAGTCTGCTTACTATGAGGTATCACTTTATAAGTGTCTGGATATCTATTTATTCGTACGTCTCTCATACTCTGCAGGTACCTATTTTGACTGAGTGTGTATTTTTTCCTGTGTGTATCTAAATTGTAAATGTATCCTGTAAGTGCATGATGAACTAATAGAAGCTTTTTGTTGTTTCAGTACAAAAACCGATAATGATGTATTCGCTATCAGTAAGAACTACGGGTCTGACACCGTGCTCAAAGACGATTCATCGAGTACATGTCTAACATCATTCTTCGTTAACCGAGTCGCCAACGGCTGCGAACGGCGAGCAGCGAGCATCAACGGAGAGTACTACATCGACTGCAAGGTGTACAAGGCTGACGACGCGCGCCGCACCGACTCCCTAGAGCTGTGGAAGAAGGCGCTTGTGCGACTCAAGTTCCAGACCGACGCGAATTCGCCTCAGTGGCGAAAACTACAAGAGTTCGTGCAATCGGTAGATACGTTATTTCCAGAAAAACCAATGTTTTACGAAAAATAAACCTACCTAATATGTACCTACTTACATTGTTTTTTTTTTTGCAAATCCACTTCAAAGCAGTGAGTTAACAAGTCGTTTCTAATATTGAACCGCAGGTCAAAACACCAAGTCGTTTCGTCCCACGAAGCGCATTACAAAAACAACAAGTCGTTTCGTCCCACGAAACGCATTACAAAAACAACAAATCGTTTCCACCGTTGAAGCGTTAAAATCATCAAGTCGTTTCTAACCACGAAACGCATGTCAAAATGACTAAGTGAAATCTTTATCATTGATCGTGTCAATAGTTGTCACCACTGTCCAAAGCGAATCAAACTCGCCTAGCTACTGGCAGCCAGTCGTATAACTTGCATGATCTTTGTACAAGTACAGTAATACCAGTCGTATACTATGCCACTGTCGTGTAGCGAGGCGCACTAGCCGAGCTACTTGCCGACAGTGGCATAGAATGCCCATACCGTCATCCGCAGCGAGGCGAACTCGCCCTGCTATTGGCGGCCAGTGGTATAATGCGCAAGATCTCTAGGTGAGTACAGTAATTTAACCTACAGTCGAGTCGATTGTTCAATATTGGGCATACTATGCCACTGTCGTGTAGCGAGGCGCACTAGCCGAGCTACTTGCCGACAGTCTACAGTCGAGTCGATTGTTCAATATTGGGCATACTATGCCACTGTCGTGTAGCGAGGCGCACTAGCCGAGCTACTTGCCGACAGTGGCATAGAATGCCCAATATTACCCTACTCCCTTGCTAACTCGTTCAGCTATTTCCAGCATGTATTTTTGAGAGGACGGTCCACCACTTCAAATCTGATTTTATTTAATGACTTTATTACTAGTGCTATGGATGACGGTAAGCAGGTCGATGTGGTTTACACTGATTATAGCAAAGCGTTTGATCGGATCGACCACGACACCCTGATAGTGAAGCTTAAGTGCATGGGCATTCATGGAGACCTCCTGAGGTGGTTCGCATCTTATATCAATAATAGGTCGCAAGCAGTAGTACTCAATAACTACATGTCTAGATGGGTATCTGTGCCCAGTGGAGTGCCCCAGGGTTCGTTGCTCGGTCCTCTTTTATTTGTGATCTATGTAAACGACATCAACCAGTGTCTGCATTCATCCAAATTACTATGCTTCGCCGATGACATGAAAACCTTTGCCAGGATCTCATCGATCGAAGATGGAATAACATCAGGCTGACTTATGTCGTCTTGAAGATTATGGTCGGGCTAACAGACTGGACCTTAATCCATTAAAGTGCTTTGTTATCACTTATACTAGGAAACGTGCAGCCCTAACAACCACTTATACTCTATCGGGCCAAACCTTGTCGAGGTGCGATACTATTCGTGACTTGGGTATCCACCAAGATAGCAAGTTAGTTTTTGACACACACATTGACGCCATTGTCAAAAAAGCCTCTAAACTGCTTGGGTTTATAATGCGTCTCTCAAAATGCTTTTTAGATGCTAAAACACTAAAAATATTATACTGCACTTTTGTTAGAAGTCAGCTAGAGTATGCATCTCAGATTTGGAACCCGCGTTACCACCAGTACATCGATCGCATCGAAAATATTCAAAGGCGCTTTATTAAATATCTTTGTTACCATCAAAAGGTTCCGTACCATTCAGTCGATTATCTCCGACTCTGTAAGAAGTACCATTTGTTGCCACTTGAAGAAAGACGTAGGATTGCTGACTGTCTGTTTCTGTTAAAGATTTTTAACAATAATATCGACAGACCCGAGTTATTATCAAGATTTTATTTTAATGTGCCAAATAAATCATTTCGCTTTAATCCGCCCTTATGTGTACCTTTTACCTCCACAAATTATAGGCAGAATAGTTTTATTGTGCGTGCAAGCAAGCAGTTCAATGAAATATGTAAGCAGCATGACTTGGATCCCTTTACGACTAGTGTGACGTCAGCTAGAAGGTGTTTAAGCCTCAATTTCTACAAATAGCCACTACTATAAATTTGTTTACAATAATATCTTCTTAATTGTATAATAATGTTCTCCATATTGTAAACCAAATAGCATTAGACAAATTAAAAACTCTTAAAAAAAATAAAAAGAAACAATGTAAGTATTGCGTATTGCTGTTGTATGCTCACTTATTAACCAGTCTAATTCTACAAGCGAAGACTTGTAATTGGCTTTCTGTCGACTATGTGTTCCTTTTTATTAAGTTTTGAAGCTGTAAGTCTTCCATGTTTTATTAAATAAATAAATAATATTAAGTTGTCACTCTGTTGGCTACTTATTCGCGTGCTAGTAGTATTCGGTGAGCAGCAGTTGACGTCACAGTCACAGCCCTCCTGAACTCCCCCCTGTCGTAGACGGTCGACGGTCGTTCGCCTTAGTTAACCGCTGAAGGAATGTAAATACATTCCACTTATTCAACCGCCACCAAACGACAAGGTTGGACTGGCTAGGAGGCGTGGCCCTTGGAATCATTTGTATGCTATAAATTGAAACTATTAAATTGCTCTAAAATGGTAACTACAACTCAATTACACTATTTAGGTAGGTAGGTACCAATGTAATTACAAGTCTATTCGCCAATTTTACTCATTAGTAAGCTTAATTACCTTTTTTTTATTTAAAACAAGGTTAATATTGGTCATAAAACATGAATTCGGATTTTACAGAACATGCAACGTTCGATGTTACTTACTTTACTTATTTCGGACAAAAACTTTCGAGAAAGTTTCTGATCAAGGTCTAAGGATGAAGGTTACATAGCTACTTAGACATAACTACATTATTATGTATGTATTACTAAGTTTAAGTACTTTATATACAAAACTAATCAGTACCGCACATTAAAAAGCATTTTTCACCGCGCAACCTCGCAAAGATTCTGTTTGTCATTCGAAATCCGAGTGCATTTAATCGCTAGCGTGGAAAGTTTTTTTTTAACTTCGTTCCCTTCTATTCAATCATTTGTCAAAATGCATTAAGTAATAAATTTAGTGATTTTTTGAATATTCACACGGTCCAGCACGACGACAGCATGCAAAAATTAGAAAAACTTTTTATTTTTTTCTTCTCTTTATTCAATTCACTTTCCATCATTGTGGTTTGTTTCTTGATAAAATCAGAAGAAATCATAAAATATGAGCGAGTCCAGCAGCGACGAAGATATAAACTTAACACCTGCAGAGTTCGTGCAAGCGGTACCTAGACCTACATAAACTTAACACCTGCAGAGTTCGTGCAAGCGGTACCTAGACCTACATAAACTTAACACCTGCAGAGTTCGTGCAAGCGGTACCTAGACCTACATAAACTTAACACCTGCAGAGTTCGTGCAAGCGGTACCTAGACCTACATAAACTTAACACCTGCAGAGTTCGTGCAAGCGGTACCTAGACCTACATAAACTTAACACCTGCAGAGTTCGTGCAAGCGGTACCTAGACCTACATAATGCCGAAAGAAAACTCATTAGTTTTCTTCCGGAAAAATCGCGCGTAAAGTAAATAAAAGCTTACAATTTGTTCAATGCATCGAGACATTCTAATGGCGCGAAAACGTTTTCGGAGAATATAATGCTGTCTTTCATTGAACTGACTAAAACATGTAAATCAAGCACACTTTGCAGGATTTACTCGAATCTAAATGCCACGATCAAAACAAATCTAATCTCAGTCTCAATCTATCAAATATTGTATAGCGCTTACCTACATTTTTGACATTTGACTATCGCTGAGATGAGATTGCTACTTGATTTTGAACGTTTTTAATTACGGGGATTGGCCTTCTGGTTCCAATACAAGTACTCACGCCAAAAAACAACTTTGCAACCTTGCATAACAAATAACTATTGTTGTTCGGTAAAGGTATAAATACAAAATGTGAACATAAAGTCGACTACAGATAGGAAGTTTAAGTTGTGCAAGCTCATAAAACATTAGCATCTTGTTATATTCCCACGCGCGCGTGACGCGTGCGGTGTCTCGGCGATTCACCTTCTCCTTGTTTGTGTTAGCGTTTTATCAAATTGGTGACTCTTGTACAACAGTATTGCAATCTAATGTATTTGATGTATTGCAATTGGAATTGGGATTGGGAGGGAGGATGGCAATGGCATGTCTATATTAAAGCTTATTAACACGGTGCTCGGTGCAGCCGGCCGCACTCTCAAACCTTGTGTTCCGATCGATGCCAATCACGTGAATCATAAAAAGGCTGCGTTCACACGGCGTAATTTTTCACGTAACTACGACATTTTATCGTACCTACTACCTATACAGCAGTGACAGCGACTCTTGTCTTCAAAGTCAAAGTCAAAGCATTTATTTCAAATAGGCACATAAAAGGCACTTTTGAACGTCAACATTTACATTTAAATAGAATTGATTCTAGTCGCCTCTTCCAAAAGGTAGTTTCGTATGGAGAAGAATGGGCAAGAAACTCCATCGTTACTCTTTTAAAATGTGTTACAATACTTATTTTTAATACTAAGAAATAAGCTTATAGATGGAGTTGACATTTCCTATCGAACTACCCCTGAGAAGAAATGGCGAAACAAACTCAGGGGTCAAAGTCTCTTTAAAAGTGCAAACATAATCTTGGTCAGATCATGTGAGGACCATGTCTGAAATGTTCTTTTGAGGAAAGAACCACACAAATTTTAGTGGACCTGTCCAGTCAGTGCAAACAATTGTCAGTAATCGTGTAGCTCAACTCAGGAGTTAAGGAGCTCAACGACTCTACGAGCAATACCAAAAAAAGGACATTTGTGTAGGCCGCATAAAGTACTCAAAAAGCCAGAACATGATTAAAAAAAACATTTGTTTATAACCCTATGAAAAGTGGGATGTTGTCGTAAGATCCCAACTTTTTACCTTAAAATATCATACCGTTCAACGCCGTGTGAGCGGGGCTTGTGAACAGCTGTATCGTCTGTATCGAGAAATCAGTATACGTGAAAACATAAGTAACGGTAAAAAACAAGTTATGTACTTTGGGTTGACGGGAGCTCCTGCCACCCCCACACCCAACAGTGATTGATGGACAGACTTTTTGGCCCAGAGTTCGGTAATAAGGTGTTCGTATATTTAGATGACATCATTACAGCAAAAATAATAAGTACTCCTTCACAACTTACTCTCGTTTACACAAAAAAATTATACACCTAACACAAAAGGCGCAAAATAATCATAAAATAAAATCTTCGAAAAATAAGTCTAAAACCACGTGTCAAATTATTAATCGTGCAAAATATAACATACCAAAATCTAGTATCACTAAAATTATAAATAATAATAGTACTTTATCAAATCCCAATGACATTGCTGAAGCATTTAACAATTATTTTATCAATAAAGTTCAAGGGAAACTTGATGTGACAAGCAAACCTAAACGTAACAAAATTGACACAAATAATAAAACAATGTTCATGGCCCCTAGTATACCACGAGATATAGAGAGAATCATCCACTCATTAAACAATTCAAATAGTGTAGGATATGACGGGATTGCTACAAAAATTCTAAAACATGTGTCAATGGAAATAAGCGGTCATTTAAGTCACATTATTAACCTAAGCATTGGCGCAGGTATATACCCTGATGCGTTAAAAATATCAATAATTAAGCCACTTTTCAAAAAAGAAAATAGAGAACTAATGGAGTATTACCGACCAATATCATTAATTCCAGTTATTTCCAAAATTTTTGAAAAGTATATTTATAGGGAACTTTATAAATTCATAGATAAACATGATATTCTGTGTGAGGAACAGAAAGGATTTCGGATACACAGGACTATTAATATGGCTTTATATGATTTTATATACAATGTCATTAAAAACGTAGATCAACGGAATCCTGTTGGTGGCATATTTTGCGACATGACCCAGGCGTTCGACTATGTACATCATGCTACTCTTTTAGATAAACTCGAAGCCTACGGGATAAGGGGCAATGTCCTTAATTAATTTAATTCGTACCTAAAAAATAGAAAACAAATAACTGAAGTCAATAAAATTAACATGGTAAGTAAATGTGAAGAGATATTCCGGTCTTCGGAGCGTAAAGTATTATTTGGGGTACCGCAAGGGAGTGTTGTAGGTCCCTTTGCATTTATTTTATACATAAATGACCTACCAAAATATATTGAACGACCTATAACACTATTTGCAGACGATAGCACGATCACAATAGCTTGTAAAAATATAGAAACCTATGAGAATGAAATAAATAATAGTTTAAAACAGATGGTAAACTGGCTAGACAATTTAAAAATAAATTTGAGTAAAACCAAAGTTATCCATTTCAGACAGCAGACCTCTAGTATTAACTTAAATATACACTATAATAATGATACCATAGAAGAAGTTGAAAATACAAAATTCCTGGGTCTCGAAATAGATAAAAAACTATATTGGAAATCACACGTTGATATTTTATGCAAGTAAATGAGTAAGGCTGCATTCGCTCTACTCTCACTATCCCCTATATTGAACACGGATGCTCTTCTGACTGCCTATTATGGGATAGCAGAATCACATTTACGGTATGGGATCATATTTTGGGGAAATTCCACTGAAAGAGAGACCGCTTTCAAGTCACAAAAAAGATGTGTTAGAGCGATGTTTAAACTTAAACACACTGCCAGTTGTGTACCATACTTTAGAAACTATAAAATATTAATATTAGGTCGCTGTGTTTGTAAAGACAAATCCGAGTCGATTTAGACGACTATCAGATGTAGCACCCCGCAATAGACGCGACAATAGTGTGCTATGTCTGGAGAGAGCCAAGACTGCACTTATGCGCAAAAGTGTCTATTGCATGACACCAGTCATTTTTAACAAATTGCCGAAGACATGGAAAGAGCTTCCGCTTTCATTATTTAAAAAGAGACTCCGAAGCTTTTTAGCGGCGAAAGCTTATTATAATATTAAGGAGTTCCTAATTGAAAAGATTTTTTTAAGCTAGTGCATAATTCTGTATAATTAATAATTCAGTATTTTAAAATTGAATTTAATGTGTAATAATTTTATTTATAATTGTATTTAGTTTTAAGTTGTTATTTCTTAAATCTTTTGCATGCCTACGTGGTAAAATAGGGCTGTACTTTTATATGTTTTTTGTCATCGTTTGAGGTTACCCATATTTGCAAAATAAAGTTATCTTTATCTTTAGATAGATGACATTTAAAAAGGAACAATAAAAGTTTATACGATAAAGAAAGTTTAAACGATCATTATTTGCTCCTCAACCTTCGAGGAGCACATTTCACTTCTTAAACGGGTTTTAGACAAATTACGGCAGGCTAATATGACAATTAACTTACCTAAGTCATGTTTCTTTCGACGAGAATTAAAATACCTGGGTTACAGAGTGGACGAGCAGGGTTTACATACTGATCCGTCGAAAGTTCAGTCAATTTTTGACTTTCCAACCCCTACAACCCGTAAGGTAGTGAAAATGTTTCTTGGAACGGCCTCATACTATTGACGTTTTGTTAAAAACTTTAGCACGATAGCGGCCCCTTTGAACGCACTAGCGAGTACTAGCAAAAAAGCGCCGCCTTTTCAGTAGACGGCTGATACAGAAACCGCGTTCTCAACCTTGAAAGAGGCATTGGTGTCTGCACCGGTATTGGCTTGTCCAGATTTCTCTCAACCTTTTGAGATCCATTGTGACGCATCCAGTTTTGGGATTGCGGGCACTCTGACTCAGGTTATAAATAGGGAGGAGCACCCAATAGCCTATTGCAGTCGGTCGCTTAATCCGGCGGAACGCAACTATTCGGCAACGGAGCGTGAGGCCCTCGCTGTGGTCTTTGCCATCGAACACTTTCGTCCCTACGTAGAAGGCGGTCCCGAGTTTAAGGTGATAACTGACCACTCGAGCTTAAAATGGTTCTTTAACCTAACCAATCCCTCTGGTCGATTAGCCCGTTGGGCCCGTCGGTTATCACCTTACAACTTCACCATTGAACACCGCAAAGGTAGGGACAATGTGGTTCCAGATGCTCTATCTCGTGGCATTCCGGTGTTGGAAATCACAGTTCCCGTTAATGACACTTGGTTTAAGGGATTGTGGGATAAATGAATAAATGTGTCAGTACGCCCAGGTCGTGTCCTAACTTTATTATTAAGGAGCACAAACTTTACCCTTACTCTAAAAATATAATAACTTTAAATAACGGTAATATTGTTGATTTCATATACGATATCGAGGAGTCTCCATTTAGGCATAGAAAATGCCTGTAGTTAAAGGCTCCGCTCTTCCCTTATATTATAAACGTACGTGTACAAACAGGTATACAAAGAAACAAAAAAAGGAAAAAATAAAAATTCAATTACGATCAACGTTTACGTGTGTGTGTGTTTATGTGTGAGTGTATTTGTGTGTAAGTGTGTGTGTGTGTTTGCGGGTGAGAGAGAGAGAGAGAGAGATTTTGAGTGAACATAATTGACTAAATAAGCAAATAACATCACTCTATTCATATTTATTATTAAGTCACACGTTGCAAAAGTAAAGTAAGTTCTGCAGAAAAGAGCCATCAGAGCAATATACAGCCTTCGCAGGCGCGATTCTCTAAGGGAACTGTTTTTTTTAAAGACATTAACATCATAACGGTACCGTGTCAATATATTTATGAAAACATCATGTACGTACGGAAAAATTTAAATATTTTCAGTAAAAAAGGGGAAAGACACAACTATAGGCCTAGAAATAGGGACCAATTAGTTCAACCAGGTTTCAGACTGGCTAAAGTAGACTCATCCTTCATGGGGTACTGTTTATAATGTTACAATAAAATACCTCCCCACATACTCCAACTGAATGAAACTAAATTGTAATCTTGTATAAAACGCACACTATACATCCAAGCATATTATAAGGTGGGGGATTACATCGCTGACAAAAATGCTTGGCTCAGGACTGGTCCTGCTCCACAAGGGCGCGTAAACTAATTAATTAACATTCGAAAATATTGTTGGAGCTGATGAAGGTTGTACAATCTATCTTCGCATTGTATACTGTTAGTTGCGGAGAAATAAAACACCGTATATTCTCAACTCACGAGGTCGGGTCCCGCGCAGCGTACCCTACGTACTTACATACTAACATATACATTCAATCTCTTAGTATTGTATAATTGCATAGCACATGGTGTGAGCAATATGTACCTACTATAAAGCTTACTGGGTTCGTCTTTCATTGACTTTAATGTGCCCTGGTGGCTGAGAGTATGTCATGCTCACTCAAATGTGTCGCTGGTGGTGGCGTGTGTATTGGATCATTGATACCCTTCAAAACGGTTAAGCTGAATGGTGCTGATGCATACGTCATGTTCGTGAACGGACGCCGTCAGTGGGCATTGGTCATTTCTTAGCTGCCACGGCTTATTTTGATTCCTGAATTGTTTTTATAAGGGGCCGTGCACGAAATCGACTGATTTTGATAAATTTTGTGCATTATTTGTAGGTAAGGGATACATTATTTAAACAAAATTATTTGTGATTCGAAAACATGAGTTCTTTGTTTTGCATGTAGCTGAAAGGGATTTTCCAAATAAGTTAAGTATTCATAGAAAATCACTAATATTCGCAACTAGTTTTCCAAAAAATTACGCGAGACTGACGTTTGATCATTTTTTTACTAGAAACTACGTTTGATTTTGAACATAAAAACTTATCATCAACATCATTATATGGTCTACTTGTATGTAGCTGGACCACTTTTTTCAACTTCGATACAAAATATAGCAGAAAAATAGTGTTGAAAAAACCTAATTTTCGAAACAAACCCTGCTAGTAATGTATTTTTTCCTATTATTGAGCAAGCCGTTTCAAGAAATTTAAAAATCACACATTAATGGTCAGCTAATCTAAAAAAAAAAATACATTTTATGATTATACAATATTTTAATTTAGTAAATCAAAGTAAAAAAAAAAACTATATTTTCGAGAGCGCAAAAGTGATGAAACTATTAACAGGTGCTGTGACTGACAGGAATGGTTTAGCGCCATGAAAACTGTACTTTTCTAGTCACACAGACATAATGTTTCAATTATTTACAGCTTTGTCACAATTAGATAAGAAATTGACAAAAGAGGGTTTTTTATGTGCACGGAGCCCGTCTTTCTACATCGTTCTCACATGTATAATTTCAACATGAATGATGTAAGCACTATTTTGTAACAATATTTTGATTTAAAAGAGTGTCCATGGAGTTTCTTGCCCGTTCTTCTCCATAGGTACCTACTACGCTTTGGGATGCGCCACTAGCTTCATCTTTCTGACTGACCGACCCCTTGACAATCAAAAGTGCCTGTAATTAGTACTCATAATTATGCCGATGATACATCGGCATATGAGAATATTTCATATATAATGGTCTACGTATGAACGCAGCCTGAAAGCGGCGCAGCCATCGACAATGATTTACCGAATGTCGCATTCGTTTGTACCGGCTAGTTATTTAGACTAAGGTAAGTAGGTAGTAAGGTACGCTGCTAGAGTCCACTTTTGTACTATTCTGTTTTTTGCGTCTTTTTATGCTAATGAAACTTTCTAGTGATCGAATTATTGTCAACCAATAATCAATGCGTTTTGTGGGTTTGCTTTGCATCGGGTTTCTGGGTTACTTTGACTTGTCGACTGAGTAAGTTATCAAACAACTTGATGATGAGCACCCCAATTCCACTATCTCTTAAATCTGATCTTTAATCATGAAGGGTTGGGAGACTAAAGATACGTGCCAAAGTTTGTAATTTTAAGAGTTCCGTTTCCTTTAAGAAAAACAGAACCTTTATAATGTGGCATTTTGTCCGTCTGTCACAGAGGTCTTTCTCGCGATTTTCTCTAGGGATTCAGAAATATGTTTTTTATTTTATTTAGTCCAGTCGTTTTGAAGATATGGTTCATATGGATGGTTTAACTCCTATATTTAGTTGTAGGCTATCCTTAAGTAGGTAGCTTGCCAAACAAGGCACCCATATCTACGGCTATTGCTACCGGCTTTGAAGTTAGAATCGCAATACCGTGACCAAGATTGCAGTAATCAGCTAAATTGTTCAATAATATATGTACAAGTTGTTCGAATGTGCACCGCTCGTCCATGGTGGACTTCTTGTTGAATCACGATCATTAATAGTAACTTAATGTTGCGAGTAATCCCGAGAGTAAATCGAGTAAATCGGTCGATGACAGTGAGGCAGTGTACCTGTAATCATAAGAAGGGGTTAGGGTCCCTATTGTGTCGAGGTGTATATGGGTGAATCTGGACGATGTAGTTGGGAATGTGGAAAGAGGTGAAGTGGTATGGCGGGTAATTTTGCTAGTTTGGCATTGCAAACATTGTCTAGCCCACTCTCTACAGGTTTTGCGAATCCCAGGCCATACAAAGTTTTGAGTTACCAGTCGCACTGTAGCGGAACATCCTGAGTGGTGTAAGTTGCGTAGAGATTTGAAGGCTTGCTTCCTTAGCTGTGGTGTCACGTGTGGGCGAGGGTTTGTCGTGGAAGTGTCACAAAATATGTGCTTGTTACAGTTCAGTGTGGCAACCTTCTCCAGCTTGAGGGATGAGCTGTTTTGGATGAGGCCTTGCAGTTCTGAATCTTTGCTCTGAAATCTTGCAAGGTCTTCGTAGTTGATTGCTGGTGACAATTCTTCCACCCGTGACAAGGCATCAGCGACCACATTCTCTCTTCCTGGCAAATACCTGATGTCGGTTGTAAATTGTCCGATGTAATCGAGGTACCGGAATTTTCTTGGCGGCAAGTTTTCCCTGTTTGCCTTGAATGCGTACACCAATGGTTTGTGGTCTGTAAATATGGCAAAAATTCTGGCTTCTACCATATGGCGAAAGTATTTCACAGCCTCATACGCCGCTAGTAATTCGCGTTCGTACGGACTGTACTTCTTCTGTGCGGGACTGAGCTTGTGAGAATAAAATGCTAAGGGTTGGTAGTCGTTACCGTTTCGCTGTTGTAACACGGCGCCTATGGCGGTGTCTGATGCATCGGTGACAATTGCTAACTCAGCTGATGGATCTGGACGAGCCAGTAGAGCTGTGTTGCAAAGAGAAGTTTTGGTTTCTTCAAAAGCCTTTAGTAGCTCTGGAGTCATGACCACAGGATGGCTTCCTTTCATTTTAGGGCCAGCGAGGACGGCATTTAACGGTGCTTGAGTCTTAGCTGCTTGAGGAATGAATCGGTGATAAAAGTTTACCATTCCTAAAAATCGTCGTAGCTCCATGACTGTCTTGGGTACTGGGTAATCCTGGATGGCCTGTACTTTTGATTGAAGAGGTTTCGTACCTGCTGCTGACACACAGTATCCCAGAAAGGTTACTTCTGTGCGTCCAATATTGCACTTTGTTGTGTTTACCAAGATACCGTAGTCTCTCAGGCGACCGAACAGGATTCGTAAGTGTTGTTTGTGTTGTTCAGGAGTTCTTGAGTATACCAATATATCGTCGATGTACCCATAGCAGAATTCAAGCCCGAGCAGCACTTCGTCGGTAAAACGCTGGAAGGTCTGTGCTGCGTTTCGTAATCCAAAGGTCATGTACCTGAATTCATAGAGGCCAAACGGTGTTGTTATGGCGGTCTTTGGGATGTCATCTGGGTTGATAGCAATCTGGTTAGTATATACTTTAACCAGATCTATCGTAGAGAAGACTGTGCACCCTGCCAGCTGGTGAGAAAAATCATGTATGTGACGGATGGGGTACCTGTCTGGTATTGTTCTGGCGTTTAGTGCCCTGTAGTCACCACATGGTCTCCATCCGTCGTCCTTTTTCCTTACTAAGTGAAGAGGGGCTGACCATGCACTTTCCGACCTTCTGGCTACCCCGCTCGCCAGCATATCTTCAAACTCCTTTTGGGCTACCAATGTACGAGTGGGATCCAGGCGCCGGGGTTTGGATGATACAGGTGGTCCAAGCGTCGTCCTAATGTGATGCATAGTGCTATGCTTACCGGGTAGGTGAGTTCCTGGCGGCCGTGTTATCTCGGGGTGCTCACGTAGAATTTGGTTGTACTCTGTGTCTCCCACTACAGCCTTCACTGATGCTATGTCGTCTGATGATCTGCACTGTACTCCAGACACTGATAGAGACGTTACATTGTCTTCTAAGCGCTGGTTTCGACAGTCAACTAGTAGGTTGTAAAAGCTGAGGAAGTCTATCCTTATTATCGCTCGCGACACATCAGCTATCGTAAATTTCCAGGTGTAGTTCCTCCGAAGACGTAAGTTTAGTTGTAGCTGTATGGGTCCAAAAGTGTGTATGACAGTGTTGTTGGCAGCCACTAAGTCAAACTTAGATTGGATTACTGGCGTCTTGACTGCCGACCGTGGAAAAACGCACAAGTCCGAGCCTGTGTCGACCAGGAACTGGACTTTTGTTGTCCGGTTGGTTATAAATAGACAGTCTGTTGAAGAGGGGCAGTCGTTAGCCTTTACTTGCGACCGCCCTTGGCGTTTTCCGTCGTAAACGTACAGGGCTGCTTGCATTTATTCGCCTTATCACCGTACTTGTAATGGTAGAAGCAGTGCGGGTGATTTTCTGGTGGCTGTTGTGATCTAGAGCTATTAGAGCGGTCATACCTTCTGTATCGAGCTTGTGAGCGTGAGCGTGAACGTGAATATCGTCTCCCTCGGTTCATCTGCGTGGTAAGCATGGCTACTTCCTTGGTGAGCTCACTTATTTGCTTGGCCAAGTCGGTATTACCAGCACTGGTAGACGCTACTTGTGGAGTTGTCGGGGCTATCTCGTGCACCCTGTCTGCGATCTCGGCTAGTTTTTCCACCTGCAATTCAGCAATCTGTGAAGCAATGACAGTTTGAATGTTATGCGGTAAACGGTTGGTCCATACGCTCTTCACGAAATCTGATGCTCTGGAAGGTCCGGCTAAGTTTTGTAAATGTCTAAGAAACTGCGATGGTCTCCTATCACCGAGCTCCTCATGGACTAACAGCTGCTGTATCCGCTTTTCTTGCGTAGCAGACAGGCGACTGATTAGCTCTGTTTTCAGTTTTGTATGTTTATTTGTTTCGGGTGGGCTCGTTATAATGTCCTTAACCTGCAGTGCATATTTAGTCTCCAGCTGAGTGGTGACATACTAATATTTGGTGGTATCGCTGGTTACTTTTGAGAGGACGAACTGTCCTTCCAGCTGCGCGAACCATAATGCCGGTTTTTCTGGGCATAACAGTGGACAGCGTACGCCCACTCTCACTACCTCTCCGGGTGGCGCCGTTACTACGTGTTTAGTATCAGCGTCAGAGAATTCTTCGGTATCTGACATATTCACTTATTAAAATAAATAAAAACGCTCACCGCTTATGCTCGGACCACAACAAACCTCCGATGTAAATAAACTGGGTGATTCCTGTTGAATCACTGCTCTTCTTTCTTCTCACTGGCAATGCTTGTGAACAGCTGCACCTGAGTCCTCCGTATGCGCGCGTCGGGGTCACCAATGTGGTACGTTAAGTGTTCTAACGGTACCAACTCCTTACGGGAATTTAACCTCTTATGGTAAGGCTACTAAGCGTTATGCGCAAGCGCAAGTTTGCGAAGTAAAGCGGGAAGAATGAAGGTGAAAGCGTAGAAATGAATGATATTATTTACAGTGAGATGAAATTAATATATTGGTTTAAAATTGAAACTATTTACAAAATAAAAAGCAAGGCAAAAGTCTATGCAATAAAGCAAGCGCGGCGCGAGTAGATAGGCTGGTAGCCAACGGTGGACTGGCGCTCGCTGCTCTGCTCCCTCACACGAAGACTGCGTGCACGTCGTCGCCCGGCCGCTCAAGGTCGTTGCCGCCTTCACTGGTACAACTCTCACGCGCGCAGTGGCTGAGCGCGGCACGTGTAAGCGGCATCAGTGCGCCCGCACTCGGAGACAAACAAGTATCGTATGATTTCTGAGTGTGGGACAAGGTTCATAAGCGGAGCGGTTTCGCTGCGGAATCAAAGGCGTTGAAGATACGCGCCACAATGACTTTCACTTTTTGGCGCAGCCGTGAGGCACACACTATTGTTGTTAAACATTACTTTTACTTTTTGGCGCAGCCGTGAGGCACACACAATTGTTGTTAAAACATGACTTTTACTTTCTGGCGCAGCTGTGAGGCACACACTACTGTTGTTAAAACATTACTCTGACTTTATTTATTTTTTGTATTTTGTGTTTCACGACCTGTGTCCAAATAAACTTTATTCTTTCTTTATTTCTTTAATTAATACGGTTGATGTTGAATTATACTAAGTATGTATGTACATTTCATTTATGTTCCGTACGTTAACAAACTACTCATAGATTGTTTTTGGTAGAGATGGATCTACTTTATCTAAAGTGAACAAAGAGTAGTAATTAGTGTGTTTCCAGGGAGATGGTATCGAGAGCATGGCGGCGCGGGCGGCGCGTACGCGGAGACGCGCGCTGGCGCGGCGGGCGGCAGCGGCGCGCCTGCGCCCGGGCACGCCACCGCCCGCGCCCGGCCGGCGCCACCACCCCATACAGACCGAGTACTACCTCGAAGAGGTATCCTAGTACCTTATACTTTCGATTCAATGTTGACAAGGCTCTTTTCTATTACTGTTCGCGGTGAGTTGAACTATGTAGTTGAACATGTGCGTGTTATGATTGCAGCTGTTCGACAAGGGCGTGGAGATGGACGTGGGCGTGCAGACGGACCTGTTCGTGGACCGGCCCGCCACGCCCGTGTACGTGCCCGCCAAGACTGGCGCCGACGCTTTCACGCAGATCTACCCCGGAGACGTGAGTAGTGTGTTTGACGTTGTTGTATACTTAGTTGTATAGAAGGTGGGTAATTATTCTGTTGTGCGTGCAGCTGTTCGACTTCGACTTGGAGGTGCAGCCCATCCTGGAGGTTCTGGTGGGCAAGACGACGGAGCAGGCGCTGGCGGAGGTGGCACAGGAGGAGGAGCTGGCTACTCTGCGCGAGCAGCAGCGGCGTTATTGCGAGCTGCGCGACGCCGAGCTCGCCGAGCGCCAGCGCCTCGCCGCGCACGACCTGCGCCTGCACCAGGAGAAGGTACGTGTCGTGGGCCCGGGAGGAGCTGGCCGCCCAGCGAGTGCTGACCCGTGCGTGTGTTGCAGGAGCGGCGCGTGGCGGAGGCGCGCGTGGCGCAGGTCGCGGCGGTGGAGGCGCGCGAGCGCGCGGCGGCGGCGGTGCTGGTGCAGGGCTACGTGGCCGAGCTGCTGCCGTCCGTGCTGGCGGGGCTGCGCGACCAAGGGTACCTCATGGAGAGGATCGAACGCGGTCAGTGCCCACACTGGACTCACGGTCTCTCGTCGAACTGATCATATAATAATAATACCAGCCTGTGACTGTGATACTGCAGGGCAAACTTCTCATAAGTACAGAGACGGCACGAGCATTGATCACCACGCTAGATCGCCACGCTAAATCGCCACGCTTGATCACCACGCTTGCTCAAGACGGTTGGCGATTTCAGACTTAAGGCTCCTTAAAACGCCTGTTTCACCTGTTTCGTCGTTGCGTGTCGCGCCTGCGACACGCGACGTGACACGGAGGCACCGCCTTTTGAGTCTTTGAGTGGTGCCTTTGAGTCGCGTGTCGCGCCTATTTGTAGGAGTCTTTATCCATACCCACATCTCTTTACATATTATAAGTAATAAAATTGTAACATAGTCATAACTGTAGGTACATTGAAAATGTTTGTAAAAAAAAATATGAGGTGTGGGATCGAGCCAGACGCCAATTTTTTTTTTTTTTGTTTGGCCGTTTATCTGCATGTATGTTCCGGATAGGCGCAAAAACGGCTGAACAAATTTGGATAAAATTTAGCACACACGATAGTTAATAAACTGGATAAGAAACATATGTGTTAATAAGGTACTTTAATCCCGGCAGTACGTTCCCGTGGGATATTTTCCATCTTCCACGAGGGCGCACAAAAGCTAGTATTAGTTACCTTCACCGATTTCAGTAATTCAGTCATGCTCTATAATACTTCTAAGTTAAATTTACTTCTAAGTACAGAATAAAAAAAACCTGCCAAATGCATGTCGGACCACGCGCCATCAAGGGTTCCGTTGTTGGAATGAATTTATCCCCAGAACAAAATTAACATTGTAGTTGAAATAGTACATTGTTCACCGAGAGGAGAAAGTGACCGATTACCGTCGAGGGTGTCGTTTGAAGCCCGAGCCGTAGGCGAGGGCTTTAAAACACCCGAGATCGGGAATCGCACTTTCTCTCGAGTGATACATAGTGCTTTATACTACACCTACGAGGAAAATAAAAAACTAAATCTTTACTAATTGAAATGGCGCCAATGGCGTCTGCAATTTTCACATGTTCTTTTTTCAAATTGTTTATCCTGCCGCCGCAGGGTCGCACTGCCAGCCCGACACCATCCAACACACAGCTAGTGGCCAGTGTCATTTTGCGAACTTGGAGATAAAAACTCACTGTAAAAACTTTTTGGCTTTTGATATTTAGGTTACCGGCGCATAGTCTTACCCAAAATTAAAAAAGAAAAACCACGTAAGAAATGGATTTTCATACACTTTTCTCTCCCGCTCAGATGCGTTTTCTCCCCGCATATTTGTTCGATATGCAATGACGTACTTTCTACCGTAAATTTGATAAAGTATCAAGGTACTTTCCAAGCAGGTGTAGTATAAAACATGTTCCCCAATACACTGATAGGACGATGTAGACATTGAGAGGGAGCGAATGGCTCTAGCAGTCAGAGGTAATATGCTGGCTCGCTTCTCCCGTTGCTCTGAACAAGTGAAGGTTACGCATTTTAACGCATATTGTCAGGGCTTTTACATTGGAAGTCTGTGGGTCTATCACACCAAAAGATCGCTGGATGCCCTTTGCATCCAGTATAATAATATATTCAGGATGATTTTGGGGCTGCCACGGTTCTGTAGTGCATCGGGGATGTTCGCGCTGATGGCTTTCATGCCATTATTCGCAGAAGGAAGGTATCCCTGATCAGCAGAATGCGTGGCAGCCGCAACGTAATCTTAAAGACTGTAGCCGATAGGATGTCATCTCCGCTGTAGAAGTCTGTTATTCAATCAGTAATTTAACCATTATTTTAATTTATATTTTAATTGTGATTCTAAATTTTAATTTTAAACTACATTTTAATTTTTATTTTTGTGATAATGTACCCACTTACATAATTATTAATTATAGATCTTTGTTATCTGAAATAAAAAATATTTTATTTATTATTATTATTATAATTATGTCACGGTCAATGCTCCAAGTGCAAATGTAAGTTTGTAATCGATTTTTTTTAAGTGTTAAAACTACAAAATAACGATTTTCGGAGTTTTACCTTTACTTGTGCTGTGAGACCTTGCTTCTTGGCAAATTCCATAATTCTAGGTCAACGGGAAGTACCCTATAGGTTTTGATTTATTTGCGAGTATCAAAATATGTCGCATAAATGGCCGTATTTAGTAATCGTGTTGACCTAAAAGTTTGATTTTTATAGAGCTCCATGGGACCGTAGACTTACCTATTTGATATTAATATCAAATCGATAACTCGACGAGTTCCTGAGAAAAATGGTCTTGACAGACTGACAGACGGACGGATGGTCGGACAACGAAGTGATCCTATAAGCATTACGTTTTTTTTCCTTCTGTCGTACGGAAACCTAAAAAGTCACGTGTCCTTCTCGGATTTAAAGCCATAATCTGGCATGAGAGGAGAGGCCGTAACCACTGGGCCATCACGTATAAACGGATCATACTTCCGGAAAAGGTGTAAACTTCAATATTTTATTTCGCAATGGGTTATTTTCATTCAATTAAAGTCACACAGCTTTCGGACGTTTTTCTTTATCGCGTTAAGTTTGCATCAAACAATAACAAAAGACTGGACTAGACTCGACTAGACTGCTGGCAGCATGAGGCACAATAATCGCATAAGTAGTACAGCTTCAATAACAAAAGATGTGACTGGACTCGACTAGACTGCTGGCAGCATGAGACACAATATTCGTATAAGTAGTACAGCTTCAATAACAAAAGATGTGACTGGACTCGACTAGACTGCTGGCAGCATGAGACACAATATTCGTATAAGTAGTACAGCTTCAATAACAAAAGACGTGACTGGACTCGACTAGACTGCTGGCAGCATGAGACACAATATTCGTATAAGTAGTACAGCTTCAATAACAAAAGATGTGACTGGACTCGACTAGACTGCTGGCAGCATGAGACACAATATTCGTATAAGTAGTACAGCTTCAATAACAAAAGACGTAACTGGACTCGACTAGACTGCTGGCAGCATGAGACACAATATTCATATAAGTAGTACAGGTTCAATAACATAAGACGTGACTGGACTCGACTAGACTGCTGGCAGCATGAGGCACAATATTCGTATAAGTAGTACAGCTTCAATAACAAAAGACGTGACTGGACTCGACTAGACTGCTGGCAGCATGAGGCACAATATTCGTATAAGTAGTACAGCTTCAATAACAAAAGATGTGACTGGACTCGACTAGACTGCTGGCAGCATGAGACACAATATTCGTATAAGTAGTACAGCTTCAATAACAAAAGACGTAACTGGACTCGACTAGACTGCTGGCAGCATGAGACACAATATTCATATAAGTAGTACAGGTTCAATAACATAAGACGTGACTGGACTCGACTAGACTGCTGGCAGCATGAGGCACAATATTCGTATAAGTAGTACAGCTTCAATAACAAAAGACGTGACTGGACTCGACTAGACTGCTGGCAGCATGAGGCACAATATTCGTTTATGTAGTACAGGTTCAATAACAAAAGACGTGACTGGACTCGACTAGACTGCTGGCAGCATGAGGCACAAAAATCGTATAAGTAGTACAGGTTCAATAACAAAAGACGTGACTGGACTCCACTAGACTGCTGGCAGCATGAGGCTCAATAATCGTATAAGTAGTACAGCTTCAATAACAAAAGACGTGACTGGACTCGACTAGACTGCTGGCAGCATGAGGCACAATATTCGTATAAGTAGTACAGCTTCAATAACAAAAGATGTGACTGGACTCGACTAGACTGCTGGCAGCATGAGACACAATATTCGTATAAGTAGTACAGCTTCAATAACAAAAGACGTAACTGGACTCGACTAGACTGCTGGCAGCATGAGACACAATATTCATATAAGTAGTACAGGTTCAATAACATAAGACGTGACTGGACTCGACTAGACTGCTGGCAGCATGAGGCACAATATTCGTATAAGTAGTACAGCTTCAATAACAAAAGACGTGACTGGACTCGACTAGACTGCTGGCAGCATGAGGCACAATATTCGTTTATGTAGTACAGGTTCAATAACAAAAGACGTGACTGGACTCGACTAGACTGCTGGCAGCATGAGGCACAAAAATCGTATAAGTAGTACAGGTTCAATAACAAAAGACGTGACTGGACTCGACTGGACTGCTGGCAGCAAGACGCACAATATTCGTATAAGTTACGGTTAGTTACGGTTCTAGTGTTGATCGATTTTTCAAATGCTTTTAATACCGTCATCCCGTACCGTCATCCTCTCCTATCGCATGGTCTCTCCCGAGTGTTTGAAATGGTTTTCTTCCTATCTTCGGGGGCGTCAGCAATCAGTTCTTGCTGGTGACTCTAACTCCAGCTGGTGCGATCTGGAAACTGGCGTCCCACAAGGCGGCATTTTATCTCCACTTCTGTTCTCTATCTTTATAGATCTCATAACTTCCCTGCTTCAGTGTGCGTATCATCTCTACGCTGATGACTTACAGCTTTTCTGTCAGGCAGGTGTTGACAGCTTAACCCGTGCGGTCGAGGATCTAAATCGGGATTTACGTGTTGTCAAAAACTGGTCTGATCGTTTTGGGGTGGCGGTTAACCCAAGCAAGTGTCAGGCTATCATTGTGGGGAGCCCTTATAGCTTGAGGAGGCTGCATGGTTTAACGGTGCCACGTGTTACTTTTGATGGCACTGTGATTCCGTTTAGCTCTGACGTCAAGGATCTGGGTATGCATGTTGACACTTGCCTCGACTGGCGTAAGCAGGTCGCGATTGTGAGCTAGAAGGTCACTGGAACGTTGCGGTCGCTCTATCGGTTAAAAAATATTCTCCCATCACACATTAAGGCAATGCTTGTACAGTCCCTAATCTTCCCCATAATTGACTATGGTGATGTGTGCTACTATGACCTGAATGCAGATCTCCTCAATAAACTTGACCGACTTCTTAATAGCTGCATTCGATTCGTTTTCAATCTCCGCAAGTACGATCATGTATCCGCACATCGATCGCTTTTAAAGTGGTTACCCATCCGGCAGCGCAGAGCGTTGAGAGCTTTGACAACCCTGTTTGCTATCCTTCATAAACCCACTTCTCCTTCGTATCTGACCTCTCTCTGTCAATATTTATGCTCTGCACATAGCAAGAATCTTCGGTCTGAAAATAATCGTCTTCTTCGTTGTCCTTCTCATCGCTCTGGTTTTATAAAGTCATCTTTCTTTGTCCAGGCGGTTTTCCTTTGGAATGCGCTCCCTCAGAATATCAGGACGGTAACCAATCAGTTCACATTTAAAGTGAAAGTTCGAGAACACATACGCAAGAAGTTGGCAGATTCGTCTCAGAATTAAGTTGTTGTTGGTTTTCTTGTTAACTCTCATAATGTTTTTAGTTTATTTTTTTTTTGTTGTATGTATATATATATGTATTTATTCTTATTATTTTTTTTTTGTTATAAATATTTTCTAAGTAATTTTTGCACCTACTACGTATTGTCTCTGCATCACCCTAAGGTAGACTGGTAGAAAATGCCCAAGGCATTAAGTCCGCCTTTGTACAGTTTTTACTTGTGCATAAAGTTTTAATAAATAAATAAGTAGCAGAGGCTCAATTCAATGACGTAATTATTCTGCTATTGTGTTTCTACTGCTCTGCTTGAAACTGAAGAAGAAAACTTGGGTAATATACTAAGGACCTATCTTGTTTTGCAATGACGTTATGAATGTTTTCAGGTATCGACGAGGAATTCATGCCGTGGCTTGTAGATGAGGTGTCGAAAGAAATCGAGTCTATCATCACGAGCCGAGACGTCATTATAGGTGATCAAGCAGAAATATGTTACTATGCGCTGTTTCTGACCGGTGACAAATACCACACATCTATTCATTGTTAAATCGGATAGCTATATCAAAAGCTGGTTACACCGAAGCGTCTTCAGTTAGTACCAAGACCTTAAGACTTACCACCTACCAGCATGAGCAACAGCAGTGATCTGTTGTTGACACGTCACTATCGGTGTGGTGTCGGCTGCGAGCTATCAGCGACCTAATGCTAACTATTCGGCAGAGATCGTGCGCGACGTGGTGGAGGCGCGTGCGGAGCTGTACCGCGCGGCGGGCGAGCGCGACGCCGAGCGGGTCGAGCCCGACGAGTCCGTTACGCCCGCCTCGCTCGCCTCCGAGGAGGAGCACGAGGAGGAACGTGAGTCAACACACACACACCAGCGTGGCAATACCCTTCGATCAATAATGATTGATCGAAGGCAATACCCATGACGTTCGTGACAAGACAGGATAAATTGTGTCATGTCTTACAATCTGTCTCGGATCAACCATGTAACATAATCTAGAGGCGCGACATGCCTTTCTTGTTGCTGAATTCATAGTGTGACACAGTAAATTAAAAAAATTATAACGTTTATGACCATCTGAATATGCGACCAAATAAAATAATACGTCTAAAAGAGTGCAGTTCATACAGATAAACAACTTAGGGAACCAATTCATTTTTAACACACGCGGTACGCATGACTTTCATATTTTTTTATTTGTTTGGATAATTTGGTGCAAACGCTGTATTTTTTTTAGTATATCAAGCTTTTATTTAACTTGCAATGTTTGTATGTATGTTAGTTGGTTTAGGTCAAATCTTACAACTGAATTTTCAACAGTTATCCCCAACCGATTGAGCTGAAATGTTGCATACCTACACGTTCAGTTTGGATGACAATGGAATAAAATTAGTTGTCATGAACTAAAATTCATACTAACACCTCGACTTTAGATGCAAAAATAGTACCTAATGTATCTTTTTTTCTTTTCTTTTGCTTATATCTCGAAAATAGTTTGTACTATCGCAAAAATAATGAAAATGTCGACCCCCTTTCTAAAACACATAACCTCCACCTCTAATACTCAACATGTAGGTAATCATTTTTAATATTTTCCATACAAAAAGTGAAAAATTTCATATAAAACACGTCGAGGCAGGCCACACCACGCGCCTCCGGCTCAAAAAAAATTCACGGGATAGGGCAAACAAGCACCACGTGGAGTCGCGATTGTCAAATTCCATTTTAGTTAGCTATTGATGACAATATAATTAAATCAGATTCTCAAGTCGCCGCGGCCTTTGAAAATTTCTTTGCAGAGATTCCCGTATCGACTACTAAATCTCTTAACTCTTCACCCACTGCTTCAGAGTCTTTACTGAAAGAAAACGTTCCAGTTTGTGATTCTGAATTTTATTTCCAATATGTCACGTGTAAAGATATAATTAAAACCTTTCACACGTTAAATGTTAAAAAGACCGCAGATCTATGGGGTAATTCTGTGGACGTTGTTAAGTCGATTATAAACATTGTAGCACCAACTTTAGCTGTTATTTTTAATAATTGTATTGACCGTGGTGAGTTTCCTGATCTTATGAAAAACAGTAAAATAATACCGTTGTTTAAATCGGGTAGTACATCAGACCCTACTAATTATAGACCTATATCAGTGCTACCTACCTTTAGTAAAATTTTTGAAAAGCTTATTCTAAATCAAATGCAAAGATTTTTTAACGTACATAAATTACTGCATAACAAACAGTTCGGTTTTACAAGGGGTCGTTCAACTACCGATGCCGGAGTTGAACTTTTAGGGCATGTGTATAATGCATGGGAGGACAAATGCGATGCGTTGGGTATCTTTTGCGATTTGTCCAAGGCATTCGATTGTGTTCTTCATGAAACATTAATCAGGAAACTGCACCACCACGGAATCCGTGGCACCTCTCTGGATCTTCTTACTTCTTACTTAAGTGATAGGATTCAGAGAGTTGATGTTAACGGAAAAAGATCACCCGGATCGGTAGTAAGAATGGGGGTCCCTCAAGGCTCAATTCTTGGTTCATTTTTATTTCTTATTTATATAAATGACTTGCCTTACCTCATAAAAGATAAACATGATATAGTGTTGTTTGCAGACGACACTTCACTTTTATTTAAACTCAAACGTCAGCAGCTGGTTACTGACAATGTAAATAGCGCCCTCGCAAAAGTAGTTAACTGGTTTAACGTTAATAACCTTCTTCTTAATGAGAAAAAAACTAAATGTATTAAGTTTACGTTACCACGTGTTAGACAGGTAGAAACAAGTGTTCTCATAAAGGGGGAAGAGTTGAAACCCGAAAATACCACAGTATTCTTAGGCATAACTTTAGACGCCAAGCTGCAATGGGGCCCCCATATAGATAAAATGTCAAAAAAGCTTAGCTCTGCAGCATACGCTGTGAGAAAAATTCGTGGTTTAACAGATTTAGAGACAGCCCGTTTAGTATACTTTAGTTATTTTCATAGTGTAATGTCGTACGGTATTCTGCTGTGGGGAAATGCCGCCGATATTCAGACGATTTTTGTTTTACAAATAAGGGCAATTCGTTCAATTTATAAATTAAGTCCCAGACACTCCCTCAGAGAAAAATTTTAAGAGATTAATATAATGACTGTGCCTTCTCAGTATATTTATGAAAATCTTTTGTATGCACATAAAAATATTAATCTGTTTAAAAAATACAGTGATATCCATAGTATAAATACTAGGAACAAACACAAATTTGTTGTTCCTACAACCAGGCTCAAGAAAATAGGAGGCTCGTTTAGATGTCAATGTATACATTTTTATAATAAACTTCCTAGCCACATTCAAGAACTAAGCCTTAATAAATTCAAATCTTTTATAAAAAGGAAACTATGCCAGAAAGCCTATTATACTGTCAAATACTTTATTGAGGACAAAAAGGCTTGGGAGTGAGCTGTTCCAATAAATTTACACAGGGAACGTTGATTTATTTTTTTGTTTTTTTTGCTAACTATTGTACTTTTAATCTTTGCTATAAGTATCTATAACGTTTTACATATACAATGACATGAACATTTACTGTATAAAGTATTATATTATTTTAATTGTTGTGAATGGGAGGACTATGTGGGTCATTGTTCCAGTTTGAATCATTTTCTGGCAGTTTGAGTAGTTTATGTGGCCTACCCAAATGTCCTTTCTTTGGTATTGTTCGTCGAATCGTTGAGCTCCTTAAGTTCTGAGTCGAGCTGCACGGTTACTGACAAATGCGTGCACTGTCTGGACAGGTCCACTCAATCTGTGTGGTTCTTTTCTCAAAAGTCCATTTCAGACACCAATCTGCATGGTCCTCAATGATTATGTCCGGATTTTATACAGGGTGTAAGGGGAACGCTTCCGAAGCCAGAACGTAGATTATATACTACCTAAATGCAAACGGATACCAATAACCTTTCACTTTAAATTGGTTATTTTCAAGACTTCATATTTCGTAAACACGCAATGGAAACCGTCCAAAACGTGAGGTCACTGACACGCAACGCAACATACGCGCCACCTTGCGTCCGCGTGTTTCGGGCGCCGAGCGCTCCGTACGGCCGAGTCACGGGATTCATACGGAATTTACAAACATCACTTTCAAAATGCCTACCTTTACAACACTTCACAAAAATTATGAATTTTAATCGCATTATTCGTAGCCCACTGTTAAACATTAAAGCTGACAGAGGCATTTTACGTACCTGTCTAAATCCTTTGCGACCTTATGAGGTTTGGCTCGAACTGCGCTCCATCCCTTTCAATACAAAGTCGGGCCCGTCGTTGTGTCGACCCGTGAACACGAGGCAATAGTGTAGGATCCTCAACACATTCTGCACGAAGTCTATCGAAAACACTCACTATTCTGCCCCGCATTTCATCAGCACTGTCACATTCCCGATTAAAAACTCTTTCTTTCACATAACCCCACAAAAAGAAGTCCAAAGGTGTTAGGTCAGGTGAACGAACCGGCCAGGCGTGCGGCCCCATTCTTCCGATCCAGCGGTCATCAAATAGCTCAGTGAGACGCTCGCGGACAGGGCGCGTAACATGCGGTGGAGCACCATCGTGCTGGAACCATGCTCGACGAAATTCAGCCAACGATACATCATCTAGCATATCATCTAAATGTTCGTTTAAAAAAATAAGATATTCTGATCCATTGAGGCGCTGCGGTAGAAACACTGGTCCTAGAATTCGTCCATTAAAAACACCAGCCCATACGTTGACGGACCATCGGGTCTGATGGCCGGTTTCTTGAGTGGCGGACGGGTTCACGTCTGACCATACATGAGCATTCCTCCTGTTCCACATCCCGTTCCTCGTGAAAGTGGACTCGTCCGTCCAGATAATGTGCTCAATAAAGCCAGGCGCACGTTGTTGATCTAGCAGCCAACGACAATACGCACGACGACGAACGTGATCGTTAGGTAGCAAAGCTTGTACTTTGTGTATTTTGTAGGGCCGCATTCTGTTCCGGCGCAAGACTTTGTGAACTGTCCAGTGAGAGACTGTCGGTTCGCCCCGGCGCCGCAATAATTTCGCTGCACTTCGTGTGCCCAGGCGAGGATATTGGCGAATCAAATTTAAAATACGCTCCTCTGTCTGAACATTCACTTGTTGTCCACCACCTGCGGCTATCGGAGCAATCGGTCGATTTTCTAAAACTCGCTGAAAAGCTGCCGTTATCATGCGAGAATCAGACGGATGCCGGACGTTCGGAAATCTGTCTCGGTAAATTCTCAACGCAAGAGAAGCATTGCCACGGGCTTCTCCTAAACACATTAACATGTTGCCGTATTCACGAGCACTGTACACGTATGCATCAGGCATTGTTAAACACAACAAAACTGTACTATAAC
Source organism: Brachylomia viminalis (assembly GCA_937001585.2). NCBI lineage: Eukaryota > Metazoa > Arthropoda > Insecta > Lepidoptera > Noctuidae > Brachylomia > Brachylomia viminalis. The sequence continues at coordinate 28,262,011 of OW443297.2, forward strand.
TAAAAAACAATAAAACAACACTAAAAACGTAACAATAATAACTAAATACAAATTTAAAACTAACAAAACAGTATTAAATACGGTTCAATACCTATCGACCGATTAAACGTAACGCGCGTTCGCTCACGAACTGAGTCTGAAAGGAACTAACTAGATTACTAAGAAGTACTAAGAACATCAAACATGCCGCCTGGCCACGTGCGGCGGCGCCGGCCGACAAACGTACCGCCGCGCGCCACGCGTGTGTGCGTGGACGGGGAATCACATAGGTAGCGGTGTCTTTTCATGTGCAAAGATCAACAAATTACAGAAAATGTTAGAAGAATAATGATAACCAGAAACCAATTAATTTTAATTGATATGAAATTGTACTTTAAATGCTTTATAATTACAAGCTGTTTTCATTTTCTAACTTTTAAATTAGTTTTAACGAGTTTTTTAGATTAAATTAATTAAATTATCCACTTTCAATTGATTGGTATTACATACCTACTTAATGAAGGATACAGTTATAGCAATAAACGAGTGCGCGTCGTGTGACCCGTAATTACATTGACATAAAGTTCAAATTTAATTGATTCACGCGCGCTATTTGCTTGAAACGGTGCACGTGATGAAATTTTTTTAGTCATTCACAAGTAAAGTCGGCGATTTTTTACTTTATTTCATTCACTATCGATTAACGACTTACATACAAAACTGTTATTAAATGCACGACACGGCCCATTAATTTAAAACATTTGGAGCCTCTGTAATGTTTATTTTTCTTTATTTTGGCGGCGCTTTACAAAGGATGTCTAGGTCGCCGCCCACGCCGCGCAATAGTCGTCGAAGCTTCTCTCTATCAAGTGAAGTGACCCGGGTTCAAATCTCGGCCAAATACCAATGACTTTTGTAATCATTTACCTTGATTATCAGAATTCGACCGAATGTCACAATTATCTCTGTACCTCGCTGGAATGGTCCATCTCGCTTCCCCCTTCACCTCCCCGTGTTAGCCTCGTCGCGTGACTCGTCGGCCGTCGCCTCAGTACGGTGAGCCTCTTCGTTACTTATACGCGTCTCGTTATTTTGCTAATTTTTGTATTATTATTGTTTTGATTTTGGATTATTTTTGTATTATTATTGTTTTGATTTTGGATCCGATATGAAGTCGTCGACCCCAGATCTAGAGATAATCTGACCATGATGTAGGTAGGTAAACATTTCAATTTTCTTACTGTGCAAAATTTTATTGAACGAATTAACGAAAGTGCTCTTTCCCAATCACAGTAGGTATCTTATTATCTCTATTCGACATGGATCTCAAGGTTAAGCATAAACATCTGGATTTTTCTGATTTGTGAACATAATTTGCGAACATTCGGATCAAAATTGTAACCCGGTTCAAGGGGAAAATCATTACGAACCTTGCATGAATGGAATCCGAAAGTAGATATCCCAGAAGGTAATAGTGAACTGAAAAGATATTTGCTTCAACTTTGACGCACATCAATCGCGTGAACAAAGGGGTCGTTGGCCGCGCTGCTGTCGGCAAGCGCTCGCGCACTTTGAACTCGGGGCTATGCGCGATTGTCAGCTGATATTTATTTACGAATACATTGCTTGATAGAGTTGTAAAGAAAAAAAAATTGTTTAATGGCAAATAATGGTTTCATTTAACTGTTCTCACCGCATAGTGTACGAAAAAGCTAAAAAAAATTAGTAAAATTGTAAAAAAAAAAACTGTTTTTTTTATGGTATCGTATCGAGAATCACTAGCCCTATCACCTGTCTTCGTTTTCGGAAGCGTTTCCCTACCACCCTGTATACACATTGACATTAATGAATTTTATATACATATACTATGACCAGAGTATTTACTTTGTAAAGTATTATGCTATTATTTTAACTATTGTGAATGTGAGAACTATGTTGGTCATTGCTTTTTTTATTTTTTTTATTTTTACTCTTAGTGTAATCATGATCTGGCAGTTTGAGTAACTTGTGCGGCCTACTTAAATGTCCTTTCTTTGGAATTGTTCGTCGAATCGTTGAGCTTCTTAAGTTCTGAGTTGAGCTGCACGATTGCTGACAATTGCGTGCACTGACTGGACAGGTCCACTCAATCTGTGTGGTTCTTTCCTCAAAAGACCATTTCAGACACCGATCTACATAGCCTTCACATGATCTGACCAAGATTCTGTCTGGACTTTAAAAAGAGACTGTGACCTCTGAGTTTGTTTCGGCCTTTCTTCTCAGAGTAGTCTAATAGGAAACGCCGACCTCATCTAGCTTTTAAAATATGATTGACGTGTAAAAGTGTTTGTAAAAACCTACTTACAGAAATAAAGTCATTTATTATTATCATTTATCATTTATAATTTCACAACCTGACTATTTTATCATATAAATTGTAAAATGATATGATGGTTTTGGTTTGATTGAAAGTTTTGAGGTGAATAATGGAAGGAAAGAAGCAGTAAATATCGCAACTTTGTACCTATACCTTTTGAGAAATATTTGCGGTATATACGACGCTATTGGCGATTTCTTAGTCTTATCAATTTACTTATAAAATCATTTACTTGCATTTTATTGCCATTTGGTGCAGTAATTGTTAGGAAAATATTATTTTTATCAATTTTCAAATCTAATCAACACCTCCAAACCGAAATACAGTATAATACCGTTTCAAATAAACCAATTACAGGTACTTTTGAATTGTCAAGGGGTCGGTCAGTCAGAAAGATGCAGCTAGAACCCATTCCAAAGCGTAGTAGGTGGAGAAGAGAAACTCCATGGACACTCTTTTAATTCAAAATATAGTTACAAAAAAGTGGGTACATCATGTTGAAATTATACATGTGATCACGATTTTTAATCCCCATAGAGCTGAATCTTGGTTTGATTGTTTATATCATCAATATTAAAGAAATGTCAAAAGTTCCCATCGATCCCGCTTGTGCAAAAAAGTTATTCAAGGTCAAAGTTCGCAAAAATGGGTTTTTCGCCTTTTTCAGCCAAACGGTAAGTTTTATCATAAAAATACATCAGACAAAAATTGTCATAACACTATTTTTTCTAAGAATCACCGTTTTTAAGATATAGCGATTCAAAAATTGCAATCACCATAATAAGCACACTTTTACACGCCACCTGTGAGGTAGTGTACACGGCGCGCTTTTTTTAACAATGATAGACATGAATGGTTCTATTAGCGATACATCTGCTCCTCACTGATATAGTAGGAATCCTCTTCTGATGGCGATTGAACGTTGGAGCACGACTGGCCTTGATAACTGGCACATTCTGATGAACAAAACAATCCAACTTTTTTGCAGCCGCATTTCACATTACATAATTTTTTACAATTGGCAAAAATTTTGGATTTCTGGATTCGTTCTGATGTATCATCTAACTACCTGTGTACGTTATGCGACTGTTTGAGCTAAATTCACACTCACCTCCATACTAGTGAAAACTGTATTACGGCACATTCTTTTAAACAAAAAGCCGATTCAATGAAGGGTGCTCTAGTACGAGGAGGACTTACTTTAGACATACCGGCTTGTTCTTCTTCGTGTTGTCTTTTAGCTGTAGCAACAATACTCTTTCGAGTGTCATTTTTACGACATTGCACGAGAATGGTCACAGATTTCTGTTCTCACAAGTATTCCGAAATCCAAATTCAAAATTAAAAAATATTTATTTGCCAGAAAATACATAGTTCATCAAGGAAAGATCTTAAAGCCTAAAAGTTATTGTATTCTGTCTGCAAGCAAGCGTGCAAATTACATTACAAACAATTATAATTTAATGTAAACTACATTGTATCATTATATTATGCAATTATCCGTCCAATATATATATAAACAATAACTAATTCAACTAGAAGCAACTATTCTGTAGCCGCTTTGTCAATTTAATTTTAAAAACATTAGCCTGCAATAATTTTAATTCATTCGGTATGTTATTATTAACTAATATACACATATTTTACACATTTTTCTTTTAAATATCTTTATGACTAGATGGATGATATATTAAGTGGCGATCCTTTGCCCTTTTTTGTCTTGGCACAACCTGACTATGTTGCCTAAAATAATGCATGTGTTTCTTTGTAAAAATGCAGATGTCTCGTATGTACGAGTACATACAGGGCAGTGGAAGAGTTTTACACTTTTTAAAGAGAGGTTTACAGCTATCTAAAAACCATGCCTTATTTATGACCCGGATGCAACGTTTCTGGAGCTTGAAAACTCTGTCGGTATCGGTCGAATTACCCCACATGATAAGTCCATAGCTTAGGACAGATGACACATAGCCATGGTAAGCTGAAAGAGCAGCACCTACAGAAACATTTTGTCGTAGCTTTTTTAAACCTATAAATTTTCTGACAAATATGTTCCAAATGGCTTTTCCAATTGAGATGTTTGTCTATATTAAAAAACACTACTACTACTTAAAAAAAATATTTCATCCACTTGTTGTACATTTTCATTTTTATAGCTAATATCTAAAGGCAATTGTTTAGTATTATACGAATTAAATTCTATTAATTTGGACTTGCCAACATTTATATTTAAGTCGATATTTGCCATTCAATTAGTTATAGCTGACAGGGTCTCTTCGGTAACTGACTTGTAATTGATTTTATCCTGACACTTTATAATAACTGTCGTATCATCTGCAAAAGTAAACATTTCTGCCGAGTGGCCTCCGGAAGATCATATATGTAAAGTAAGAAAAGCAAAGGACCGAGAATGCTACCCTGAGGCACACCACACTTATTTATTATTTTGCTACTGATTCAAAATTCTCTCAAACTCAAACTCAAAGCATTTATTTCAAATAAACCAATTACAGGCACTTTTGATTTGTCAAGGGGTCGGTCAGTCAGAAAGATGAAGCTAGTTGCCCATTCCAAAGCGTAGTAGGTGCCTATGGAGGAGAACGGGCAAGAAACTCCATGGACATTCTTTTAAATCAAAATATTGTTACAATAAAGTGGTTACATCATTCATTTTGTAATTATACATGTGAGAACGATGTAGAAAGACGTGCACGTTAAAAGCGTCCGTAATAAAAAGATAAAAACAATTATGGAATTAAAATAAGCCGTGGCAGCTAAGAAATGACCAGTGCCTACTGACGGCGCCCGTTCACGAACATGACGTATGGATCAGTACCATTCAGCTCAACCATTTTGAAGGGAACTCAATGGTCCAATACACACGCCACCACCAGCGACACATTTGAGTGAGCATGACATACTCTCAGCCGCCAGGGCACATTAAAGTCAATGAAAGACGAACCCAGTAAGCTTTATAGTAGGTACATAGTGCTCACACCATGTGCTATGCAATTATACAATACTAAGAGATTGAATGTATATGTTAGTATGTAAGTACGTAGGGTACGCTGCGCGGGACCCGACCTCGTGAGTTGAGAATATACGACCGCTCGGGACGCATGTGTTTTATTTCTCCGCAACTAACAGTATACAATGCGAAGATAGATTGTACAACCTTCATCAGCTCCAACAATATTTTCGAATGTTAATTAATTAGTTTACGCGCCCTTGTGGAGCAGGACCAGTCCTGAGCCAAGCATTTTTGTCAGCGATGTAATCCCCCAACTTATAATATGCTTGGCTGTATAGTGTGCGTTTTATACAAGATTTAAATTTCGTTTCATTCAGTTGGAGTATGTGGGGAGGCATTTTATTGTAACATTTTAAACAGTACCCCATGAAGGATGAGTTTACTTTAGCCAGTCTGAAACCTGGTTGAACTAATTGGTCCCTATTTCTAGTCCTATAATTGTGTCTTTCACCTCTTTTACTGAAAAGATTTAAATTTTTCCTTACGTACATGATGTTTTCATAAATCAAGGTACCGTCATGATGTTAATGTCTTTAAACAGTTCCCTTAGAGAATCGCGCCTGTGGAGGCTGTATATTGCTCTGATAGCTCTTTTCTGCAGAATAAAAATAGACTCAATATCGGCAGCCCGTCCCCATAATAAAATACCGTAAGACATGACACTATGAAAATAGCTGAAATAGACTAGCCTCGCGGTATCTACATTAGTAAATTGACGGATTTTTCTTACAGCATTATGCTGCTGAACTTAGCCGTCCTGCAAGAGATGTTAAATGAGGACCCCATTGCAGCCTTGAGTCTAGCGTTATTCCCAGGAAAACAGTTTCATCGACAAATTCTAGTTTCTCGTTATTCAATACTATGTCACAATCACTACTTTTAACATTCGGTAAAGCAAATCTTATGCGTTTCGTTTTTTTCCCATTTAATACTAAATTATTAGCAGTGAACCAATTATGTACCTGCAGTAAGGCATTATTTACGTCGTCAAGATTTGATGCACGTCTATTTATCTTAAAGACTAAAGAAGTATCGTCAGCAAATAACACCATTTGTGGTTGGTTTTTAAATAAATGGGGTAGATCATTAATATATACTAAAAAGAGGAAGGGACCTAATATCGATCCTTGTGGAACACCCATTTGTACTTTTAAATGAAGTGAATTGACACCATTTATTTGCATTTTTGGTTGTCTATCATTTAAATAAGATTGTACTTAACTAAGCGCGAGTTTACCTAGTCCGTATTGCTCAAGTTTTAAGAGCAAGGTTTCGTGATCAACGCAGTCAAATGCCTTGGAGAGGTCACAAAAGATCCCTATGGCATCTTGGTCCTCCTCCCACGCTGTAAATATGTGTTTTAATAAAGTGACACCGGCGTCAGTCGTACAACGTCCTTTGGTGAAACCATATTGCTGACCGTGTAAGATTTTGTTGGTGTTAAAATTATTAAGCATTTGATTGAGCATTACCTTTTCGAACACCTTGCTGAATACTGGCAACACAGATACTGGTCTATAATTGTTGGTGTCTTTGCTGTCCCCAGATTTAAAAAGTGGTATAACTTTACTGTATTTCATTAAATCCGGGAAGACTCCTTGATCTACACACAAATATTAAAGCTAAGTATGGTGCTATAGCCGCTAAAATGAAGTAAAAAAAAAGCCGCAAAAAAACACTGCGCGACGAGTGAAGTGCCGATTAAGTCACCGCCGCGGGTGGTCCGGGCACCCTTTTTTTTGTAAACAAAACAGATTTACGAGGTAGTTTCTTTGAATGTAGCTTACACTTGAGTGTTTATTGTTATTGTAAGGGTCGGGGCTTTACGATAGCGGTGTTTCCGTTTGTTTTAGGACTGTATTCATGTTAATATTTGGTCGTAATGACGGACACAACGGCAATTCATAACTATGTTTTCAAATAAATAGTTATAGTTCGAAAAAAACGAGCGTTGACCTATATTTTTTAAGGTTTTAAATACATTAAGTGTATATTCTTACCGCAAAACACTAATGAAACCACATAGCATTAGTACAAAATGTACTATTTACGAGCGTCCAAAGTTGAGAAAAAATTGCCAACGGACCGAAAATAATGGCCGCCAAAGCAATGGAATCAAAAAGTTAGTTTTAAAAAATATAAATATGATACGTAGATTAGAAATATTGGTACCTGTGGATAGCTTATCTAATGCTTCAACTTTGTTATAAAAGTAGTGGTATGAGAATAACACACTGTACTAAAATAAGGATCTGAAAACACATACACGTAATAACAATTAAAATGAAACAACGCGTGCAGTGACAAAAGAAGTACTATATTAATTAAACATGGACGTCTACAAGAATAGTGTAGTACACATTCCTACCACTAGGTGGCGATACATACACATACACATAGGTTTATTTTGATATAACACAACACTACCACATAACAAAATAAACAAATAAACATAATATTACACAATATAATTAAAGCAGACATACAATCAATGTAGACTTTGTATGCCCAGTGCTTTTAAGAAACAGTAATGTTTTACACTGTTTAAGCTCTTGGTCAATAAATCTGCAGGCATCTTTGCTGTCTCTAAATATTGCAATTTGATAATATTATTACTAACACAATCACGACAGAAATGATAACGTTTATCTATATGTTTTGTGCGGCTGTGAAAAACATTGTTCATAGACAGCTTCAGAGCACCTTGATTGTCATTAAATACATCAATGGTGTACAGTTCATCTGTTATTTCACATACCAACCGACGCAAATACATTGCCTCTTTACATGCTTCTGTGATACTCATATATTCGGCTTCTGTACTTGACAAAGCAACCGACTTCTGTTTCCTAGATACCCATGAGATTGCACCATCAGACAAAGTAAAACATAAACCCGTATATGACTTTCTATCAACAACATTGTTTCCCCAGTCCGCATCAACAAAACCCTTCAATTTTGAATTACCATTTTTAGTATAAGTTAAACCATAATGTTTGGTTTTCTTTAAATATCTTAGAACTCTTTTAGCATACGACCAATGTTCTGAATCATAACAATTATTAAACTGGCTTAAGAAAACAACAGAAAAAAAAATGTCTGGTCTTGTTAACACTGCCAAATACATCAAACTACCAACAAGCTGTTGATAAGGAACTTGTACATTACATTTTTTGCTTTTATTTATGTTCAACTTAGCATCCATAGGAGTGTCTGCCGTATTACATTCCAACATATTAAATTTCATTAATAATTGATTTACATAACTTTCCTGACTTAATGTTATAACTCCATTAGCTTTATCTACACTCACACTCATACCTAGACACTGCCTGACTTCTCCCAAGTCTTTGAATTTGAAATGTGAAGCTAAAACACTTTTTAAGTTTTCTGTTTCTGAAACATCATCAGAAAATATAAAGAAATCGTCTACATATAATGTTACAATTGTTTTACTTTTATTACTATTTTTAGTGTACAAGCAAGACTCAATTTTAGACCCTTTATAGCCCATACTAATTAGACAATCATCAACTTTCCTATACCAGGCCCTTGAAGATTGTTTTAACCCATATATAGCCTTTTTTAATCTAAGAACCTTCCCGTCATTTTTGGAATTTGGAAAACTAGCAGGTTTCTGCATGTATATGGTTTCTTCAAGGTCCCCGTTAAGGAAAGCAGTAGTTACATCCAGATGTGTTATATCTAGATTCAACTGAACAGCCAATGCAAATAATAATCTAAGAGTTGTGTGTCGCACAACCGGCGAAAACGTTTCAACATAGTCCACACCTTCTTTTTGCATAAATCCTTTGGCTACGAGCCTTGCACGATAACGAACATTATTCTCACTGTCATATTTCTTTTTAAGTACCCATTTGCACTTCACTATAGTACCGTTATCTGGAGCATCCGCTAGCTCCCACGCACTATTATCTTCAAAACACTGTAGTTCTTCACTAACAGCCGTTAACCATTGTTCCCGTTCAGGACCTTTCAGTGCTTCTTCAAGTGTTAAGCCATTTGCATCATCAAGAAGAGTTTCTTCATTGATACACATGTTCATGAATCCGTACCATTCCGGTTTCTTTCTCTCTCTTACAGGTTTGGAGATGGGTATAGGTGAGTCCTCACTATCTTCTAATTCACTTTCACTAGGGAAATAAGTCTCATCCAAGGATTCATTTGTAGTAAATGTATCATCCTCCTCCATCACCTCATCCTGATTGCACTGCTTCACTGAGTCTGATATATTCCCAACAGACTTAGCCTCCTCCACTGGAACAGTAACTTCAGTATTTTTCTCACATTCTCTAACTATAACATCTCGACTAGTTGTTATATTCCTAGTTATAGGATTATAAACTCTGTACCCTTTAACATTTTCTGGATATCCAACAAATATGTGTTCTATTGATTTTCTGTCCCATTTCTGCCTTTTTTCTTTTGCAACATGTACCATAACCTTGCTGCCAAAAATCCTCAAATGGCTCACCTCTGGTTTAATTCCTGTCCACATTTCATAAGGCGTTTTACCATTCAATCCAGATGCTACAATACGATTATGTAGATACACTGCTGTATTTGTGGCTTCAGCCCAAAATTCTTTGCCTAAATCTGCATCAAACAGTAAGCACCTAGCTTTTTCTACTACTGTGCGGTTACACCTTTCACTCAATCCGTTTTGCTCTGGAGTGTAGGGATTTGACTTTTGATGATTAACACCTTCCTTCTGCAAGTACAAATTAAACTCCTTGTTACAGAACTCGAGGCCATTGTCACTTCTTAAAGTTTTAATCCTTTTGTTGGTTTGATTTTCTACTTTTGCTTTAAACTCTTTAAAACTGGTTAAAGCTTCACTTTTGTATTTTAGAAAATACACAAATATCATTCGTGAGTAGTCATCTACATACAATAAAAAATATCTAGAACCCCCAATTGATGGTACTTCCATGGGTCCACAAATGTCTGTATGTATTATTTCTAGTATTTCATTACTTCTAGAACCAACATGATTAAAGGGTAACCTGCACTGCTTACCTTCACAGCAAATTGAGCAAGACGATTTAGTAATTTCAACTTTCTTGTCCAATTTAATACCTTCTACAGCTGATGTCATTTGGTTCAAATAATTGCTATTTATGTGCCCCAATCTGCGATGCCACGTATTGCCAGACACTGCAGAAGCCGCCAATAAACATTCTGGCATTATCAACTTATACACTCCATTGACTACACAAGCCTCCGCCACTAAATCACCATTCTTATTATAGATACTGCAGCCACTCTCAGTAAAAGTAACTTTATTTCCGTTTCTCATCAGTTGGCTTACAGACAGCAGATTTGTTGTCAAACTTGGAACGCAAAGTACTCCCTTTATTGGAACTTCAAACTCACATTCTTTTGTCTTCGTGACAATGTTTACATCGCCGGTGCACAAAACTCGTAACTTGTTATTATTTGCAACAACAATCTCTTCACTCAGTGTATAACACGGGTTGTTAACCCAATTTTCATTCGCCGTCAAATGCGCGCTCGCGCCTGAGTCAACATACCAGTCATATTTGTTAAAATTTCCGCTTAAAAACACAACGTTAAAAGCATTAGTTTGTTTTCTCGTATTTTTCTTATCATTTGACTGATTAGAATCATTATTTTGACATTGATTCCTGTAATGACCTGGTTGTTTACACTTGTAGCATTTGACTTTGACATTTGATTTGTTGAATGAACCCGATGAACTGGATGAACAGCCATCTTTGTCTTTGTATTCTTTGCCACTGACCATAGACTTATTTTTGCTTCTGTGCTGCCATTTTTGCGAACTTGCAAATGCACCACCACAACTATGTTCGCCGACATCCGTTTCCACCATGTCAAATAATTTGGTTTTAATGGCGTCCGTTGTGATACAAATTCCGCTATGTTCAATTGCCATAATCATCGGCATAATATCTGTCAGTTAATCCAGCTAATAAAAGACATCCTATCCACTCATCACTTATTTTAAAACCAGTCCCACTTAACTTCTGTCCAGTTTCAATCATTTGTGTTACATATGACGCCATTGAATCACTGTTTTCTAGACGAATCGAGGTCAAAGTACGCAACAGGCTTATCTTCCTTGAGAATCCCGAATCATCAAATAAACTCTTTAGTTTATTCCACAGATCTTTAGACGTCGACACGTTCTTGATATGCACGTAAACAGTTGAATCGATAGTCATTATCAATTTTGCTTTTGTTTTTTCATCATCAGCAGGAACGATCGCTTTTCCTTCAACTGGTTTTATACAATGAAGCATTCCCTCAAGCACAAGGAAATTTTCAGCGGCAAAAGTCCATTCACTGTAATTTTCTCTGCCTTTCAATTTCGGCACATTGACCAGGTAGTTCATAGTCATCTTGAGAAACTGAAAAACTTATCTTGAACACCTAATTCCGTCAAAATTACCACTATCTTACTATGAACCGTTAAAGTGAAAGTAACTAAGAAAAAAATGGGTCTGGGCCCATAACCTAAAATGAAACAACGCGTGCAGTGACAAAAGAAGTACTATATTAATTAAACATGGACGTCTACAAGAATAGTGTAGTACACATTCCTACCACTAGGTGGCGATACATACACATACACATAGGTTTATTTTGATATAACACAACAACCAACAACACAACATTATTTGACATGGTGGAAACGGATGTCGGCGAACATAGCTGTGGTGGTGCATTTGCAAGTTCGCAAAAATGACGGGAAGGTTCTTAAACATGGATCGGCCAGCGCCGGTTGTGGAATAAAACCGAAATTACGTAATATTTTTTCACTCACCGACCTTGAAATCCTGCACTAATTCACTTCACTACAACATTTATCACACAATTAAACAGGCCATGGCACTTCAAACACTTAAAAAACTAATTATATCTCACGGAAAGATAACGTAAACAACACGCGCGAGTTCGGACGCCACTGACATCAATCATATTTTTTTATTTTTTTTGTCTATGTCATCTATAATGTTGTCATATGTTGAAATACGCAGATTTTAAGCATGGTATCGATTAGAAATCGTATACAGTATGCTAAAGATACTATGCGAAGAAAAACTGGAATGAAATTTAATTTAATAAATTTAATGAACGGCTACTTAAGTGGGCCGCCTTGCATCGGGCGCCCATGTAGGAGGCGCCCTTTTGCGGTTACTCAGGTGGCCGGCGTTCTGTCTAACGATCTCGATTATTGATGTACAAACTTTAATAGACATTCCCCATAGATCTTCGGTCAATTTGATTTTTATTTGCCGAAAAGCTTTTATAACTATCATAGGGTTTATATGTTTAAATTGAAATTCAACCGGGCAGCCTAAAACGTTCGCTCTTAATAAATCAATTGAGACATCAGGTGAGGAATTTAAAGCTTCCGTCGTTTTAGCTGGTATATTAGTAAAGAAATTAACAAATTCTTGAGCGACTTCTAAGTTAGAGCTTATGGCACCACGTGAAGTCTCCAATGTATAATTTGTGCTTCGTATTTTTTTCCTACTAGTTTCGTTATTTATAACTTTCCAAACTGTTTTTATTTTATTTTCTGCTGATTTAATCTTGTTGCTAATGTACTGGGCTTTAGCTATCTTGCAAGTATTCCTAAAAAATTTGAATATGTAGCAACATACTTGTTGAAAGTTTCAGTGTTAATGTAGGGCTTAAGGCCGTACAGATCGAACAGTCTTTCCCTACTTATCCTAATACCTCTAGTTGCCCAGTCACTAAAAATAAAATCAGGACAAATATTTTTTATTTTCTTTTCAAAAGTTTTATTGAATTCCTTGTGCACTACTGAAAAGAAATTCCCATACAATTTATTTGTATCGTCCCTAATATGACTCAGAACATTTAACTTATTCTTTAGGGTACTATTGAATACTTAATTTGCCAGTCGTTATTGGTCTAAATTGTATTTGCACTTTTTGCAAAGGTGTTTTAAACTTAAAAGTTACCGTTTGTCCACTATGATCAGATGGCAAATAATTTACGATGGCTTTCACTAAATAATCACAATCGCAGAAGACATTATCAATACAAGTAGCAGAACTTTTAGTTACTCTAGTTGGTTCAATAAAAACATTCGATAAATAGAACGATTTAAAAAGGCTTAATAATCTACTGCTATTCGAATTAATTTCCAAAATGTTAATATTAAAATCACCACAAATAATTGCAGCTTTATTACTGGATGCAAGTTTCGCTAGGACATCTTCCATTATTGACTCAAATAAAGAAAAGTTCTGATAATTAGGGGGTCTTTAAACGCACACTACAACATGCTTATCTAGCTCAACACAGGACAGTTCGATGCAATGTTCAACTGATAAACCAACTATGTCATTCCGTTGCTTAGATTTTAAACAATTTTTTAATTAAGATTAGAGAGAACCTCCACGCAGCATAGATTTACGGTTAAAACAACTGCCTATACTGTAGTTCTCATAATTAATTAGCATTTGATAATCCTTTAAGAATAAGAATAATTTATTTGCAGAAAATATAGGTGTTACCAGTTGTAAAAGTTGGTGGTTAATGTACAGTCCATATTTTGCCTGTTTAGGACATGCAAATTAGTGTTACATGAATAGGTACATAGGTAGAGTACTTATTTTAATAAGATATACAAAATATACACCTATGTTCTAATATAATTTCTAAATCAAGATAAATTTAAGTTACAATAATATATAAAAACACAACAAAACTTAAAACTTATTAAAAATAACATGTTGTCTTTAGCTAGCATAAATTATTTATTAGAATAAACACATGCCACAAAACTATAGGAAACTTAGAATTTTTTTTTTCTTTATGTTGCAGAAATTCTTGTAAACTATAAAAACAATTTTCTATCAACCATCTACGCAGTTTAATTTTAAAATATTTAAATGGCAGTTCCCTTATGGTCTTTGGTAATTTGTTAAATATTGTAATGCACATATGATAAACATTTTTTTACTTAAAGTTGTATTACAAAAAGGAACTAAAATCTTTGTTGCATCTCTTGGTCTCTGTTTGGTGTAATTGTCACCTTTGAATCTAAAGAATTCATTATGTTTCCTCACAAACACCGATACCTCAAACAAATACATGCCGGTCAAGGTCAATAGTTTCAGTTTTTTGAATAAAGGCCTACAAGATTGAAGTGGACCGACACCGCATATAGCTCTTACACATTTCTTTTGTACAATAAAAGTCTTATCATTGTCTGTTGAATTGCCCCATATTATTAGTCCGTATCTTAATAGTGATTCAACATACCCACTATATGCTATGCGGGTGGTTTTTTCGTCTGATACAATACGAAGTTTCCTTAATGCATACACAAATCTATTTAGTTTACTGCATACGTTGTTAATGTGGAGTTTCCAATTACAAAATTTATCTAGACTTATACCTAAGAATTTAATACTTTCTGTTTCTTCTATGTTTTTGTCATTTATTTTAATGTTAATACTGTCGGAGAGTTTGCTTTTGTACGTATGAAATTTAATGAATTTTGTTTTAGATATATTTACACATAGGTTATTAGATTCAAGCCATTTTATTACGGATTGTATAGCTTCGTGTATTTTATTTTCATGGGTTGAATTGTTAGTGTTATTAGGCACTATAACGGAAATATCATCAGCGAATAGGACACTATCATAATTTATTGAATCTGGTAAGTCATTTATAAACAGTAAGAATAGCAAGGGGCCTAACACGCTCCCTTGTGGTACGCCATATTTGTTTAGTCTAGAGGAGGATCTGTAAACAGTGGATTCAAGATCTACATTTAAATTAGTGACTTCAACACATTGCTGTCGGCCTGTTAAAAAACTTTTTATCCAATCTAGAGCGACACCACGGATACCATACGTTTCACATTTGTTTATTAAGATGGTATGATCCACAAAATCAAATGCCTTACTCATATCAAAAAACACTACAGCAACCGGAATTTTATCGTCTAGATATTCTGTGATCTTTTTAATTAGGGTAAATGCTGCTAAAGATGTCGATTTATTATGCTGAAAACCGTTTTGTTCCTGTTTTAGAATGCTATGCTTATCTAAGAAACTTATTAGTCGGTTGTAGAATATCTTTTCAAAGATTTTGGATAACACAGGAACAAGTGTAATAGGGCGATAGTTATTTGGCTCTTTTCGATCACCTTTTTTGAATAAAGGCTTAACTATAGAATACTTCAAATTCTCTGGAAATATTCCTTGTGACAATGAATTTTCTATAATATGGTTAAGAACAGGAGCTATGACATGAGCACTTACCTTAATAATCCGTGTGGAGATGGAATCATAACCTACAGCATTGATGTCATTTAATGATTTTATTATACTAATGATTTCTTGCACTGTGGTCGGTCTGAGAAAAATCGAATTATCATTTACCTGATTTTGAGTCTTTCGTTGTTTAATTGGATCAGTTGAGTTGCGAACATTAGCAATATCGATGAAGAATTTATTAAGTGTTGATGCTATTTGAGTAGGTTCTTGAATAAGTTCCCCGTTATGTTGTAGTGATGTTATACTATTTAATGTCCTAATACTATCATTTTTATCTTTTATTATGCTCCAAGTAGCTTTGGCTTTGTTATTCGCTTGGTTCATCAACTTTTTATTAATATTTTTCTTTGACCATACAATGCACTTTTTAAGTATTTTATCATAATTATTATACTTCCTGTGTGTCTCTTTTGTTTTATGTGTGTAGTACGAAAATCTCAAATGTCAGCAGCCCGACCCCACAGTAAAATGCCATACGACATAATGCTGTGGAAGTAGCTAAAATAGACCAAACGCGCGGTTTCTACATCTTATCTTTCTAACAGCATAAGCGGCCGAGCTTAGCCGCCCCGGAAGAGATGTTATATGGGGTCCCCATTGTAATTTCTCGTCTAGCGTGATTCCCAGGAAAAACGTGTAATTAATAAATTCTAGTTTTTCTCCATTCAACATGATTTCACACTCGCTACTTCTAACATTCGGTAATTTAAATTTAATGCATTTGGTTTTTTTACCATTTAGTACCAAATTATTTACCGTAAACCAATCATGGACCTGAAGAATATAGCTATTCACGTCATCAAGATTTTGTGACCGTCGGTCTATCTTAAATATCAATGATGTGTCATCTGCAAATAACACCATCTTCGGTTGATTTTGAAGTAATTGGGGTAAATCATTAATATAAACTAAAAAGAGGAATGGACCCAATATCGAACCTTGAGGAACGCCCATTGCCATTTCAGACCCTAATGAATTTATGCCGTTTACTTGAACTGTAACTTTTCTATCTTTCAGGTATGATCTTAGTAAATCAAGAGCTGTATTTCTAATCCCATAGTGCTCTAGTTTCAGCAGAAGTGTCTGATGGTTTACGCAATCAAACGCCTTAGAGAGGTCGCAAAAGATTCCAATGGCATCTTGTGCTTCTTCCCAGACGTTAAAAATGTTCTTTATTAGGGTGACACTAGCGTCAGTGGTATAACGCCCTTTGGTGAAACCGTACTGTTTTTCATGAAAGATGGAATTTTTATTAAAGTGACGTAACATTTGATTGAGCATCAACTTTTCAAACACCTTACTGAGAACTGGCAGAATTGACACAGGCCTATAATTGTTGGGTTCTTTACTACCACCGGATTTGAACAAAGGAACTACTTTACTATGTTTCGTGAGATCCGGAAAGACTCCTTGGTCTACATTGGTGTTAAATATGAATGCTAAATAGGGCGCAATGGTTTCAATGATAGATCTACAGACTTTTACAGACATTCCCCAGAGATCTTCAGTGGATTAAATTTTTAGATCTTTATAGGCTTTTATAACAATCTGGGGGTTTGTATGCTGAAACCTAAACTCCAAAGGGCATGCCTTTACATTTGTTCTAAGTAAGGTAGGTAGCAGAAAGCGCGGGCGAGGATTTTAAAGCTTCAGTTGTTTTGAGGGGAATACTACCGTAAACCGGGGCTACTTTGATAAATATTGAACTTTGAAAGTCCATATCTTTTAAATTAGTGGGTATAAAAAAATACAAAAAATGTCTAATAATCGGTTTTTTTATCACTCTCGATTCCTGTAATGATAAGTGAAAAAATATGGCTTGAAATTGAGAAAAAAAATAAAAATTGGCTGATCAAAGTTAAACGTAGGATGGGGTTACTTTGATACCCCCGATTTTATTGCGTGATTAATGATGATGATGATGATGATTAAAAAGTAACTCCAATAACAATGCCAATTCAATTTAAAAAACCAAAATCTGCCAACGGGAATAATAAATATTGACGTTTTTGTCGTATGGGGTGGGGTAACTTTAATCTAGTAAAGCTATTAATAGAGATATATTTACCTTTTTTAATTAAAATCGTTGACGAAGTCTCCGCGTGTCCTCAGAAAAGGATATGACAGTTCTTCAGTGTTGGTAACATCGAAAAAAAAATTACCAAATTGCGTTTCGTTTAACGCAATTCGCGATTTTATACGAAATGGAAGTTTTGATCAAAGTCATCCCGCAATTCAAAGTAACCCCGGTTAATGGTACCAAAAAAAGTTTTCAAATTCCTGAGCTGTTTCTACATCTGAGCTGATGAGGCTATGTGCAGTCTCTAAATTAATTTCCGTATTACGATGTTTTTTTCCTATCTGTTTCATTATTTATTATTTTCCAGGTAGTTTTTATTTTATCATAAGCTGATTTTATTTTATTGCTAATATAAAGAGCTTTTAGCTATTTTGCACACACTTTTAAAAGTTTTAGAATATTTTGCAGCATACTGTTCAAAGCTTGTATTATTCATGTGTTGCTTTAGGCCATAGAGTTCAAAAAGTTTCCCCCCGCTTTGTGAATACCTGGAGTCGCCCAACCACTAAATAAGAACTTTGTATAAATACTTATAGTCTTTAGTGGAAAAGTGTTATTAAATTGCGTGTTTAATAGTGAAAAGAACTCGGCGTAGAACTCATTTGGGTCACATATATTACGGTCAAATGGGGTTACTTTGATACTACGGGGTTACTTTGATAACAACTTTAGGCTTATGAAAAACTTAATTTTATAATATCTACAACACCAGTTAAAAAATAAACTATCAGTACTTGGCACTACTGATAGTTTCTTTGTATTATAGCGTTGTAGTTATTATAAAATTAAGTTTTTCATAAGCCTAAAGTTGTTATCAAAGTAACCCCGTAGTATCAAAGTAACCCCATTTGACGGTATTAAAACCATGAACACATAATTTATTGGCCAAAGAATTATTTAATTTCTCTAAGTTTTTACATGTTATTGGCCAAAACCTTATTTGATTTTTTGTAGACGCATGTAGGAACAAAACGTTATTGTTTGTCCACTGTGATCAGATGGCAACTTATTTACAATTTGTTTGTGTAAGTAATCACAATTACAAAAAATATTATCTATACAAGTGGCAGAAGAAGCTGTCACTCGGGTTGGTTCCATAACAATATTTGACAAATCAAATGACCTAAATAGACTTAATAATCTGACAGTATTTGAGTTATTTTCTAATAAATTAATATTGAAATCACCACACACGATTATTGACTTACTACTAGCACTAAGTTTCTTTAGCACATCTTCCATTACAGAATCAAACACAGATAGATTCTGGTAACTTGGAGGTCTGTAAGTATACGCAACCTATAACATGCTTATCAAGCTCAACACAGGACAATTCAATGGTGTGTTCAACAGGCAGTCCGATGATGTCTTTTCGTTCTTTCGATTTAATAGAATATTTAATTAATATTAATGACCCACCATGTATCATACGTTTTCGGCTGAATTGGCTAACTACACAATAGTTTTCATAATTTATTGACATTACTTGATGATCCTTTAAGGCGCTGTACATAGTCAAAATAGCCTTCAAAAAACAGTTTTTTAGCCAAATGTAGGCATTTTAGAGCAGCAAAAAAAATATATGTTATTCTTGATCATATTTATGGGGGAACCATTGTGTTCAAAACACGTTTTCGGTAAATTTTCTCGATAGAAAAAAATCATAAAATAACCATTAAAATTGAAATTGTAGCAATTGTAACTGTATTGTTTATAAACAAATCTTGATAAAATTAATAACAGTGATGTAATATGTAATAATAAAGGGAACTGTTGTTTTTATTTATCGATTGAAATAAAATATTTGTAAAGATTAATGTATCTAGTAGTAAATAACTCGAACGAGTCGAAAGAAATGTCGCGCCATCGCGGCGTCTTTTCGCTTCTCTTTCGTTTCTACGCGGAGCGACAGTGACCGCTGAGGCTCGCTGCTTGATGGACCTATGTCAGTTTGTTCCGCTCGGCTCTCAGAAAATAATCCTTCTCTGTTGATCAAAGCTTTTTATTATAAGTATTTTATTTTGTGATTCGTCTTTTCTAAGTTTTGTTGTTGGTGTAAATTTTTGTTCGGTTTCGGTTCTAGTCATAAGTTATGTAAATAAACAATTAGTTTTTTTTTAAGTTGTGCTGTAAGTTGGTGTAAATTTTTGTTCGTTTTCGGTTTTAGTATATTATGTTGTGTAAACTTGTGTAAATAAACAATCAGTGTACATTATAAAAAATGGGCAACAAAAAAAATAAACGCAGGGCAATAAAGAGATCCTATTCGACGAAACAAAAACACATGATGGAAGTTATAAAGTAAGTATTGGACCTACCTTTTTGTGTACACGTTATTTTGTTTGTATAGATTACCTAAAGATGCGTAATTTCGAAAACCATTTCCATAGCTCGAATAGTCTAGCGGTCTCATGCATGTTCACTGCATTAGTGATCACGGGTTCAATCCCCGCTATTATATGCACTTTTTTTGTTGACTTTATTATTTGAAATAAATGTTTTTTTTTTGTTATTATACTTTTTGCCGATTTTCTTGTTTGAAAAAAATTTTCAGTAATTCATATTTTTGTTGATTTTCTTGTTTTTGTAACAATTATAATTCAATTTTATTGTTTTTCTTTGTAGTAAAAAGAAACGTTTGGCGAGCAATTCGTCAGCAGATGAACCATCGGAGAAAACTTTTCATGAGTAAGCTTATACATGGTGTTACAGAATATTGTAGTAACTAGTAATGCGACAGGAGGTCATTGAACTCATCATAATGAACAACTTTAGAAAAAATAAAAAGGTCATTCACCCGCGACAAAATGACCATAGTTTGTTGATTGGCGCCAACGTAAAAGTTGTCTATAATGATGACTGCAATGACCCCTTTTCGTATTTTTACACTCTTCTGTAAGACCTTTGTCTGTAAGAAATTTGTAAATTATCAACTTTAGTAGGTATTTATAACATAACACAACGGGCTAAGCGCCTATGGATCACTTCTCAAAATGGCTAAATGGGCTTGCGCAAAATAACAAATTCTCAAAATGTCCACAATACCCATACATATAAGGTGCTATAAAAATATTTGCCAACCTCTTGAGGGGTCATTATGAACAACTTTTACTATGGGACCAAACCTGAAATCGCGAAAAAAAATCAGCTGTTCCCTACATTTTGACAAGTTATGCGAACACAAATGTATGGAACAGCTGATTTTTTTTTCGCGATTTCAGGTTTGGTACCATAGTAAGAGTTGTTCATAATGATGAGTAAATTGACCCCTCAAGAGGTTGGCAGATATTGTTATAGCACCTTTTATAGTGAATTTAATAAATTGAAATTGACATACGAGTCTCAAAATGGTAAATGCTAAAAATTCCTAATTCTCAAAATGGCAAATATTCTAAATGCCAATTGCAAATTACTCAAAATGCACATTGTGGAAATTTCTCACGTTCTCAAAAAAAATCACGACATAAAAATAATCATGTTGTTTCAATTTTAGATTACAAAAGGATTCTGAGCATGAAAACCCTGGGACATCACTTTCAATTGCAAGAGATGTAACTCCAGGAGCCAATCCAAAATCAAATTATGATGAGTAAGTATCAACAAATGGTTGAAGGTCGTCACACAATGGGAGCGGCCGGATAGGCGATGACTCCGCGGTCGACTTCCAAAGAGTTGGCATGACGAACTTGGCGACTTCCAGTCCAATTGTTCTGAATCACTGTCAACGACTGTCCAACCGTCTGTCTGTGCACGCATTGTATTCACCGCGGAATTGCCGTGATTTGGAATTATTTTGTTTCTTTTTGGTTATAATAAAATAAAAAATTACGTGTTTTTTTGTTACAGAGAAATCACTGAGGATGTGCTATTCGTTGAACCGTCGACCGAATATCAAGAAGATAATATATACCCAACAATTCATGGTCGAAGAGTCGTTGACATAATGCATTTTATCCAGCAGCTGCAAACTATATCCGGCCATAGTTCTTTGTTCAATTGCAATTTCTCACAAATGTCACTCATAGGAGAAAAAAGGATCGGCTTGATCTCCAAATTTAAGTTTAGATGCAGTATGTGTAAAGAGGAGTTTATTGTCACAAGCGAAGATTTAACAAGTACACATAATGTCAATGCTAACGTGGGTGCCGTTACAGGAATTACTTCTGCTGGTATCGGTTTTTCGCAATTTGAAGAAATTACAGCATGTATGGACGTACCCATATTTACGAAAACAACTTATGCTCAAGTTCAAAACATGGTTTACGAGAAATGGGAGTCAACATCTGTTGAATCCATGGCAGCAGCAGCTATGCGTGAGCGTGATGCAGCGATAGCTGATGGAACATTGAGCAAAGATGGCATACCTCTAATTGACGTATATGCCGACGCCTGTTGGTCATCGCGATCCTACGGCAATAATTATAAGGCATTGTCTGGCGCTGCAGCAATCGTAGGTCGCAGATATGGTGAAGTGTTGTTTTTAGGCATTAAAAACAAATACTGCCTTGTATGTGCTCGGGCAGAGAAAAAACAAATTGCTACACCAGAACACGTTTGCTTTAAAAACTACACGGGGTCATCTAGCGGAATGGAGTCCGAAATAATTTGTCAAGGATTCGAAACATCTGTATTGATGTACAATGTTATTTATGGCAGGTTAATTGCTGACGGCGACTCGGCTACCTACGCAAAAATCTTGGCACGCAATCCTTACCAGAATCATACGGTTCAAAAAGTTGAATGCCGAAACCACGTGCTGCGCAATATGTGCAATAAGTTGAGGGCTGTAGCCAAAGACACAAAATATGCCTTGGTGCACAGAAAAATGCTGACCGAATCGAAAATTCTGAGTATCCGAAAGGTTGTCATTGCATCAATAAAAGAGTACAAGTTAGAAAAGGACAAAACGGAAGCAGTAGCTGGTTTTAGGAACGAAATACAAAATTCTATTCTACATGCTTTTGGTAATCATGGAAATTGTAAGAACTATTACTGTTCCAAAGAAAAAACACAACAGAGTAATATGGAAATAATAAACACTACGTTTTGGTTCAGGATACAGACAATACTCCAGTCATTACTTGCAAAATCAAGAAGCATGCTTGAAGACGTGGATACCAATTCAGTAGAGCGCTTCAACAGTGTGATTGCAAAGATTGTGGGGGGAAAAAGAATTAATTTCTCTCTTCGTCGGGGTTACCGCGCGCGTTGCAATGCTGCAGTCGTTTCTTTTAATAACCCCCATCCGAGGCATCTCCTTCATAAAAAATTTTTAGGGAAAAGTCCCAAAAGTATCCTGAAGAAGTTTGAAGAACGAAGACTGATGAAAAGAGTATTAAACAAAGCAAAACCTCATAAAAAAAATCGGATGCTAAAGAAAGACAATGCTGTTCAACATGATTATGGGGCTAAGAGTACTACTCCAGATTTGACACCGGATGAATTAAATGCCGCTAAAGAATCATTCCTTCAAAATCTAAAACAACTAACTTCGGACAGAGAAAAAATACAAATATCTACTATAAATCAGAGAGATAGCGATGACTGGGTAGAACTAAGGAAAAATATGCTAACAGCATCAAATTTCGGATTAGTAGTGAAACGAAGAGAGAATACTAGCAAAGGAAAGTTAGTAGAAAATATTTTGTATAAAAGTAATCTCGGTAATATAGCGGCAATCGCACATGGCGTCGAAAATGAACATCTCGCTTTACAACAACTTGCCATCCAAGAAAATGTCACCATTGAGCCGTGCGGTTTGTTCGTGGACCACGAATTTTCCTTTATTGGAGCAACGCCCGATGGTTTGATAGGCCAAGACACAGTAGTGGAAGTGAAATGTCCTTTAGTGGCATTCAAAAAGGATCTAGAAGAATGTATAAAGGAAAACAAGATACAGATATGGAAGTACAATAAAAAAACTGAACTGATTGAAGTGAACAAAAATAGTAATTGGTACCATCAGATTCAAGGGCAGCTCCATGTAACGCGTAGAGAAAAGTGCTTGTTTGCTGTGTGGAGTGGTGAAAACAAGCCACTAAAAACAGAAATGATAAAAAAAGATGACGATTTTTGGGAAAAAAAGATGAAGGAAAAGCTGGTGTCGTTTTTCATGGACTGGCTTTTGCCTGAAATAGTCGATTCTCGGCGAGCTCGGGGGATGCCACTGCGTGAAAAAGAATCGTCATTATTCGTTACATCAAGTGACGAAAACAAAGAAAACGTCCCTTGTTGTAGTCGCAGACTAAATTTTGAAGAATTGTGACTTGAGTAATTTTTCTTTCTACAATTTATACATATTTTATTTATATTTTTTTTTATTTTTTTTTCTTATTTTTTTTATCTTTACATTTCGCTCCGCATACGTAAATATGTCAAAAATTATAAAATTAAATTAAATGATTAGCTTGTTTAAATTTTATGTATTTTTCCTGTTCGTTCACCTGTACATCCATCCACCCCGTCCGTATGTCCACCCTTTCATCCGTCTCTCCGCGCATCCGCCTGTCCACACGTTGTATTCTTATACACCGTAATTCGCGCAAATAAAAATCTTGAAAAAAGACTGCTGTATTATACAAATAGGTAAAAAATTATGAAACAGCTGTTTTTTGCGATTTTATAGCTGGCGCCATAGTAAAAGTTGTTCATAATGATGAGTACAATGACGTCCTTTGGTATTGCTACACTTTTTTGTAACACACTGTATATTATTTTTCTTCAGAATCAACCATCAAGCTTGCTTCACGTTTTTATTTTATTTTTATATTACTCTTGATTCTAAAGAAAAATGTACATACGGGGTGTAAGTGTAAACAGTGTCAACCTTTTAGGGGGTCATTGTACTCATCATTATGAACAACTTTTACTATGGGACCAATCCTGAAATCACAAAAAAAAAAATCAACTGTTCCATACATTTATGTTCGCATAACTCGTCAAAATGTAGGGAACAGCTGATTTTTTTTTCGCGATTTCAGGTTTTGGTCCCATAGTAAAAGTTGTTCATAATGATAAGTACAATGACCCCTTAAAAGGTTGCCACTGTTTACACTTACACCCCGTATAGGAATAAAAATGATTGTTTTTATTAAAATAACAATTACCTATCGAATTATTTTAAAAATAAGAAAACAAAAATATGTGATATATTTCAAAAATAACAACACGAAAATATGTAGGTACATAATATTTAAAAAATAAGAAAACAAAAATAACGCATTTATTGAGATTCGAACCTAGTGATCACCGCGGACGCGCAGTGTAAAGTCGGACAGCGGCGCGCTGGGCTATTTGTACATTTTACTGGAGCAGTGAAATTACGCTTTTAAATATAATGGAAGTTGCGCATCGGCGAAATTCGAGCGGTGCACCCCGCAGTAGGCGGGACTACCCGTCTCCCACTTCATCTGCTTCACCCCCTCGAATACATAAAATTCGTCTATTCACCGCGCCTTAAGGGGGGGAGTGAGGTTTTGACTCCCCCCTCGACGTCTAAGAGGGGCGCGCGTGGAACACTACGCGCCGACACCTCGGGTCTTGGTGTGTTGGGGGCGACGGGCGTGCCCTAGTCCGTCGCCCCTGGACCCATAACCAATGTTCTGTTAAACAAATGACATCAAATTTGGTATGTTCTAAAAACAATTCTATTTCCAGTAATTTGGAAGAGCAACCTTGGATATTTTGATGAAATAGTTTTAAAGTATGTTGCTCTCCCTTTGGTTTTTTATTATTATGAGTAACATTGCCAGAAGATACCGTTTTATTATTCTCTAATAATAAGTGGTTATTTGACGGGGTAACTTCTGTTGGCTTACTAACTAGTTTAAAGAGTTATCCGGAGTGACCTCCACAACTATAACTGAAGTGCCTAGAATGCCTATTTGAGATCCATCAGGAAGAGAATACCCTATCTGACTGGTAGTGGCCTGCAAGGATGTTGGTATTATAGGTGGATCCTCCTTCGTACAACATGATGACTCATAATTGATCACTATGTTGTTAGTATAACTAGACAACACAGACTCGTCACTAAAACTAGAATTTGTTATATTAGCTATAACCTCATTAATATTATATGCTATCAACATAGCAATAATTTGTCTACATTCCCAAGACAGAGATAAAGTTCTCTGAGTCAGTTTAAAACCACTAACAAACTTGTTAGTGTCAAATAACAATAATTTGTCACTATGACAACATGTCAGCATGTGAATAGTATTATTATTAAACCTCTACAAAATATGAGATCAATCATTTTATTGTACTGGCTAAATATCACAAAATATTTAACAATCACATACAGAGTTATAAGACCACCACACACAGAGTTTCAGACAGTTTTATGTTATAAGGCACTTTCTAAGTTAGCTATTTAACAATAGGTACCAAAATTTTTATGAAAATTAAGGTCTTTAACCTAAGACACGTTCTAAATTAACTATCCGAAATAAAAATATAATTACAAAAAAACATAATAGAATTAAAACAGTATTTATAATATTGTTACAAAAATTATAAATTTTCATAAAAACTTTGGTAATATTTAGGTATAATAGTATTCTCAATAAGCTTAAAAAGACCCTGTTTTTTTGTTTCACTTACTTTAAGTTTAAGTTTGTATATTTTTTTGGCAATATTATAGTACTTATTAGACTTATTTTTTGTCAGCGAGGCTACCGAGGTGAACTCTTCAGTATCGTAAGACGTCTTAAAAGAAAAAAATGTTGTTATAATCTCGATGCACTTTGATAACTTTTGTATCAGCCCAGACATTTTTTATGCGCTGGTACAGACTTTATATCGGTATCTTCATCATCAAGTAATGATAGGTCAGGCTTGCTGTCTGGTATGGAGTTCGTATCTAAAGAATCATTGGATAGTCGGGACTGGTTGAATGAGTGCTGGAGTATTAGGTTCTGGTGTATCATGGATGTTCTGGGTAGATAAATGTTGATTATCTGATTCTTGCGTGACGGTCGACATGTTCAAAATTAATCGTGCTCTGCTATTCATTCTGTAAGTGATATTTAATTAGATTAATTAAAATCAGTAATGGGTCAGTTCTAATAAAAATTCTTAAACACTAAACATTATTATTATACAGTGTATTATAAAATAAACCTAAACACAGAGTCTCTTCATTGCGTAATATTTAACACTATAAATACCAATTTATTTATATGACATTTCGAAGTTGTTGCATCAACCCAGCCGGTCGATTCTGTAACAATCTCACCGTGATAACTTAGGTGAAGTGAGCTATCATTCCACCTGAAGCTAGGGATTGACACTATCGACAACTCACTTCAAGCTCACTTCACCTAAGTTATCACGGTGAGATGGTTACAGAATAGCTCGGCTGTACAGGTATGGACTTATTATATTATACTTTGCCTACCCTAAACAGGTATTCAAAACGTTAAATATTACAAAAATAAGACCCACTGAGTCACTATTTGTAATAAAACATATTATCTGACCAATCTGACCAAACACATGATCTGACCAAGATTATGTCTGGACTTTAAAAGAGACTGTGACCTCTGAGTTTGTTTCGGCCTTTCTTCTCAGAGTAGTCAGTTATGAAACGCCGACCTCATCTACATAGTTTAAAAAAATATGATTGACGTGTAAAAGTGTTTGTAACAAACCTACTTACAGAAAATAAAATCATTTATCATTTATCTATAATCCGGGCAAGCTAAAAACACGATACATTATTATCTGCATCATCATCAGCCTATCACAGTCTACTGCTGGACATAAGGTGTCCTCAATTATTAGTAGATAATGGTGCCGATTCTCTTGTCACAAAATTCTCTAAACTAGACTAAAAATCACCAAAATTTCGTTTATTCCTGTCAAACGACGATTTCCCATTCTGAAATTGACTAAAGTGACACAACTTAACCAAATTTTAGTTTGACAGCACTAAGATGGCACTGAGATTATAATTTAGTGAAAATGGCAATTTGGCTATTCTGAATTTTACGTTTTTCACCAAAAATTTTAATTGTCGTAACTAAATCTGCCTGTTTTTAATCGCGATTAAAAAGGTGTGGAATAAAATTAGTTGTCATGAACTAAAATTCACACCAACACCTCGACTTCAGATGCAAAAACAGTACTGTATCTTTTTTTTCTTTTCTTTTGCTTATATCTCGAAAACGGTGTGTCCTATCGCAAAAATAATGAAAATTTCGACCCCCTTTATAAAACTCCGGAACACCTAAAATCCAACGTGTTGGAAAAAAAATTTTTTTTTTCATTTTTTCCATACAAAAAGTGAAAAATTCCATACAAAACATGTCGAGGCTGCAAAATAATGCGCGACTCTGGCTCTAAAAAAAAATCACGTGGTACGGCAAACAAGTATCACGTGGAGTCGCAATTGCCAAATTTGATTTTAGATGTGTCAAAATTAGAGATTTTATTTTGCAGAATAGCGTTAAGATTCTCATAGCCAAAAGTAAGGAATTTTAGTGATAGTTTAGTTAGTTTAGATCGGTGTACAACAGAATCGGCACCATTTTTAGTAGAAATTTAGTATGATTGTAAGTTTCGACGACACGGTTGGCGCAGTGGTTCAGCGATTGACTGCTGCGTTACGTGTTGCAGGTTCGATCCCCGCACGGAACAAATATTTGTATGACCTGCACGTAGTTGTTCCGGGTCTGGCTGTTTGTGTATGTGAGTTTAAATGTTTGTAAACGCACCCAAGATACAGGAGAAGCATGTCATATTAGAATAAGTATTTAGTTGAAAATAAAGCTTTGAAGCAAACACACGTCTTAATCACTCCACTTTCTGTGCCAACCGAAAGTGAACCTTAACGCATTAAACATATGGTCCAAACGAGCCGAATTCATTGGTGTTGTTTTTAAAGTTATAAAAACTGTCCGGGCGATCGAATACAAAAGGATCGCACATTCCTCAGCGATAAGAGTGAATAACAAGCTCATTAGTGAAGACTTTATAAAATTACGAGTTATTACATCACCATAACTTAGTGTATTTACGTAAATTTGGGTTAATATCAAACGATTAAAAGTGCCTTTTCACTAAAAATGAGTACTTCAAGCAGTCAATTACTCAATCTTCTAGAAGAAACAGCTAGTAAAATGCAAAAAGCCCAACTTAATCTGAAGAAATGTCCCAAGACACGATCAACAAAGGGTTACATCCAAGCAAGATTACAATGTATAGAAGAATATTGGCAGTACTTTAAGTCAACACATGAACAACTTGTTAAGTGTACACCGAAAGATGTGCCGTGCGAACGTCCCGTACTTTGTTAACGAAGATTATTACGTTATTGAAGACTTGTTCTTGTGTTTACACGGTGATTTAAAGGACATGATTTCTACACCATCACCATCAGGAGAAGTATGTAGTAACATCGCGGCGATTAACCAAACTCAAGTTAAATTACCGAGAATACAGCTGCCTGAGTTAAATAGTAATTACGATGATTGGCCCACTTATCATGACTTGTTTTTATCACTAGTACATAACAATACGTCGCTAAGTTTGGTACAGAAGTTGCAATACCTGAAATCAAGTATTACCGGTGAAGCTGAAGCCTTGCTAAAACATATAAGGGTTACGGACAATAACTACGAACAAGCGTGGAATACACTGAAAAATCGCTTCGGGAATAAACGAGTGATAGTAAATACTTTGTTGAAACGACTTACCGGACAAAAGGTAATTAAGACACCAACTGCAAAACAGATAAAGTCCTTGTTAGATACTCAACTGAATGTTTAAATAGTTTACAAAATCAAGATTTATCTATTGACAATTGGGACCCTCTAATTATATACTTAGTGGTTCAGAAATTAGACCCTGAGACCCTTAAGGATTAAGAGGAGCATACGTACACTCAGGAGTTTAACAAGTTACCCACTTTGAAAGATTTTTATATATTTTTGGAGTCTAAGTTCCGTACATTGGAGTTGGTGACCGCAAGTAGTTCTGCAGCCGTCTCAAAGGAGAAAACGAACAGAGATAAGTTATGCCATGCTTCTGCATCCACACCGGCGAAGACGTGTACAATGTGCAAGGAAGATCACGCCCTATGCCATTGTAAAGATTTTATAAAGCTTCAACCTACGGAGAGGAACGAGTTTGTTAAGAAAAATAGCCTTTGCCACAATTGTCTGGCACCAGGACACTCAGCCTGGAAATGTCGCGTACCTGTGTTCTGCCGTCGATGCAACCGCCGGCACCACTCACTGTTGCACCAGCAGAGATGTAACAACAAGCAGTCAGACAATTCACAAACTCCACACAGTCATATCGAAGGAAATGAACAAAAGAAAGAAGATACGAAAGAAGACGTCGCAATAGCATCACACTTCACGACGAAGAAGTCCACAGCTTTGCTGGCAACAGCACTAGTGTATGTAAGGGATGACAATGGACTTACAACAGTATTGCGCGCCTTAATTGACCAAGGGTCACATGAAAGTTTTATCAGTGAGAGAGCAGCACAAAGGTTACAAGATAAAACGCAAATCAAGCAGAGGAACAATCACCACAGTTGGAGGGAAACAGACACACATAAATCACATCGTAGAATTTGATCTATTATCTCGGTGCGAAGATGATTTCAAGATTACGTTGAAGGCATACGTCATACCCAAGAACTTAACCTCAAATTTGCCACCAAGACATTTCACCCACAAAATCGCTGACTGGCCGCATTTACAAGGCCTCGCTCTAGCAGACCCAAGTTACAATCAACCAGGGCGAGTGGACCTTTTATTAGGTGTTCAAATTTATGACATCATTCTGAAGGGCGGTCTGGTTAAAGGTCCATTAGGCTCCCCAAGTGCACAAGATACACGCCTGGGATGGATTCTTTTTGGAAAGGTGGAAGAAACTACTTATTCGAAAGATATTACCGGTATGCATCAACATATTGACATGGAAAATATGCTAAAATCTTTTTGGGAGGTAGAAGATGATAGTAAGATGAAACTAACAAAAGAAGAAGAAACCTGTGAGAAAATATACAAAGAAACATACAAGCGAACCGTTGAAGGAAGATTCGTGGTAAAATTACCACTAAAAACGGAAAAACCTAAGTCATGTGAAGGTAAAACTAGAGATATAGCATTGAGAAGATACATGCAACTTGAAAAACGCTTTGAGAATGATACTCAGTTGAGGGCGGAATACATAAATGTAATGAAGGAGTATATTGATCTGAAACACATGGAAATAGTTCCAACAAATGAGATAGATAATTCAGCAGTGTACTTACCACACCATCCAGTCCTGAAAGAAACAAGTGAAACAACGAAGGTTAGAGTTGTCTTTAATGCTTCGTCCAAAGGTTGCAATAATATATCTCTAAATGATGAACTACTGATAGGACCTCAGCTACAGGGTGACATAAGATATTTAGTCATGAGGTGGAGAATGAAACCTATCTGTTTTGTGTCCGACATCGAAAAAATGTACAGACAGGTGTTGGTGACACAAGAAGACGCAGAGTATCAGCGTATTCTTTGGCGTCAGCATGCAACTGAAACAATCCAAGATTATCGTCTGCTACGAGTCACATTCGGTACTGCTTCTGCCCCGTACCTTGCTGTGAAAACGCTGCAACAACTAGCAGAAGATGAAGGCAAAGATTATCCCATAGCAGCTGAAACCATCAAGCATGATTTCTTTATGGATGACCTAATGTCTGGACAGGATACAATAGAACAGGCTATAGAAGTAGCTAAAGATATTAGCCATATCCTACAAAGAGGAGGTTTCAAACTGCAAAAGTGGGCATCGAACAGTAGCAAATTTCTGAAACAATTTAAAGCTGAACAGCATAGTAAGCAAGTTAAAATAGACATGAAGTTGCATGGTACTGTCTGAACACTAGGTTTATCCTGGAATATGGGTGAAGACACTATTCATTATCATCTTGATTACGCCCTTATGACAGGAGTAGTAACCAAAAGGAAGATTTTGGCTGACGTTCACCGGCTTTTCGATCCATTGGGATGGCTGGCTCCGGCAATAGTACCTGCAAAAATATTAATCCAAAGTTTGTGGCTGAAGCACTCTGCCTGGGATGACGAAGTAGACCCTGAAACAGAAAAAGAATGGATTAGTATATGAGAAAGCTTATCACATTTGAAGGTTGTTGAACTGCAGCGATGGTTACAATGCACAAGTGAAAGCATGAAGACCGCTTCTGTACACCGTTACTGTGATGCTTCTGAAAAATCATATGGAGCTGTAGCTTACCTGAGGGTGCTGGGAGAAGACCATCAATACAAAACCGCTATAATTGCTGCCAAATCCAGAGTTGCGCCTGTAAAACCAATGTCACTACCGCGACTGGAGCTATGCGGCGCAATATTACTTTCAAAATTATTAAAGCAAATAAGTGAAGCCATGCATATTCCTACTAATCAAATATTTTCATGGACAGACTCGACAATAGTTTTGTCATGGTTGCAAGGTGATCCTTCAAGATGGCAGACTTTTGTGAGGAACAGAGTCGTAACGATAATCGATAACATCGGTAACAAATGGTTTCACGTAGGATCACAAGAAAACCCAGCAGATGTCGTATCCAGGGGCATGCTGCTATCAGAGTTGAAGAATTGTCAATTCTGGTGGGAAGGACCGGACTGGCTGAAACAAAAGGAAATAATATTTACCAGCATAACCACTTCGACGGACCTAGAAATGATAAGAGTTATAAACGTTAACATGGTGACAGAACAACAATCCGTCAAAGAGAAAACTTGGTCATCCCGCTTCGAGGAGTTATTGCAAGCAGTGACATATTGCAGACAATTCTTGAACCTGAAAAAGGAAAAAACACAGATTAGTATAAACACTGAAGAATTAGAAAGATCATTACACAAATGTATACAAATAACACAAAGGGAATGTTTTGAAGAAGAAATTAAAGACCTGAAAGAGAAAGGTAAAGTTAAGAACAGGAGTGCATTGAAGTCACTCAATCCATATTTGGATCGAAATTATATCCTCAGGGTGGGCGGTAGAATTCGACACGCTAATCTAGACATGGATAGAAAACACCCCATCATCTTAGATAATAAATCATATTTAACAAGACTGATTGTGACTGATGCACATATGGTTACTTTGCATGGAAGTGTACAGTTAATGTTTAATTACATTCGATCTAAATACTGGATTGTGAAAGGAAAAAGTTTAATCAGGGCTGCAGTGCATAAATGTTTGATTTGTGCAAAACAGCGGGCTGAAATTAGAACCCAGTTTATGGGGGACTTACCCAAAGAACGAGTAACACCGGCCCGAGCATTTCTGAACTGTGGTGTTGATTTTGCTGGCCCGTACCAAATCCTAATGTCTAGAGGAAGAGGCGCTAAAACGAACAAAGGCTATATTTCATTGTTTGTATGTATGGCAACTAAGGCCATACATTTAGAACTTGTTGGCGACCTGACATCTGAAGCGTTTATCGGAGCGTTCAGAAGATTTGTGTCACGTAGAGGAAGATGCAATCACATGTGGAGTGACCAAGGCCGAAACTTTGTCGGAGCCAACAAAGAGCTTGTTGAAGCCTGGAACGCAGCAAAGTTAGAATTCGAAGGTGATATAGTAAATACTTTGACCAAGGATGGGACGCAGTGGCATTTTATTCCGGGGTACAGTCCGAACTTCGGTGGGCTATGGGAAGCCGGCATAAAATCCACAAAATATAACCTCAAACGAGTCTTAAACAGTCACATGACGTTTGAAGAGATGACTACGCTTTTGTGCCAGATCGAGGCTTGTCTAAACTCGCGACCGTTGTGCCCCATCGATGATTCGGACAAAGATGACATGGAAGTACTCACTCCAAGACACTTCCTGATCGGGGAAGCACCAATCACCGGACCTTCACCAAACTTGAAAGACTTACCTGTCAGCAAACTATCTAGATGGCAGCACACTCAAAAGCTCTTGAATGACTTTTGGCAGCAATGCCAGCTGGAGTATTTAGCCAGACTACAGCAACGGCCGAAGTGGTTAAAGACAGTTCCAGACTTAGAGATTGGTCAGATAGTGCTCGTAAAGACGGACAATACAGTTCCAGGGAAATGGCCACTTGGACGCATTGTGGATAAACACCCTGGCCAAGATGCAGTTACTAGAGTGTATAGTGTGAAAACTGGTAACCACATAGTTAAGCGATCAATTGGTAAATTATGTCTTCTACCTGTAGACACATAGTTTAATTTTAATATGCATACCGTACCGTAGGTTTAATTAATTGTTGCATGTACTGAAGTAAGATTGATTTACTGAGCATTCAATTTCGTTAGTTTACAGTTGGTTATAGTTATGACTATCTACCATTTTGTTTCTCGTATTTGATTGTTTTTGGCAATATGTAAATTAATTCAATGTTACAATTTTATTTAGTTTAAAAGAACTTAAAGCTCTTTGGTGGGCGGTATGTTGGGAAGATTTATACCTGTACGTAGTTATGTGTAATCGTTTAACTAGAAGCATGTCTTATTAGAATAAGTATTTAGTTGAAAATAAAGCTTTGAAGCAAACACACGTCTTAATCACTCCACTTTCTGTGCCAACCGAAAGTGAACCTTAACGCATTAAACAATGACAAGCCTAGGTTTTATTTTTAATTTTTAGCTAGAGCTGCTAGTAGGTTAGGTTGTATAGGTATTAGACCTTGTTATAAACTATTGTTCTTCTTTTATGTTCTAGAATCACATTGTTAAAAATTTGAAATGCCAACCGATCTGAAAAGGAAGGGAGCCGGGGTCGTCCGACCAGTTTACTCTTGGTGCTCGCCTTGGCAGGAGGTCCTGAATTATATAGCGCTCGGTGGGACGGCTGTGTCCTCTAATAGTGTAGGCTGTGCTTGAAGACAAACAAGTCTACGCGTCCTTTTACACCGGACATCGTTCGAAAGTCGCTAGACCGGCGATGGCTACCCTTGGCGTCAGTTCTGGACACTGACGCAAGAAGATTCAAGTCCGACATAACCTTACGCAATATGTAGTAGGATAACGTCGTTGTCTGCAGTAAACTTGTGACGCCGACGGCTGGTAATTCTCAGCCCTCTGCCTGCCTTCTCTACCACGGCCTGCCCCTCCGAGGTCGGTGACGTGGAGGTCTGACTCGAGGACCCTCCTTTACAACCTGCGAACCTCTTTAGAAGAAACGCTTGGACCTTCAACTTTTACCCCGGTTTCCCTGGCCTTATATTCAACATTATTTTATTAATAATTATTTTACCATTTCCTCTTTTACTTTTTCTTTTAAACCGGGACTCCTCCAGTTCTGGTGATCGTTTCCTCCTTGACGTTACATTTTCCCCCTCCCGGGAAAATGTAACGTTACAATGGACAATGCATCTTACCATTCAGTTCAACTAGATAAAGCACCTACTCAAGCAAACAAAAAGGCTGATTTAGTGGCATGGCTACAAAGACAAGGCGTTGAAGCTAACATGAAATTGTTGAAAGCTAAATTGCTGGAACTGGTCAAAGAAAATAAACCTGCGAAACTAAAATATTAAATTGATGAATTGGCACTTCAGCATGGACACAAAGTGATAAGAACGCCGCCGTACCATTGTCAGTACAAGGCTAATGAGTTTGTCTGACGATGATGACATTGCTGAAAAAAGTTTGTGCCAAAATTACTAAAGAAGACTGGGCTAAAGTGGTAGAAAAAACTCGAAAAATAATAAAACAAGATTTTGACAGAGACGTCAATATTGATAATAGAATTGAAAATGAAATAATTATATTTACAGGTGACGATAGCTCAACTGACGATTTTGGCTCATCATCCGAAGAAAATGGTTGAAAGAAGATTCAATCACTATCACTTTTTCTTGATTTTTTTGTGATCGAGTGTATGTTACTAATTGTTTTTCGTACCATTTCAAAATACCTACAATATTAAAGTTTAAGTTAAATTTTCTAATCAAAACTTTAATCCAATGCTCTTTACAAATACATAATCGAATCGATCAAATACTCTTACAAACTTGAATCGATTTATCGTGAGTATCGAGTACCGAGTCGTATGGTTACTTCACTAGTTACCTCGCGATGACAAATGTCAAAACGGGCCTTTTATTTTTTGACAACTTTACTCATATTCACCTCCACAGTCCACACCATCTCCTACTCACATAACACACAGTTCCCAGTAAAATACTGTTTCCATGTCATTCCTTTGTTTTTATATTTTCTTTTTATTTTTGTAGAAATTTACACAACTTAAATAATAATTATATAGGTAACATGGGGAATGGCGGAGCATCGTAACACAAGCAAACTATTTGCTTAAAAGGATTCTCCCCATTGTAGGTAACTATAATAAGTTATTAAAGATGATGCAGTAAATTTTTTTTTTATGTTTGTTACCTCAGAACTCCGTTATTTATAAACCGATTTGAATAAATCATTTTTAATTTCAAAGGATATACTTTCATATTGGTCCCTTATAAATGTGGTCAAGTTCTGATGAGTGGTTTTTGAGTCAGCTTCATAATACGTATTTTTTTTTACTTAGTGTATGTTGCTGATGTTGTGATAAGTTCCATTCACTGTTATTTACGTTGCAAGTAGTGGTATACGCCTTTCTGTGGGGTAGGTATCACAAATAAAAAGTTAAAAATAGAAACTTTTTCACAAAGAAAAACCAATGACTCCAAAAAAATACACTACAAAGTGAAAATTAACTTTAATTTCGGAAGTCGGTCGTAACAAACGAAAATACGAAAAAAACACCAAAGACACCGACTTCCGAAATTAAAGTTAATTTTCACTTTGTAGTGTATTTTTTGGAGTCATTGGTTTTTCTTTGTCACCATGTAGTGTTTTTTTTTTTGGAAGTCGGGTGTAGTTTTTTTTGGGCAAATGTTTTAATTTTCAAATTAACTGTTCATAGTAGGTATCAAAAAATTCAATTTTTCTTTATTTGTAAATTAAAATGACTTAATAAATATACTATTAACATTAGCACGTCGTCGGTGACGCGAACCTTTAAGATTTCCCGCTACCAAAACTCGCTCAGCGCGCCTTAAGAAGTTTTCATTTCAAAAAGCCTGTTATAAATATAGAGAATCTAGGATGCAAGAGCAAGCGAAGCAAACTAATGAATTTGGGCGACTCTCTCGTGCGTAAGCTTCGAAAGGCTAAGGTTAGGGCCAAAGTCCCAAGAAAACGAGCATTTCCTCATAGCTCGGCAAAGTAGGTGTCTTTATGTTTAATGGTAAAAAGAAAACAGAACAAACAACACAGAAGACAACACGAAGACGGAAACAGAAGGTGGGGTTCCAAAATGTTCAGGCTCGCTTTGCTTGCTCTCGCGTTCTATATTCTTTTGATTCTTGAAATCTTCATAAGTCGATAAAGCAACTAATTCTTAGTTCTTTTAGAATGATCAAAAGAAAATCTAAGCTATCCGAGAGTGTGCGAAATGTTCATTCTGTCTACGTTCTCATAGTTGCTTGGGCTTTCCTGCATAAGTCGACAATGTACCTCCTACCCAAGGTGGTTTGTTCAAATGTTCGAGCTAGCTTCGCGCGCTCTCCTCACCCCACATAGTACGCGCAGCAGTACGTTCAGCAGTCGCGCTTGCGTCCACGAGTCCAACGGGGCTGTCTCGTGGTCGCAAGCGCGACTGCTGAGCGTACCTGATCTCTTACCGGTCATGTCGGATTGCCGTCGCGTCACTCCCACCGAATTATGAGTGTGAGAGAAGCGAGTGCACCTGTGTCTGCACGCACACTTGTGGACTATAATAGCTCCCGCGACGACGGCGGCGGCGCGCGGCGGCTCTCCGCTGAACATTGGTCGTCATGGCCGAAATACGACCACTTTGCCCGCATCATTAAATATGCCCCCCCCCCCCCCCCCCCTAGTAAAAGCCGCTTCCAAAATGACCTAGTCGCCGCCGCCGCGCGCGCCAGGTGCAGTGCTGTGCGCGTCACACTTGCGCCGCGTGCAACCTGCCCGCGCGGTGTCACGTGTGCGGCGCACCCGGCGCGCGTCACATTCGCGCCACCTCGCACGTGCTCTCCATCCGACACGGTGTCCCGCACTATTACAACACTATACCATTCCTATTATCCCGTGTGCCACGCGATTTCCAACCCTAGTAACGACACCTCTTCAAAGTTTGCAATCCCGTTACCCTCAAACAGGTTGTCGGTTCAATTATAGACTTTATTGCTTAAGGTATAGATGCTATTGTAAACGACAACGCAGGCTATCGATGTGACCCGGGCAGCGTTTTGGCAAACGGTGAAGGGGATGTTCATAATGCGTCCAGCGCGCGGCGTCGCGGTCGCGAGCAGTAACAATAACAATTGAGATTGATACGGTGTGATGACATTATAATATCATTCTGATGCGGGGCGCGTTCATACGAGTTAGCTAAGAGCATTCGTTATTTTATTTGCTACAAGTGAGGCCGGCGGTACGGCGCACGTGTGACACGCTGCCTGCCGAGGGCCGGGGCTACAACAATAAACCGTCATCCACTACTTGTCATAATAATCTTACTTGACGGGACCATATTGAGCTTTTTTTAACAATTTTGTTTAAATCCCCCAACTATTACGCCTTTTTCTATTGAGACGTCATGAGCGTGTTGATGTGGCTCGCCTCACTGGATATTAACTACTTATAAATACATTTTACCCGGTAGGTTCGCAGCGCGGTACATACAATTTACAAATTCTTTATGTACTCGTAGACCTCAATTTTGTAGAATTCCTGAAATTATTCACACAATTTTATGGTTTCAAGAGGTTACCTATTTGTGTTAAGACGCTAATGTTAATGAGAGAATAATCTAATGTGAGGGATTTAACAACGTCGCTTACAGAAGATCTCATGGTTGTACACTGTACAAGTGAACACGTGCTGGGATTGCTGTCCATCGCATTATTGATTACGGGCGAGATGCTGCTTTAGATAGGAGCACGTTAATGTTGTTTAATGCAACTTTGCAATCGCCGGAATATATCGCTGTGTTGCAAACCGCACGTGTGTGATCGAGTGCGCGATAACTGTTGGCTCGTTTGATGCTAATAGAATAAGTCCCGATAACGCGCCCGTGCCCTGCGCCCCCTGCCGGCACTCCAGCCCCGCGCCCCCCGCGCTCCCCGCGCCCCCGCACGCCCGGCGCCCCCCGGTAGGTGTAGGTCTCGCTTGCTGCACTTGTTATTACATTGCATTAGAAATTCTTAAATAAGGTAGATATCGCAACGTACTCAGGTCGAAGTAGTCCGTATCACCTGACAGTATGTGAAGAGGCGAGCGGTGCAGTGTCCGGCCCCGCGCGGGAGCGCGCGCGGGCAGTGCGCTGAGTCAATATTGTCTCGTCGCGTCGGAGAAATATATCTGACATACGGTTTCTAGTGAAAATAGCACCATCAAGGGTTGAATGTCCTGAACTTCTTTCTAAGCTGTCTTTGAATGTAGTAACTCTTATATGATTCGCGCAGTCAAAGCATTTAACAAAATTGTGCAGAACGAACACCCCTCAATTGATTTGTTTGTAAGGTGCTTGGCGTCCATCAGTACCTACTATTTTATCTAAAAAGTGTATTGTTTCTGATGCATCCTAAATAGAGGTTGTGCTTGCATTTCTGCCTATGCAGGTACTTTATGTAATAGTTTAATACTATACTTAGTTAGTTTTTGTATGCTTAATTTGATAGATAATCAATTTCAAAAGTTGTACAACAATACTCTACTTATTGCTATCTGTGGAGGCTTGTAAATGGCTTGTTGTGAATTACTTCACTATTACTTTTGTATTGTTAGCTGTAAGCCATCCAAACACAATAAAATAAATAAAATTAGTGCGCCTCTCAGCGACATTGAGCGGCACGTGTCCGGAGTGCTGTCCCTCCGCGCCTGTAGCCGCAGCATAGTGTGGTGGTGCGCGGACTATCACGAGCTCTGTGACGCATACACTCTATATTGAACTCTCGTTGTTCCCTATATACTGCTCGTTTTGCAATGAACTCAGTCGGTGTTTATGCAGCTGCGCGTCCTCCCGTTTGGACGTTGCCGATATTTTTTACATCGCCTCCGTACAATAGGTACAATAATAATGTAAAGAGCTTAAATAAAACAGTTTAGAGCACTCAATGAAATAACGATATGAGTACGTGCCTATATCATATGATGTGCAGTTAAACAGTTGTCCTGGTAGGCCGGCTTCTCAGATAAAATAAATAATACCTATATCATGTCAGTTACAATCAATTTGAAATTTCTTGTAAATAGGTTAGGCGAGTAAATTATACAATAATATAAAATACAACTAAAAGTCTGTTTTTTAATCTCGTAGACTAAACTGACATTACGAGTGTTGTCAGTTTATTGCAATTCTTAAATAGTGATGTGGCACAACCGAAACTTAGCGTTAATAAAATCAAGTATCGTTTTTTTATAATAAGTTATCCTGAAATAATGTGTAGGTATTTATTTAAAACGTAATAATACAAATTTAATCATGTAAAACATATATTTTTAATTGCTTAATTAATTACAGGTATTCGTTAATCTGATTCAGATAATGTCTCCATATCTGAGGAATATTCTGAATCATCAGAATCGCCACCTACTTTTATGATAAACCTATCAGTAACGTCGTCCGTTATATGGCCCAAATGACACATTTCATCTTCATTTTTAATTACATGGCCTACACAGTCTTTCCACCGCTGCGGGGTCACTTGACGAAGCCCTTCTTCAAAAAGGCTTCGTACTTCATTCATTTTGAATATTTTATTATTTTTAGCGACATGCCCCTTTACTTGAGCTAAATGATTTGAGCTTTCGTTTTTTTCTTGGCGATAGA
The DNA here is from genome assembly GCA_937001585.2 of Brachylomia viminalis. Lineage (NCBI taxonomy): Eukaryota > Metazoa > Arthropoda > Insecta > Lepidoptera > Noctuidae > Brachylomia > Brachylomia viminalis. The sequence goes on from OW443297.2 coordinate 28,302,648, forward strand.
GTTTCTTCATTACGCCTATGCGACGAAGTTGAAGGCTGAGCGTCCATCATAAATGGTTCAGCGAAAACAAACGTTACGTAACAAACGTTTGGTAACGTAACAAAAACATAAAACTTAACAAAAAACAAACAAGCAAAGAAACAGAAACAAACTCAACGAAAATATAACAAATAGCACTTGAAATTGTGTCAAGACACAAATGACGCATTCGAACACTTCAGAGGTTGCAGGACGAATAAGGTAAACAAAATGGCGTCCAGTGTTGTTCCTGTGAAATTTAGGGTTGCAGTATTCAAAATCTAACATTTTTAAAACTATCGTATTATCATAATTATTTTAAAAATTGCAGTTGTTTGTATGGTGTCAAGTTCCATAATTGCCGTATTTTTTAAGTTCTGTCGTTTCGTAAGAGAAAAGGGTTAAGATTGCCGTTTTAACGCGTACGGGAACAACACTGATGTCGTCTATCATTTTTTTTTTGTTTAATTTTAAGGCATCGAAACATGGTCGGATTACGCATGGCGTTGCGTGGTCAGATTTCCCTGGCAGCCAGGGAAATCTGACCACGCAACTGGCAGTTTGTAGCACGTCGTGCGGCCGTGTGTACGTACGAGAATTTTAAATATAAAACTTTGAATGAAAATAAAATTCATCTAATAAAGATAAAAAGTTACGATTCAACAAACCGGTATCGTAGGTACAACACTGCACAAAAGAGCTGGCAACATTATTTGTAAATTTGACATTTGCATGTGTCAATTTAGTCTACGAGATTAAAAAACAGACTGTAGGTCCTCTCAAATTGTTGTAATGTTAATTACAGATTAAGTACCTGCAAGGAACGAAACTGACTACCGACCGGCACTATGTTGCTGTAGCCACTTGTTGCACTCCACAGTGCACCGTGCACAGTGCACGCACGCCGCGCACGCGATATAGATAAAGACATACATAGCATATTCACAAACTCTCCACACCCGCGTAGCCGTCGTCGTAGCGCCGGTACTACGAGACTACGACATGGCGCGCGCGGCGTAGGCGTGCTACACGCGGTGGCGGTGCTACTAAAGTGTACTTTAAACGTCAGCCTGTACATACGAGTACTGATATTTTAAATATTGTTTTAGACGGATTTCGTATCGGATAGTTTTAGAACTCAAAGGGACTTCGGTCTTCGCACAAAAACTTGACACTTGTTCAATGTTCAAGGCTGTCCAGTTTCATTCTTACGTCGAAGTGCGTACATAAATATCCTTCGCAATGACATTCGGTCGAATGCGGCACCCAGTTAATTATGAATACAATTTAAATAACAATACCATCATGAAAACAACAGCCATGAAATATCTGGGAGTCACATTCCGCCGAAACCTCACCAGCCACGACCACGTTGCTCCGGTAGCTAAGGAATGCTACCAAAGGTTGGGTTTTGTTCTGTGTGATTGCCGCGATTTTCGCTCCGACAAGCCGTCAAAATAATATGTAATACACTCGTACGTAGCAAATTGGAATCCAGCTCCTGCGTGTGGAATCTACACGAAAGTTTCTACGCGCTTTTATTGAAAAAAGTACAAAAGGCGTTCCTTAGGTTTCTCTATAAGCGTAAAAATGGCTAATATCCTTATCTCTATAATTTCTTTTGGGATGCCTCGGATATAACTCGTTAGAGGTAAGGTGAGCGAAAGACCAGCTCACTATAGCCTGTAAGACGCACCGTGGCACTATGGACGCACCTGATCTGCATGCTGTGCTGGCTCGCTTCGTTGTCCCAGACAATTATTGCCGCGGCGGAAAGCACAGGCTGTTGCTGTGCCTCCGTGTCGCAGTGTTGCGCGTACTGAGCTCCGGCACCACGTACTCTGGCCGTAGTTAATGATCTCTTGGACTCTTACGCCAACAAACGATCTGTTGGCGGACGAATGGACGAATGATTTGATCAGCATATCAGCCGGTCCATTCTGTAACCATCTCACCGTGAAAACATAGGTGAAGTGAGCTATCATTGCATCTGATGCTAGGGATTGACACTTGACTGATTGGTCTTTAATTTTTTAATAGGTGTTAAATCATCTTAATTAAAGAAATAAATAATGTTCGTGTTGAACAGTGTTCTTTATCCTAAACAACTGATAAACACGTTTTAGTGGTACGGTTTGCGCTGGTATTAATTAATGCACTCCAATTAATTGTGCTGTTTTTAAAATAAAAAATATTTTGTCCATAAAATAGGTACCTATGTACATTCACATTTAGAAAAATATTAAAGTATCAAGAATAACGAATCGGAGCAGCAGCAGTTTCTATGCGGGGTCCCCTTTCAACACGTAACTGTTCGTAGCCTCCCTCGCGTCGCGCTAATCTGTATATCGTTTAGATAAACAGTCACACAATGTTCATTAATTGAACGCGATGCAACATTTCGTAGATTATACACTCCATACCATAATATAACAATTGAAGTGCGTAGGACTACTACTATACACTCCATACCATAATATAACAATTGAAGTGCGTAGGACTACTACTATACACTCCATACCATAATATAACAATTGAAGTGCGTAGGACTACTACTATACACTCCATACCATAATATAACAATTGAAGTGCGTAGGACTACTACTATACACTCCATACCATAATATAACAATTGAAGTGCGTAGGACTACTACTATACACTCCATACCATAATATAACAATTGAAGTGCGTAGGACTACTACTATACACTCCATACCATAATATAACAATTGAAGTGCGTAGGACTACCACACTACTCGACACGTGCACACTGCCAATGCACAGTCATTTTATCTATTCACACTCTTTCGATCGTACGAGAAGATACATTAGTGATCTTTACCCTGTGAGTAAAAGATACAGGGAGGCGATTATCTGCTAATAAAAGTGTTTTTCTTTTCAGCTGACGAATAACGCAAGGCTAGAAGTGCGCGGTACGTCTTGGCGTGACGTGGAAGAGAGTAGTGACGTATCGTGACGTACCCGGTGTGTGGACACTTTGTGCGCAGTGATACTACTAGTCAATTGTGAATTATGAACTGATGAGTTACGAAACTAAATTGTATGCACACTAAAGCGCCTTATACTAATCGACCGCATCTGTAAACGTATCGAGCGGCCGCCGCCCGCCGCCGTGCGGCCTCGTGCGGCGACTGTGCTGGACTGATACCTGGAGCGGCATTTGCGGGTCACGACATCCCTGCAGAGTTTTAGATATTTATCTACATACATATTATTTACCTGCTAACGTAAACTGTACATAAATCATTGAAATATTATATAATATAGCGATTCGTGGAAACTGTATTGAAATCATAATCGCTTGAGGCCCTCGCGCACTACCCGATATCACGGTGGCACCGACCAGTTGCGGCCAAACGTTTAGGGCCCTCGCGCACTACGCGGACCACGGTGGCACCAACCAGTTGCGGCCGAACGTTTAAGGCCTTCACGCACTACGCGGACCACGGTGGCACCGACCAGTTGCGGCCAAACGTTTATGGCCCTCGTGCACTACGCGGACCACAGTGGCACCAACCAGTTGCGGCCGAACGTTTAGGGCCTTCACGCACTACGCGGACCACGGTGGCACCGACCAGTTGCGGCCAAACGTTTAGGGCCCTCGTGCACTACGCGGACCACGGTGGCACCGACCAGTTGCGGCCGAACGTTTAGGGCCTTCACGCACTACGCGGACTACGGTGGCACCGACCAGTTGCGGCCAAACGTTTAGGGCCCTTGTGCACTACGCGGACCACGGTGGCACCGACCAGTTGCGGCCAAACGTTTAGGGCCCTCGCACACTATGCGGACCACGGTGGCACCGACCAGTTGCGGCCGAACGTTTAGGGCCTTCACGCACTACGCGGACTACGGTGGCACCGACCAGTTGCGGCCAAACGTTTAGGGCCCTTGTGCACTACGCGGACCACGGTGGCACCGACCAGTTGCGGCCAAACGTTTAGGGCCCTCGCGCACTATGCGGACCACGGTGGCACCGACCAGTTGCGGCCGAACGTTTAGGGCCTTCACGCACTGCGCGGACCACGGTGGCACCGACCAGTTGCGGCCAAACGTTCAAGGCCCTCGCGCACTACCCCGGACCACGGTGGCACCGACTGGTTGCGGCCAAACCTTTAAGACCCTCGTGCACTACACGGACCACGGTGGCACCGCCCAGTTGCAGCCAAACTTTGTGTACCTATCTTACTTTAGTAGGAACGTCCGCATCTTGGTCGGACCTTTTGCGGCCAAGATTGCGGCTACGACCACAACCAATCGTGGTTGTGGCCGCGTAGTTCACGAGCTCCCTTCCCTCCTTATCCTTTTAGATGCGACTTAAGATGAGCGAGGGCATAGAGTGAAGAAAACCGTTTATCTAAGTATTCTACAGCGATACAGTATTCTTGATAAAAATATTCTTCCTATATGTAGGTACCCACCTAGAATATTTATTTAAGAATAACAAAAATCGTTAGTATTCTACGGTGTTCCTGACACGATTAAATATACGCTCAGGGTCGTCGCTCATCCGTAGGTATGTGTCTGAACAATATTAAAATACCTTTCACCTCGGTAGGCTGAAAATTACTGGCTGAAAATTATTCCGTGTAAGGATGTAGGTGTTTATTGTTTTTTTTATGATACACGCGTATTATAATATACAGTTGTATTCACGCGGACCCCGCGAATATCGGGTGGTTTTGTATCCACGTGGCGGCCCGCGAGCATCGGGTGGTTTTGTATCCACGTGGAGGCCCGCGAGCTTCGGGCGGTTTTTAATCCACGTGGGGGCCTGAGAGTATCGGGCGGTTTTGTAAGCACGCGGAGGCCCGCGAGCATCGGGTGGTTCTGAACATTGTTACTTATTTGTAGGCTACTTTGTTTTGTTTAGTCTCTGTATTAGGTCATATTTACTGGAGGCCTTTAGGTACTACTTATTTAGACATTTTAGAATAAAAATTGTGAACTACTTAATTTGATGTTTTATTATCTGATCCTATTCTGGCCTACGGAATAAGTATCACCCTATATCTCGCCCTACATCCCCACATACACGTGTGATTCCTAACTCACCAGCGCTCTCCTGCCCTTATCCCAAAGTATTAGTGGTCGGCGCAACTTGTGCTTATCTTCCATACTTCTCTATTACTTGTAGTCACCTCTCTCTCTAGCCATATCATCTTTGTAGTCACCTCTCTCTCTAGCCATATCATCTTTGTAGTCACCTCTCTCTCTAGCCATATCATCTTTCACACAGTCCATCCATCGTTTCTTTGGTCTTCCCCTACTCATATAGCCATCCACATTCATACTAAAAATTTCCTTCGCATCACGTGCCCATACCATGACAACCTATGTCCTTCGCATCACGTGCCCATACCATGACAACCTATGTCCTTCGCATCACGTGCCCATACCATGACAACCTATGTCCTTCGCATCACGTGCCCATACCATGACAACCTATGTCCTTCGCATCACGTGCCCATACCATGACAACCTATGTCCTTCGCATCACGTGCCCATACCATGACAACCTATGTCCTTCGCATCACGTGCCCATACCATGACAACCTATGTCCTTCGCATCACGTGCCCATACCATGACAACCTATGTCCTTCGCATCACGTGCCCATACCATGACAACCTATGTCCTTTGCATCACGTGCCCATACCATGACAACCTATGTCCTTCGCATCACGTGCCCATACCATGACAACCTATGTCCTTCGCATCACGTGCCCATACCATGACAACCTATGTCCTTCGCATCACGTGCCCATACCATGACAACCTATGTCCTTCGCATCACGTGCCCATACCATGACAACCTATGTCCTTCGCATCACGTGCCCATACCATGACAACCTATGTCCTTCGCATCACGTGCCCATACCATGACAACCTATGTCCTTCGCATCACGTGCCCATACCATGACAACCTATGTCCTTCGCATCACGTGCCCATACCATGACAACCTATGTCCTTCGCATCACGTGCCCATACCATGACAACCTATGTCCTTCGCATTACGTGCCCATACCATGACAACCTATGTCCTTCGCATTACGTGCCCATACCATGACAACCTATGTCCTTCGCATTACGTGCCCATACCATGACAACCTATGTCCTTCGCATTACGTGCCCATACCATGACAACCTATGTCCTTCGCATCACGTGCCCATACCATGACAACCTATGTCCTTCGCATTACGTGCCCATACCATGACAAGCTATGTCCTTCGCATTACGTGCCCATACCATGACAACCTATGTCCTTCGCATTACGTGCCCACACCATGACAACCTATGTCCTTCGCATTACGTGCCCACACCATGACAACCTATGTCCTTCGCATTACGTGCCCATACCATGACAACCTATGTCCTTCGCATTACGTGCCCACACCATGACAACCTATGTCCTTCGCATTACGTGCCCACACCATGACAACCTATGTCCTTCGCATTACGTGCCCATACCATGACAACCTATGTCCTTCGCATTACGTGCCCATACCATGACAACCTATTTCCACACAACTTTTTGTCGTCACTTTCAAACTTCCTCTTATATACTCATTTCTTATTATATTCATTCGCATAACACCACAGACCCCTCTTAACATTCTCATCTCAGCTGTATGCAATTGCCTTTCATTCATCCCTTTTGCAGCCCAACATTCTGATTGCGCGTCATCAACTAGCTTTCATTCAATCACTATAGCCCCAGAACTGGTAAGACCGCCGAAATCGCAGAACATATAATTGGTTTTGTTTCTGCTGATTTTCAAGCCAACATCCTCCAGCTTTTGTTTTTTTTTCCCTTTTTCCAATTTGCTCGGGATCTCATGTCCATCTTCATCGACAAGAACAATGTCGGTGGCAAATGCCACTGTACTGCACACTTCCTGTATGGCCGGCGTCAGAGCATCCATAATCACCAGGAAGAGGTAAGGACGTAAAGCCGACCCTACAGCCACACTGAACAACGGTGTTGCCAACAGCCGACCGGACGTAAGTACGAGATTGACTGTACAAACATAGCACGATTGACTCTACATGCTTCCCGGGCAAACCTTTGTCTTTCAAGACCCACCACAACATATCCTAAATCAATGAACACCATGCGCAAGTTCTTGTGTGCACGACTGTACTTCTCGCACCATTGGCAGAGTGCTAAAGTGGCTCCATTGTTCCTCTACCTGGCATAAACCCAAACTGGTTCGGGGTGAGCTCGCTCTCCGCTCGCGATCCTTTCTCTATAACTTCCTGCCATACCTTCATACTATGTGACAGTGACTTCATATACGTCGTCATGCTGCCAAAGTTACCTAATTGCACAATAATACAATTTGAGATAAATCAATTTGAAAGTTTACTGTAGATTGTTTTGTTAATTAAATACTAGCTTTCATTAATATGTTTAGTTCTATTTCGATGCGTTATTTATCCGTCTGTAAAAGGCAAGACTAGTTGATTCGATTATCCTTATCAAAACAGAGTAAAATAAAATAAAATCTCCGAGAGGAGTGCTTATAATCACTTTTGGCCGCCAATTATCAAAAATAGTTATTTGTTAAATTTGAACCTTTACGTCTAACAATTGTAATAATGCATAGAAGCAGATATTAATTTTACCATTATACATTAATGTAGAAAATGTTGTGTCTATTGAATGTTATCAGAAGAACAGAAAAACTAGTTAGACATGATTTTAGCTAGTTTTACCTGACGAAAAAGTTAAGACTTTTCATTTATTCTTTTTATACATTTTGTCTGTACACGTTAATAATCCGAAACTACCGAACGGATTTGGATAAAATTCGGTAAGGAGATAGATAAGGCAAAGGCTACTTTGTATCCCACTCATGGATAAAAGCCTCTTTAAAGTTTAATCTCTGAAACTTCTGAACGGATTTAGATGATAGTTGGTAGGTAGATAGATAAGACACAGGATTAAGACATAGGCTACTTTGTAACCTACTGCTGGACATTTCTATTGAGCTTGATTTTAAAAGATCAAAGTTAATAATTACTTAATTATCGAGTTTAACGTACCCACTCAGTAGAATGATAACTACAGTTATTTTGAAACTCCTATTATAATTGAAAGAAGAAAGAAAGAAAATGCGTTTATTGGCATTACAGCAAAATAAATACACCTTAATACTATAAAAACAGAATACAAAAATTATAATGCCAAACGGGCCTCAGCTCAGCATAATGTCAGATGACAACACAAGGTGTACCACCTGACGCTGATTTTCAGCTGCAACCCACGAGTGCCATACGCTGGAATAACAAAACATAGGGAAGCTTGTGTGTTGTGTGTGTTGTATTGTGATTAAATAAAGTGAGTGAAAAAAAAAAAAAGTAAAATAAATAACCAATATGTGCGTATTACCTATATAAAAAATAAATAGAAAATACCCATAGGACAAAATTGTGTGACTGCATTGTTCCCCTTAATTACGAGATCCATACAATTGGTAAAGTTGACAAAATTAATAAAAATTATAAAATTGATACAAAAGATGGTTTTATATATATAGCAGATATGTCGGCTCGAACATTTTCAAAATCCTTTTGATGGCTTAAAAGAAATTCTTTTAATTTCAATTTAAAAGTCGAGCAAGTTTTACTGTACTTTATGGGAGGAGGGATATTGTTCCAGCATTTAGTAGCTGCGTAGCGAAAGCTGCCTCTAAAGCCGCCGACTTATGCTGTGGGATGGAAAGCTGTTGAGAACATTTTCTTCCCTCACCGATTCTGTGTCTTCTTGTCCACGATAATTTTTCATATAAGTAAGAAGGAGATTGAGACTTGAATAACACCAAAGAGTAAGTTTGCCATATGGAGTTTACGTCTAGCTTTCATTTTTTAAATGATGTGCTCGTTGAGGAAAGGCGTAACATGTCCCCTAAAGGGAATGATGGGCTAGATCGATTTGTAATCAAAACTATACCATTTAAAGATAGAAAACGAAAAACTATTGTGAGCTAAACATATTTTTTTTATTAAGAAGTTTTAACATTTTATAAGTTTAATTATAGAAATAATAAAAATAAAAACAATTTATCATTCATTCATTAGAATCTGTCTCATCTGGATCAGAAAATGTATCACCCGGTAGGCTATCCTTCGTACATTCGTCGGTTTTCAATGACTCGTACCAAGCATAATATTCTTCGGGGATCACGCCCTTTTTGCAAAGATAATTTGAATAAGATCTCTTTTTTTTGCGGTGCTGCTCGGTAAAGGTGCATCATACAATTGATGCAGAGCAGGCAAGGTCACAGGAATGTTGCATTCTGTTGTTGGGTCTGACAACGCCTGCTGGAAATCATCTAAAGCCTCCAATTCATCTTTCGTTTACGAGCGCTTCTTGTCCCATATTGGTGAGTATTTTTAGAAACAGCGTTCTAAGCTTTAGAGACTTCTTGTTCATTTGGATTAACATCGATACATAAGAATTCGTTTGCCATGTCGTAATTAAAAGTCTCTAGTTTTCGTCCGGTTTGAAATCATTTCTTGTCCCAACTTTTTGAGATCTTTAAAGTCATTAAACTTGAATTCCTTGACATAATACGGACTTTTTGTAACTTTCTATTTACCTTGTTTGTATATTTTCTCCGATCTAGCCCTTTTAAAAACATTAATCCATTCTGAAATTGTAAAGACTGACGTATTAGCTTTCGCTGTTTCTATGCTTGAGTGCATAGAGTCTGCTTCCATGTATGTGTGGCCACTTTCTATAAACTTTTGCTCAATGACTTCGAGATGGCCAATTGTTTGAACTGCCCACAACAAAATAGCAGCGATGAATTGTTTGCGATTTTGACCACCGCACGTATCAGAAAATAAGCTCACATCAGTTATGTGCTGAGGAATGCATTCTGATAGGTAATGATATTCCTTTTTTCCCGTTCATTTCAGTCCATGTAAAGCAGAACGCTTCATTTGGCAAAGCACTTTCGTAAATGGTCAAATTGTATACAACTAGTTTGCGCGTGTAGTACAGAAGACCAATGTCACAACTTGGCATTTGGAGTATGACCTTTTTTTTTGAGGGTGGGAAATCATCAAATAATTTCTCCCGGTCTGGGCAGAGCAGGAGGGCGTGTCAGACTCTTACTTACTAAAACCCACCCGTGTTCCTTCGGTTGCCTGTGCCAGGGGCCACGGTATTATCCCTCTCGGACTTTCCCGCAACCCTAGCAGGCATCGGCCCTAGCGGACCCCGTCATTGGTGCTGACATCTCTTTCTCCTTGTCATCATCTCTTTCTCATTCTCATCTCTAGGTCCTTATCGAACGGCGAGCTGCCCATTGCTCGCCGTTCGGAAGCCCACGCCTACGGTGGCCGGGAATCGGCCTGCGATTCCCGACGCCCAGGGCGTCTCCTGTGGCGGCTAGGCGCGTGAGGGCAGGAATTTAGCCTCTACCTCACGCGTTCCGCCTCCTCCTTCGCGAACATTACTGCTTCGCAGAAGGAGGTGACGGCTTCCCAAGCCCTCTCGTTCCGTACCATGGCCTGGACCAGGGCCGGACGCGAGAGATCGCCACCGCCAATCGCCTCCACGAGGACACGGCGGTGCTCCGCCCAAGCCGGGCAGTCCTCCACCGTATGCTCCACCGTGTCCTCCGGGCGATCCACACAGTGGTGGCCGAAATTAATTAAATGCGTTAGTTTTCCACCAAAACATTATTTCATGCTGCGTATTAAGGGCGCGGGCCAAAATGAGTTAAAGTTAATCATTTAATTTTTGCTGACGTATGTTATTAAAGTTTTCAATAAGTAAATATTTTTCCAAAACCGGCGGCAATTGAAATACTATGGCAGAATAAATCATCCGTGGACCTGCTCCTGTGCGTAAATGAAAAAATCAATTAAATGAGTTTAATATTATTTAGCATAATATCGAACACAATATCGTTAAACAAATTTAATCGTTTTTGTCAGGCGAAATTTTACAGAAATGGATGAATTACACTTTTTGTGCACAGAGTATCTCGGCAACTAATGGGTTTCTGCGTTTATCCGATATTGGCAGACGACAGAACTGACAAAACTGAATCGTTGCTATTTTTAACACATAATTGACCAAAATTGCAGATAACCGGTTTTGGCAGCATGACGGCGTATATATGCGAGAGTTATATGTCCTAAGTGTCACATTAGGATGGGGAACCAGAGAAAAAATAATTATTCTCATAAGGAAAACAACTGCAAAGTTAAGAAGTGATCAATTTATCTAACGTTTGTTTTATTTAATCCTCCGAATAAAAATAAAAATGCCCGGGCCCTGAAGGCCAATTCTCGTACCTACGTACTTAAACGAATTCAAGTCGCAATTTCATCTCAGCGACAATCATTAAGCGGTTTTTTTTTTTGACATATTGAGTGCGGGATTAGAATGAGAAAGTTCTTATTTATTAATTTTATTGTATTCGGGAAACTTACAGCTAACTTATACAGTGACACAATAAACCAACAACAAGGAAATATAAAATACAAGGTGGCGAGTACCTTATCACATTAAATTATTATACCACGTATATATACTACATACTTAGACGATATACAAAATTTGAATGAAATACATTCACAAAAAAGAATCTGCTGTTCCATACATGTTGTCGAGCTACGTGTAACAAAATGTATGGAACAGCAGATTTCTTTGCTGTTTCCGAATATGTTAATTACTCATTTTGGACAAAATTGTCAGTTACGGCCTTCTTTCTTATGACGGCAGTATAGCAGAACATGGGAACAAAACATATTGGGCTATGGCTTTGGGTGGCTATAGTGCATTGGTTACCTAGACCTGTGGAGGATCAATGATTTATTGTACACGGAAAAAATGGCAGGGGGTGACTTGCATACTCAATAATGGGCCCCGGAAATTGTCGCTAGCACTTAGTGACATAGCGACAAGGGGGCAACATATCCTGAGGTGCTTCAGGAGTGGAGAGGTATTCCACGACTATCAGGACAATCCCAGAGCCCGGAAGATAGTCAAGATCCCTACCAGTACTTACTGGAATACTTCCTTCCTCCGAGTACGTTCGCTCTTGTGAATCTCCACTCAAGCCAACCAATAATGGCAAGAAAGAGGTGGGAGCTCTACTCCTCGTCAGTGTTCACTCCAGCCGGTCAATAAGGGCAAGCCAGAGATGAGGAACAAGATTTGTCCCGGGAGATAGGGTCCGTGGGGTCGCTACTGCCCAACAGCTCACCACATGCTGCTCTGTGGATTTCTGTATCTCTCTTGGTCTGGCTCCTCACACTAACCTGTTCCAGCAAAGTAAACTCTACCGGCACAGACCTAGAGTTCGGAGCGCGCAAGCCCCACCTTGACGTCAACGTAGAAATACGGCGGTGGGGTTGTTATTACCATTAATATAAAACTGAAGGCCATTTACAAGTTTCCACAGACTAAGTCCAAATATAAAAAAGGAGAAAAAAAGGTCGGTACAAAATACCTTTTACATAAATTAGGAAAAAAATTGTACACGATCGACAAATACAAACTAAAAATAATTTAGACGTAAACAATTACTTTTCCGTAAAAGCTTTTCACCAACATATGCTTAAGCCGACAGACACTGGTATTGAATATACTTTGTCAGCGAATAAAATCCTAGTACATAAATACCTACATAAAGATTTTTCAACTGTTCATAATAAGCAATATAATTAGCATTAGAAATACCGAAGTGTCTTGTACTTCCTGTGTGAAAAGTCCTGCCCTGCGAAAAAAAAAAGATTGCTGGCAAAGCTCCTGAAAATCAGTTTTATTTTAATAATTCATAAAGTAAAGTATCTATTGAGTTTACGTCAATTTATGTTACCCACTTGCCAAAAGTTTATTTCTAAGCCACCCTGAACAAATAGGTCTTCCCCAAAAAATTCACGCATGTCCAAATAGCTAGTTCTCACTTCAGATATTATACTGACACGTTCCTGTGGCTGAGAAAAAAAGAAGTACATAGGTACCTACCTGTTCTTCTCGTGTCTGCATGGACGAAATTCGACGACACATCTTGATAATTGTGTCGAGCTGAACATGTCCTACCATTCCGTAGTACGGACGGTGCATTTATCTTGTAGGTATGTGTGCCCGCCATCCGGTCCCCGCAGCTGCGGTAGTTGTAAACGTAACCACAGTAACAATAGTTTAATCACGGAGCGATTTGCGGAGGGCGTTCCGGAGATTTACGGAGGCAGGGAGTGGAGCAACCCTCCGCCCTGTGGCGCCAGGGAGTGCCGTATATATCGAGCACAACCCTCGCGGCACGCGACAGTCGCATGCAACCTGCGCCCGCGCACCTCGCTGGTGGAGCAGTGCTAGTGTCTGTGAACACGCTGCAGAAAGGACCCGGTGATGTCGCGAGTGCTGTGTAGGCGCGGCGTGGCGTGCGGCGCGGTGTCGCGCGCCTTCGACGCCGACCACCTGCTCGACGCTCTGAAAGGAAAGGACTCTGAACATGTAAGTAGCTACCACCTGCTCTATGATGCGTAGGTACCTATCTACGAATATCCTGAATCCTGCGATTAGTACTGCTGTGGCTGTGCTTGCTTTCTGTGTTGACAGGTTCCCGTCCATTTGGCTATTACAGCGATGAACGTAATCAGATTCCTACAAAATGATTTTGATTTAGGTACCTATAGACTATAGGCTTATGAGATGCCACGCTGTAAGAGAGAACTTGACGCGAACTCAATTTTCAGTCCTAGGCATGCGTCCTAGAACCTTAACAGTGACAAAAACAAAAGTGGGTTTATTGGTTACATAGACAGCTGTTTGTGTATCTGATCAATTATTGAGAACGACGTATTAGATACAGGTATTACCTTCTTGGGACTAGTCCCAAGAAGGTAATACCTGTATCTAATAGATAGACAACCTCTGCGACGAACTCAGAAAAAATTAGATTAGGTAGCATACCTACTTAGTTATCTTGACTTCGATCACGAGCTTGTCCATATGCGGGATGCAGCCAAAGTCAAAGCATTTATTTCAAATAGGCACATAAAAGGCACTTTTGAACGTCAACATTTACATTTAAATATAATTGATTCTAGTCGCCCCTTCCAAAAGGTAGTTTCGTATGGAGAAAAATGGGCAAGAAACTCCACCGTTACTCTTTTAAAATGTGTTTCAATATTTTGTATAGGTACATTAATTATATAATTATATGTTAAGACGATGCACCTATAATAAAAATAACCCTACCAAAATAGGTAACAAAAACTTTTTTTACAAAAAAAAACAACCGACTTCCAAAAAAAAACACTACTAAGTGAAAAATAACTTTAATTTCGGAAGTCGGTGTCTGCATCTGTATTTTAGTTTTTTCCACCGACTTCCGAAATTAAAGTTATTTTTCACTTTGTAGTTTTTTTTTTTTGGAAGTCGGTTGTTTTTTTTTTGTAAAAAAAGTTTTTTATATTGTACTTGTTGCTATGGTACCTACCCCACATCAATTCGAAAACAATCGGTTTACACGTACACGTCCATTTGAAGGCGGTATTTTTTTATTTCAAAATAATTTATAGTTGTTTTTTTTAAACCGCTCTTCCGATTTTGATCAAATTTATATCGGCCCACCTCTAAAGTATGACCTACCAAACAAAAAAAAGAATTTTGAATATCGGTCCACAATTGGCGGTGTAATCGCGTAACAAACACACAAAAAAAAACATACCGTCGAATTGAGCCTTTTTTGAAGTCGGTTAAAAAGAATTTAATAAACGTAGCAATGATATATAAGTTAATTAAGTGATAGATACATGGTGTTCACATATTTACAAACATTGTAAAAGTATACGATTTCCCAAATTATGTAAACAAGTAATATGTCAGTGTGTGAGTTAAAGTAATCACAGAATGTAAATCAATGTCATAAAAATAATAAACTATACAATTAAAGTAGCAACAAGTTTAATTTTGTCTAGACCCTAGATTGTCCTATGGCGCAGGACCAGCATGTTCCAAGCATTCTTATCCTGGATATAATCCTCTAATTTGTAATTTATGCTTGTTTACACAGTGAACATTTTATTTGAGTTTTAAATTTTCTTTCATTTAATTGCAACAGCGTTGGGACAGATGTATCGTCTTACCTTAGAAGCACAGTACAGGGTGGAAAGTTTAAGTGGGCCCTGAAGGGGAAGTACCTACCTAAATATTGATTCTACCAATTTTTCTCAAAGCAAACACCGTTTTTTTTTCAAAAGGAATACAAAAAAGTTTTTTAAAGTCGCTAGCCTAAGCCGGGAATCGAACTCGCAAATGCGAAAAAAAAAACATACAGTATGACACCATTCGAAAGGGTCAACCATAACTATATCCGTCAAACAAACGTTCAGAAACATCATGCAATCTTACTAATACTCGTATGCGCTTACAAATGCATAATATTAAGGCCATATATTTATAGCCAATTACTGGTTATTTACATTATTTTGTTACATTTTGATGATTTTCATTCAATTTAAGACGGAATGTTTATTAGAGATATGTTATCTATGATTGACGCTAGCGATAAGTGCCATACAATACAAGTGTAAGTATGTTTTCGCATTTGAGTTGTTTCAAATCCCGGTTCAGGCAAGCGACTTATCAAAAATTATTGTAATGCAGTTATACTTACTTTTGAAAAAATTATGTTCCCTTGAATAAGAATTTGTAGTATCAATATTTAAAATTTAAACTCAAACCAATTATTTCAAATAAACCAATTACAGGCACTTTTGAATTGTCAACGGGTCGGTCAGTCAGAAAGATGTAGCTAGTTGCCTATTCCAAAGCATAGTAGGTACCTACCTATGAAGAAGAACGGGCAAGAAACCCGGTAAATGGAGCTCTATAGTACTCGTACATAGGACTCACACCTGTGCTATGCAATTATATAATACAAACGAGATTGAATTTATACAATGCAAAGATAGTCTTACAATCTTCAGCAGCTTCAAAAGTATTTTCAAATGTTAATCAATTAGTAGTGGTTGTAGAGTACTAAGCATTTTTGCCAGCGATACTGTAATCCCCAACTTACAATATGCCTGCTTGCATAGTGTGCGTTTTATCCAAGACTAGCTGCGCCCCGTGGGTCCTAAAAGTCTCGATCCCATGGAAATATCGGGATATATGTAAATTATCGGATGTCCTAATCCACGTCATGGTCTATCCATATGCCAAATTTCATTCAAATCCGTTCAGCCGTTTTAGCGTGTAAGCGTAAGAAACGAACATACAAAAAATTTATTATGTTCTCTTTATTATTATTACCATATTCATTTATTTCGGATTTTCAAAAACATCCATATAGATACTTAGTTGTTAGTACCTAACACAGAAATGCTTATAAGAAACTAGTGTTAGTAATGACAAGAAAATACACTTTTCATTACTCATATTCGGAAAGTAGGCCTGAAGTTGCCTGAGAAACGGGTTGAAAGTAATACTTTTCAGCCCTAGGAAGAATCGTTTTCAACTGACAGCTGTCAAATTATTAAAAAAAAAATTAGCGAACATTGCGATACTGACTAATGTTTTGGGGGAACTCGACTGGTAGAGAAATGGCGTTCAAAAGAAATGCATATAAGGGCAATAAAATTCGCATTCAAAGCACAGACAGTTGTGAGCCGCATTTCCGAAAGCTTCAGCTATGTTAAAGCATATATGCACCTATATAACCACCCAAAGAGTCTACGACACAAAACTAAAATAGAATAGAATACTCTCCATTATAAATAATAAATATCGTCTGACATTGCACCAGCACCATCTAGTTCCAAGTTAAGCACTTAATTAAGGCTTGTGTTATGGATACCAGATGGTTGATACACTACTTAAATACATTTTTTTTTTTCGTAAATACATACATAAATATTATAAATATACATCCATGACTCGGGTACAAATGTCCATATTCATCATACAAACATTTGCCCCTACCGGGATTCGAACCCAGGACCATTTGGTTTCGCTGACTACACTTAGCCACTGTAGCCACTACACCAAACGTGTCGTCATAAATGATAAATGAAAATAAATAAATAAAATAAATGATAAATGATTTTATTTCTGTAAGTAGGTTTGAACAAACACTTTTACACGTCAATCATATTTTTTTTTAAACTAGATGGGGTCGGCGTTTCCTATCTGACTACTCTGAGAAGAAAGGCCGAAACAAACTCAGAGGTCACAGTCTCTTTTAAAGTCCAGACAAAATCATGGTCAGGTCATGTGAAAGCTATGTAGATCGGTGTCTGCAATGGTCTTTTGAGGAAAGAACCACACAGATTGAGTGGACCTGTCCAGTCAGTGCACGCAATTGTCAGTAATCGTGCAGCTCAACTTAGACTCAAGCGGCCTTATTACAAAACAAGGTTTTTCTTTTGACATGGTTTAAACCATCGAGTCTGTTTTTGAAATAAGAACATAACTGAAATCGAAATACAGTTCCTTTTACAAAACTGTCAACTTAGTCCGGTCTTAGATTGTCAATTTTGTATTAAGAACTTTACTAAAGTCGGCATAAAGTTACAAATACAAAAACTAAATCGAATGTGTAGGTTGGGGCTAAAGTTAGATCGTGTTTTGTAATAAGACTGAATCCATCTTATTACAAAATACGGTCTAACTTTAGCCCGAGCCTTAACCATCGAGTCAGTTTTTGTATTTCGAACTTTATGCCGACTGTAGTAAAGTTCTTAATAAAAATTGACGACATAAGACCGGACTAAGTTGTCGGTTTTGTAAAAGGAACTGTATTTCAATTTCTGTTAGATTCCAATTTCAAAAACAGGCTCGATGGTTTAAACCATGTCAAAAGAAAAACCTTGTTTTGTAATAAGACCGAAGGAGCTCAACGATTCGACGAACAATACCAAAGAAAGGACATTTGAGTAGGCCGCATAAATTACTCAAACTGCCAGATCATGATTACATTGAGAAAAATACAAAAATAAATATAAATAAATCAATGACCGACATAGTTCTCACATTCACAATAATTAGAATAATATTATATAATCTTTGAGGACCATGTAGATTTGTGTCTGAAATGGTCTTTTGAGGAATCTCATTTCGAGAAATCGTCACAATTATATTATGGTATTATGTATGTACCTACACCAAAAAATTACAGATATAATTGTAGAAATTTTACATAGGGTGACATAATGGGCGGTCTTATCGCTAAAAGCGATTAGTAATAAATAAAATAAAAAGGTTAAATAAAATAATTATAATAATTAAATAAAATTGAAATAACATAAAGTTAAGTATTAGGTAATTAAAGAATATATTTTTAAATGACTTTATTATAATTTACTTTCAACTATTTCTTTAATATAACTTAAAATATAATAGATTTGGGTAAAATATTTTAAATTTTTACAATGATGGAAATGAAAAATAATGGCTGAATAGCTAGTAGCTGGCCACAGAAAAAAAAACATGGCGAGAAACCGGCAATCAAGTCTTCTTATGTTTTTTCGAGTTTTGTTTATACTTCCGTATAGCAGAGATGTGTATTAACACAATGAGTTCATCTGATTCAGATATGGATTTAAGGCGCGGACCGACTACGATTTTAATCGCTATTACCGCACTCACACAACCGCATCTGCGCGTTTTACGGTAATTATGCACACACTCGCAAACGCTAACACGGGCGTTTGTGTGCTCAAGGAAAGTTGCATAGTATACGTAAGGAAATCAGATGTTTTCTGTTGAATATACTTACTTATGACGTGCGTTCTAAAATTCGATGTAATTACAGTGTCGGTTCATAATATGATACAATAAATAATTACACATAACAATTTAAAAAAAAACATGTAGGCGAGTGCCCGTCCATATCAGAGTCAGCCATGCTTCAGCAAGTGGCAACGTGGGTAGGAAGCAGCAAAGAATCACTCGAGTCACAATCAAAACTATTTCATTTAAAGTTATTTTAACAAAATGTCTTCTGAACAGAATTTAATCGAAATACAGTCACTAGCAATCAGAAAAACACTAAATCAACCGAACCAAATTAATTCCGGAACATAAACGCATAGGATTACGCGGAACAAAAGCGATTCGTCGTATCAGTCGTGCGCTCGCCGTTGAAGTCCGAAAGCCACTGACGTTCAACATGGCGGCGCCGACCATAGACTCGACGCTCCGCTAGACTGACAGATGTCAAATCTAGTTCCGACGTATCTTCAACAGATGGCGCTAGCAATGCGCCGTCACGGCCGGACTGACATTCGACCGTCCTCGGGCGCATCAGTTTGCAGTCTTGTAACAATCACACAGTCAATCGCACGGGTATCTACCTATCTTATAACCCGCTCGTTCAGCCTGACAAGCTATGACCAGTAGACATAACACTTTTCTCATAATGACTGTAATATTATAAGTAGTCGCTATGTGCCTCAGAACACAAGAAAGCGTGTGTCCTTTCGACCACGCATGGACCGGACGACACCTTTCTCTAACAGTTATTAACAGTGCAGTCTAAATCCGATCAGTATGTCCCATCAACCAACCCTCAGATTTGGCTCGGACGATACCGTCGTGCTGCGATCAACCATAACGCAATTATTAATGTGGACCGGACGGGTGTGTCCTTTCGACCAGCCGCTCGTGCATGGCCCGGACGACACTGTCCCTTCGACCACCATTAATCAACTTTCCTCTCAATGTGAACGTGGACCGGACGGGTGTGTCCTTTCGACCAGCCGCTCGTGCATGGCCCGGACGACACTGTCCCTTCGACCAGTTCACAGACAGGGTCTAGACAAGTGTGTCCCTTCGACCAGCCCCAATGGCATGGACCGGACGGCACTGTCCCTTCGACCGGTTCACAGACAGGGTCTAGACAAGTGTGTCTCTTCGACCAGCCCCAATGGCATGGACCGGACGGCACTGTCCCTTCGACCGACTCACAGACAGGGTCTAGACAAGTGTGTCCCTTCGACCAGCCCCAATGGCATGGACCGGACGGCACTGTCCCTTCGACCGGTTCACAGACAGGGTCTAGACAAGTGTGTCCCTTCGACCAGCCCCAATGGCATGGACCGGACGGCACTGTCCCTTCGACCGACTCACAGACAGGGTCTAGACAAGTGTGTCCCTTCGACCAGCCCCAATGGCATGGACCGGACGGCACTGTCCCTTCGACCGACTCATTATCAGACGTTAACTACCAAAAACATGGACCGGACGAGCGTGTCCCTTCGACCAGCCGTAAAAGTAACATGGACCGGATGACGCTGTCCTTTCGACCAGTTTTATCACAACATGTTTATTATGAAGGAACAGAAATGTCACATACCTCTCAGTTACGAACAATCTTCTTGCTCATTTCGAATTTGGACGTCACGCTCAACAATCTCGCGATCCGAAGCAACGCCCAGGGTATCAGACCCTGCCGTAACTGCATCTGACAGCGCAGAAAGGGTTTCGGAATCCGCAGATAACGCATCACAACTACTCAGTCCGTCGAGGCGACCCTCATCGAGTTCAACGTTCCCCGGCGCCGTCATGGCCTCCTCCTCCATCATCAAACCAGTAGATATCTCAACCAACCCATCGTGACCCGGAGGTACTGGACGCAAGCTCTCGTGCGCGCACCTTAAAGCACGATGTGAACCGGATAAACTTTGCAGCCCGTAGCGATCGCTTTCCAACACCGCAGCCACTACAAAAGGACCCCTAAACTTTCCATCTAACCCGGCTCGACTACGTTCACTACCCTTGATAAAAACGAAATCACCCCCCGAAAACGGCCCGATACTGGCACGACCCTGGCCAAACCGTCGAGCACCGGATTCCGCCGCCCCCCGCATACTTCTGGACGCGTCACGTCCAGCCGACTCCAGGTCGACACGCCGCTCATGCTCCGAATCTGGACCCGAACACCCAATCCTCGACATGCCCAAAGAGTGTGATCGGACACCGAACACAAGCTCTGTTGGCGTGAATTCGGTGACCGCAGATTTAGTACCATTGAGTGCTAACTGAACACTTCCTAACTCGTCGCGCCACGCCTCTTTGGGGTCGCTTTCGATGACTGTTAGCAAACCCCTCAAAGCGCGCATCACGCGCTCCACCTGCCCGTCTGCCCTGCTGGAGCCCGTCGCTACAAAATGCAGTTCAATACCACATTCTGAGCAAAAGTTCTTAAAGTCCTGACTAATACAACACATACCCCGATCGGCCATTATGCGCTCAGGCGCTCCAAAAAGGCAAACGGCATTTTCAAGGGCTCGAACTGCACGGGCTGCGTCCAATGAAGAGGTATGCTCCAATAGCACGCATCCAGTGAACGCATCGATGACCACCGAACAGCACTCCTTACGGTCACCCCCTCCACTCAGTTTCCCGGCAAAATCTATATGAATCGTGTGCCACGGCACCGACACCTTCGGAATGGAGTGCAGCTGCACAGGCTGGGCGCCCGAAGGACCCTTCGATGCCTTGCAAACAATGCAAGAGTCAATAAACCTTCCAACACACTTGGACATCCGAGGGAACCAACACCGCTCATACAGTCCGTCCAAGGCTTTGCCACCACCCAGATGTTGCAATTCATTATAAGCAAGCAAGCCCGCGAACGGCGAAGAGCCCTCCCGAATCACACCCGCATCCAGGAGCTCCTGAATCCCCCCTCTAACGACTTGCCCTTCAATTGGTGCCAGCCCACATGGACGTCCCTGAACGGTCCTATGGGGGTCCAATAAATCAATTTGTAACTCTCCTGTTTTCACACGCCTGTGGGGAACACCCTCTATGAAACAGCTAGCAAATTTGTTCAATAGTTTAATGAGATTGTCTCTATCGTCACCTGTCAAATCCGTATCTATCTGAGTAAAGTCTGGCTTGGTAGCAATCGACTCGCAAACATTAGCTTGTTCCTTAAAATGAAATATCAAGTTATCATTATCTATTTTAACGCTCACACCATTTTCTAAAATGTCCCTACCTATTATAACGGGGTCCATGAGGCAAATATCTGGTACTACGTGAAATGTCAAAGTTTGCAAAATATCTCCAAGATTTACCTCACTCGAAATTTGTGACGTACATTTTATTTCATCGCCTCCAATACCTGTAAGATACACGAGATCATTGCGCACAGTACCTGGGAATTTACAAATGAAACTCTCTTTTATTAAAGAACAAGACGACCCACTATCAAATAAGAAGGAGACCGACTCACCGGATAACGTCCTCAAGGTACCTCTCGACAGTCATTGTTCGCAGAGATTGACCTCCTTCCTCGCAGCAGCTCCAGCACCCTTCCCTTTTTCATGACAATTCGTTGCAAGGTGTCCTGGACTACCGCAAATGTAGCAGGTCACTGTCGAAGTCCTTCAATATCCGCATCAGCATCATCGGGATTAAACTGAACGAGCTGCACTGCATTAGACTGGGTGCTGGTACTTGCCACCGGCGGTTGCGACGTTGCTAACATGCGTGTAAGCAAGGCTTCCATATTTCCTAACAACTTCAGGGCGCTATTTTCGTCAGGTGGTCGTTTTTCTTCGGTCGGCAGCTCATGGGATCCCACTTCTGATGTAGGCGAGTGCCCGTCCATATCAGAGTCAGCCATGCTTCAGCAAGTGGCAACGTGGGTAGGAAGCAGCAAAGAATCACTCGAGTCACAATCAAAACTATTTCATTTAAAGTTATTTTAACAAAATGTCTTCTGAACAGAATTTAATCGAAATACAGTCACTAGCAATCAGAAAAACACTAAATCAACCGAACCAAATTAATTCCGGAACATAAACGCATAGGATTACGCGGAACAAAAGCGATTCGTCGTATCAGTCGTGCGCTCGCCGTTGAAGTCCGAAAGCCACTGACGTTCAACATGGCGGCGCCGACCATAGACTCGACGCTCCGCTAGACTGACAGATGTCAAATCTAGTTCCGACGTATCTTCAACAGATGGCGCTAGCAATGCGCCGTCAAACATCACTACTGTTTATTTTTATTACAGTACATGATAAACAGGTCAAATATAAACATTCCGAATTTTACCCGACTGCTCTAGAAGGGGAATTATGCTTTTCGGGTGTAAGTCAGTATCAGGGATGGAAGGGTTAATTAAATGGGTAGTTATGCCATTTCAAACTAATGTTTGTGTTTTAGATAGGTACTTAGTGGGTGCGGTAAAAAATAGAAAACAAAACCAACATAAAGGCCCTCGGACCACTTAAAAATCACATAAACTCTAAATAAATGCAATAATATCACAGCTCCAAAGTGACAAATGCCATAATGTTTCTAAGAAAATGCGGAGCCGGGACGGAAGCTAGAATTCTGAAAAATTTAGACGATAGAGGGATCATCCACGGGAATGGAAGCTGCTGCTGGCTGAATATTAGTTGGTATTTGCTACAATTGGTAAAACAGTGCGTGAATTGAACTAAAGTTCTGTGGCGGACTACTAAGGCTACTCACTGCCTAATATTGAAGTGAAAATTCAGTCTCAGTGGAAATATGGGCAATAAAAATAAAATGTTGCGAAAGAGTTTTACAAGAAAAAGACGAAAAACTCGAAAAAATGATGGAATGTTTGGGTAAGTAGGATGATTACGGTATTGTATCATAACATTTGAAATTTGTATTTAGTTTAGTTTACTTACGAAACTGTATAAATCTATAGAAACGGCATTGACAATTTCTACAAACATTTTGCTAAATCCAAAAACAAATAGGTGCACTCTATTTTGATGTCTAAAGAATGCATATTTGAATGCGCCTAGTGCAAACGTCTCTGGTCGAAGCAACTATCGAGGCGATAGCCATATTGCAATAGTAGGTATAAGTAACAAAAACAAACTTGCAGATAAATCAGAGTGCGTTCGTAATTATTATAATAATATAAATACTGCACACTAGTTATATATAAAGCATTTTGATTCTTTTGTAAGATTATTTTTATAATATTTATTGAGTCATTAGACCAGTGCCGATAATTTTTGAAAACGAAAAATGTCACAGTAGGCTGAAACCCATTGGAAAAGAAAGAGAATATAACAAAAATGAAAGGAAAAATAATTTACGGGCGATCCGAGGTCGGGAAGTGGGGGTTTAAGGGTAAAAAGCGGTTTATCTCGATTTCCGGCAAAACTACAAGTCTTATGGAAAAAAGTTTAATAGCAAAGTTGTAGGTAATAAAAAGATCTACAACTTTTGTATTCACACTTTTTTCAAGTAACCTCAAAATTTATGTGAAAAATTCAAATAACCAAGTTCTTGGTTTTTTATTTTTATCTTTTACACAGCAATTATTTTTTTTACCGAGTTTTAAAAAAGCAGATATTTTCACGTGAGAATTTTCGATTGAAAATTAGGGTGCTTTTTCGATATTAGGTCAAAATAAGGTGAAAAAAACAAATATTTTAAATCAATAAAAATACAGTGTGCTTGAAACATAAAAAAGTATTCGGCAAATTTCGCGAAAAAAAAAATGCTGTGTAAAAGATAAAAATATAAAACCAAAAACTTGGTTATTTGAATTTTTCACATAAATTTTGAGGTTACTTGAAAAAAGTGTGAATACAAAAGTTGTAGATCTTTTTATTACCTACAACTTTGCTATTACACTTTTTTCCATAAGACTTGTAGTTTTGCCGGAAATCGAGATAACCCCCACTTCCCGACCTCGGATCGCCCGTAAATTATTTTTCCTTTCATTTTTGTTATATTCTCTTTCTTTTCCAATGGGTTTCAGCCTACTGTGACTTTTTTCGTTTTCAAAAATTATCGGCACTGGTCTAATGACTCAATAAATATTATAAAAATAATCTTACAAAAGAATCAAAATGCTTTTTATATAACTAGTGCAATATTTATATTATTATAATAATTACGAACGCACTCTGATTTATCTGCAAGTTTGTTTTTGTTACTTATACCTACTATTGCAATATGGCTATCGCCTCGATGGTTGCTTCGACCAGAGACGTTTGCACTAGGCGCATTCAAATATGCATTCTATAGACATCAAAATAGAGTGCACCTATTTGTTTTTGGATTTAGCAAAATGTTTGTAGAAATTGTCAATACCGTTTCTATAGATTTATACAGTTTCGTAAGTATACTAAACTAAATACAAATTTCAAATGTTATTATGATACAATACCGTAATCATCCTACTTACCCAAACATTCCATCATTTTTTCGAGTTTTTCGTCTTTTTCTTGTAAAACTCTTTCGCAACATTTTATTTTTATTGCCCATATTTCCACTGAGACTGAATTTTCACTTCAATATTAGGCAGTGAGTAGCCTTAGTAGTCCGCCACAGAACTTTAGTTCAATTCACACACTGTTTTCAGTCATAAATTACTTGAAAACTACAATCGAATTATGCACAGAGCGTCCGGTGCCAACCATCCAAGTCGAGCGCTGCCCGACGACTAAAGTATGACCGCGTAAACTATTGTCACCACTATGGAGCGTCAATAAGATTGAAAATTGAAAATGATATTTGTGTTGAAATGTGACGTAAGCTGCGAATGGGCATTTATTTTACTGCTTTTCTTTAGATTATTTAAAATATAGGCATAAAATTAGATAATGGTTTGGTTAAAGTTTTAAAAAAATGGAAAACCTACTAAATTCTTAAAAAAAAAACTGTTGTTATCGCTGGAAATACAGAGATCTTCGACGTCAAAGTTTATTTTTGTGCTACAACTTCCCAATTTTTTATTGGGAATATCAAACTATTATTTATTATTCTGTTCGGTTTAAATTCTTCTTTATACCCTTCTCTGTTCACTGTATTTTTCGCGTTACTTATTTTTATTACATTACGTCATACTCGACGTTCTAAGAAACCAATTTTTGGGAATATTGAGATAACACCCCGCCTTAACGCCTGATTTCATAAGAGAAGAGGCTCATTTTTTCTTTAGCTAATTCATGTTTTTATTTCCTTGTATTCGTAATGAAAAGCACAGTGTTTACCTCGGGTTAAAGAACCCGAACTATTAGCGCCCTCGCTGCGCTCGGGCGCCAAACACCGTCTCGGGACTAAATAAGTTACTTTCACCCCTAGGGTAACTATGTACTTTTAAAAACGAAACAAAAACATAACACTATCGGAAACTCCGATACGTGCGCGTGTTTACTTTACTGCGTGCAGTCGCACGCATGCGCGATAGGACGGAGGTACAACGCTTGCGCATGACTGCAGCAAAGCTGTCTACGTGGGCTTCTGCAAACATACCACTGCAATACCGCGGCAGCCCCATCAGCAACCTAAATACATTGTTGTACTGCACTCTCAGGTCAGTGTATACCCTCTGCAAATAGTTAACCCACAGGCTGCACGTGTAAAAGAACTGACAGTTTGCTTTAAACAACGTTACTTAACTACACCGTGCAAACCTGCGAGCTAACATATTACATACATAGTACAGACAATGACCTGCGCTCTCTCTCAATGTCAGTACCGTCCTTTAAGTCTTCGCTGACCCAGCGACCCAACTATTTATTTTTTGTAACTCTTTTTAAAGCGGTACCACCGAAAAGAACTTCAGGTACGTTTTCGTAACATGTACTCCCTGCCTTAAAGACCATTAGTCCAGATTCCCCGATTTGTATTGGAGGCTATGGGGCTCCGCATACGATTCACAAGTATTTAAAAGCTTTCTCAATGCACAGACCAAAGGGCTCAGTAGCACCATATCATCAGCGTAGCTTATATCAGTAATACAAACACCATCTATATGACAACCGATCCCAGTGCAACGGAGCTCCTCGATCAGCTTATTGATGTAGCTTAGCTTAGCTTGAAGAACTATTGTGTGCAAAAAAATCTGTAAATTACCTACCATATATCGTGCAAATAAATGAATCTATCTATCTATCTATAGAAATTAAACACAAGAGGGGAGGAAAGCGCCCCTTGCCTCACCCCGAAATCCAGCTTGTACTCATTCGAGAGTTTGCCTGCCCATCTTACATGATCACGTACAGACAACATTTCTCTGGGCACACTGGTATCCTGAAGCTTTCCCCAAAATTTATTGTAAGACACTTGGTCAACGGCTTTAGATAAGTCCAAAAGATAGGCATAAACTGGAGTTTTCCTAGCAGTATAATATTGGACCGTCTGTTTGAGCGACAGAATACCACTTTCTGTTGAGAGGCCAGGACTAAACCCAAACCGTGCATCGCTCAGCTTCAAGTGTGCCCCTAAGTGACGATCAATAAGACTGTCCAGTACCTTGGCTAAAATGGTAGCCAGAGAGATCGGCCTATAGTTAGAAACCTCTGTAGTGTCACCCGTTTTATTTTTAATATCAGGGACTACTATTGTTTGCATCAGTTTCATAGGTTAATATGAGTAACTTAGCACACATTAAAAAGCAACAATAGCACTCTTGAAAGGTGGAAACCAGCGTACCGCAGATGCTCGATGCTAAAACTATCACGCCCTGAAGACTTCCCGCTTATCATTTTCCTTATTACGGAAGCTACTTCTGCTGCAGTAAATCTTACGCTTAACTCCAAGTCCCGCATCGGGCATTGTTGGTGAAGCCGGCCCCAGAGCAGATTCTACATTAAAATAGTGACGAAACACATTCGCTATATCACCAGAGTCTTGGCCCCCAGCCACGCTCACGGGAAGGCTCGGTCTAAGATTCATCTGGGTAGTCGACTTCGAAAACTTATTGATAAATGATAAGTGATTTTATTTCTGTAATTATGTTTGTACAAACACATTTACACGTCAATCATATTTTAAAAGCTAGATGAGGTCGGCGTTTCCTATTAGACTACTCTGAGAAGAAAGGCCGAAACAAACTCAGAGGTCACAGTCTCTTTTTAAAGTCCAGACATAATCTTGGTCAGATCATGTGAAGACTATGTAGATTAGTGTCTGAAATGGTGTTTTGAGGTAAAACCAAACAGATTGAGTGGACCTGTCGAGTCAGTGCACGCATGTGTCAGTAATCGTGCAGCTCGACTCAGAGCTTAATTAAGGAGCTCAACGATTCAACGAACAATACCAAAGAAAGGACATTTGGGTAGGCCGCATAAATTACTCAAACTGCCAGATCATGATTAAAACTAACTGAGCAAAAATAAACAAAAAAGCAGTGACCCACATAGTCCTCACATTCACAATAATTAAAATAATATAATACTTTACAAAGTAAATACCCATGTCATTGTATATATAAAATTCATCAATGTCAATATTTATATAAAAGTTCGGACATACCTAATATGAAAATGATAATATGATATGCTCTGTACACTTGTAAGGAGAAAGTACTTATCTTCATAATAATTTTTATGTGCGGTTATCGAAAAATACTGACAACTCACGTCCTTTCAAATGTATGAGAGGAAAAAGTACTAATACGCATTATGGGTTGATGTAGTCTCAGGATAAAAGTACTGAAACATTATAATATGTCACATGACCGTACAGAAAAGCGATGTACAGCAGTAAAAGTTAGTTCCATTGTTATGCCGAAAAGACGTAAGTGAAAGATATATCATTTCATTTTAAATATTTTTTTCTTATCGGACATAGACAACATTAAGTACCTACGTGCTAAATGAGAATACTATTATAATTCCTATTTTGAATTTAATTGCTTCTTTTTGTTGTACTGGTTGAAAAAGGAAAAAAAAATACAGCTTGTTTAGTAATCACTTTTAATGAAAAATAATAATAATTGTTGACAGTTTTCTTGTCAGTCTTAAAACTTGGTTACTTAAGTTAGCCATTAAAGAATGTAGATTATATTTTAAGAAGACAATGCGCGAAGGAGAATTACTTGATACATTTATTAGCTGTTTTATAGATGGCTAATACGTCTAAAAACTTTTTATTGCACGTCATCCAATGGAATGCGCAGAGTATAAGACCGAAACGAAATGAGTTTGAAGGTATTTTAAGCCAGGAAAAAATTCACATAGCGATTCTAAGTGAGACTTGGTTAGAGCCAGAATGTCCATTCAATTTAAGTGGATATAACATATACAGGAAGGATCGGGATGATGGATATGGTGGCTTACCAATAATTGTTCACAAATCAATTCAGTCGTACGTTTGTCCAATCAGTCTTACCAATACAGGAATGTGCGTTAAAATCCTAAACTGTAAGTAGGTACTTAACAAATATTATTGCGATATATTGTACGTCTCCTATTCGTACTTCGCAAGCTGACTGGGATTATTTATTTTCTCAATTTACGTATAGTACAATGATAGTTGGTGATTTTAATGCCCACCACACGAACTGGTCCTGCAAAAATGATACACGGGGCAATCAGTTGTTTGATAGTTCAATAGAAAATGGTTTTGTTTCTCTAAACGATGGTAGTACAACAAGAAGTAAATATGTGAATGGTGTACTCCAAGAAACATCACCAGATGTCACTTTTGTTCCCACGGACTTAGTTATACACTTTAACTGGCGGGTTTTGAATGAGAATTTGAGAAGTGATCATCTTATTATAAAAATCACTTATAAATATCATGATGCTATCAAACTTTGTCCTAAACGTAATTTTAAAAGAGCTGACTGGTCAATGTATAAAAAAGAAGTTTTAATGCGTGTTGATTTGCCACCAAGCTCTGAGGAGGTTCAGAACATGTAGAATGCTTTTGTTAGGATAATCAATGAGGCAACTGTTAAGAGTATTCCTAAAATTAAAGTCTGTACAAACCCATCGCAAAACTTCAAACCTAAACCGTACTGGACACCTGATTTATCTAAACTTGTAGCAGAAAGACGCTTAACATTAAAAGAATTCGGGAAAAACCCCACACCTCAGAATTTAAACAATCTAGAAAATAAATATGCTGAATCAAAATCAAAAATTAGTAAAGCTCGATCAGAAAATTGGCAGAAGTTTTGCGATGGATTGGATGATGCTTCTTGGATGGATGGATTGGATGATGAAAATGAGGTGGGTTAAAGGACGGCAATACAATAGATTCACTTCATCTACTGAAGATAAATTAAGCAAATCTAATTATTAGATTTGCTTTGTAACTTAGCTCCTGATACTGTAACTACGCGACAACCACTATTTACATCGACAAACCAACTATTGGACGGTGAATTTCATATGCAGGAGCTTCTGTGTTGTCTTAAAAAGAAAGATACAGCTCCCGGTATGGATGAAATAACTTACTCTATGGTGTATAACTTACCTTGGTCAGCGAAAGAATACCTCCTTAAAATATATAATGAAATTTTTAAACAATCAATTGTACCCGTGCAATGGCGTGATATCCTAGTTATCCCGATTCCTAAATCTGCAGCTGGTAGTAGTAATTTAACAGAGAAATTAAGACCAATATCGTTAATATCATGCCTTTGTAAGGTTTTTAATTTAATGATCACAAAACGTCTTGAATGGTTTGTTGAAAAAAACAAAATTTTAGCTCCCGTAACAGTAGGTTTCAGGCGAAGTCACTCCTCGTTAGATGCTCTCACTAGATTAGTTTCATACATCCAAATTAGTTTTTCAAAAAATTGTGACACGCTATCCTGTTTTTGGACATAGAAAGTGCCTACAATAATGTTTTAATAGATAAAGTTGTCACTATACTTGATGGTTTGTCGGTGGGTACTCGGGTCTGTAAGTATTTATGGGAATTTCTCAGTGAAAGGAGACTAAAAATTAAATGTGAAAATGATAAAAAAAATATTGAAAGGTATACAAACAGAGGCCTAGCACAGGGTGACCCTATGTCTCCACTACTGTTTAATATTATAACCCATAACATCTGTAAAGCAATTAGAAATGTAACTGTTTCTCAATACGCCGACGATTTTGTATTGTACACTAGAAATCAAAAATTACACGACAGTGTTATTCAACTTCAGGAGTCAGTTAATCTCATAGTTAATTTGTTAGAAAAACTGGGCTTGAATATATCGGTAAATAAAACTAAAATTTGTTTATTCACTAGAGGTGGGAAAGATAAAGAACTAGACATTAAAGCAGAGGGTACTTCATTAGAGTCCGTTAAGAATTACAAATATCTGGGTATGTGGTTGGACACTAAATTGCTTTTGCATAAACATATAAATGAACTATATGCAAAAACACTACAATTTTTTAATTTATTGAGGGTACTGGCTGGACCTACTTGGGGAGTACACCCAAAACATTTACGTAGATTATACATAGCCTTGATTCGTAGCAGGAAAGATTACGCATCTTGTTTATATGACAATAGTGCCGAATGTCATATTTCAAAGTTAAGTTTGCTCCAAAATCATGCCCTTAGAATTATTGGCGGATTTATAAAAACAACTCCTATACACGTTATGGAGAGTGAGATCTGCATACCACCATTGATTTTGAGAAGGCAATATATTGCCTATAAATATTGTTTTAAGGCTCGTTCTTTTGCGAACAATCCCACCATAATTTTGTTAGAAGAACTCCAAAACATATGTGATTGTAGATACTGGCAAAAGAAAAAGAAACCACTATTACCTTTTGTATACACAGAGATGAAACAAGAGAAAGTATTTGCCTCTTCCCCTCTAGTGATGTTTAATTTAGATATATGGACTTCTAAAATAAAAATCAATGAAGTTGTACGAGCTACGCTGTACATTGACCTTTGTGGTAGTTTGTACGTCACACATTTCTATAGGCACATCAATATTGTTTAGCTGTGCATTCCTCCTACATAGCATTTAAGTAGAACAATTATGTAATTACATTCAGTAGCAATAAATCCATCAAGGGAAATCATTCGTCTACTCATTTACATAACATAACATAACGCACCTTACAAGTGCGTATCTTACATAACAAAACCATAACATTTTCACTGTTGGGAGTTACGCCCCAACATTTGGTCCTTCGAGCCGGATTTAGTGTTGTGTGATTAATATCTTTTACGGTCGCGAATCGGTTGGACTGGGTCTCTCACAAGCGAGTCGCCCCAGTAACCAATTGAGAAGGCGAATATCGTAGAAGAGAGAGATTATACGGTACCAAGAACCAGAAGAGTGGAACAACAGTCTACTTCTCAAAATTTGACAACATGACGTCAGTAGCAAATACTTACGAGAATCAGCGCGAACTTTTCGAAAACATTAAGAAAGTCGGCATCAACATCAAGAAGGATGGCTGGGACAGGAAGAAACTGGACTACTTCAAACGGCGTATGCAAATGCTGGAAAACTTATGGAGTGAATTCCAGTTCAACCATGATCGTCTGTCTACAGAAGCCAGTGCGGGTCATCCTTACTTTACAAGCGAATTATATAACACGGCATTGAAATGTTATAAAATCGCCACGTTCCTGGATGATAAGTTGTGGCCGTCAGGCATATCGTTCAGGCGTTTTGTGAACTTTTATGAGAGCAAAGATAAGAGCCAGGGCCCTTCTTTGAAGACAGTAGGTAGTACGGAAAGACTTAATAATAATATTTGATGGATAATTACAGCCAAGTAATAAGTTTCAATTGTAAGTCTATGAAGAGATCTTTAGAAGGAATCAGAACGTTATGCCAAACTGCCGATGTGGTAGCCCTCCAGGAGACCTGGCTGCTGCCGCATGACCTACCGTTGCTCAACACGATCGATGACAAGTTCGGGTGCACCGGCACGTCTGCGGTCGACACTGCATCGGGTTTACTCAGCGGGCGGCCTTATGGCGGCGTGGCGCTATTGTGGCGTAAAAGTGCGTTTGAGTCTGTGTCCGTGATCGAATGTAATAGTGTGCGGGTTTGTGCAATAAAGGTATCTGTGTGTGATAGGTCAGCAGTACTCTTTAGTGTATATATGCCTACAAACTCGAATGACAACCTACCTGAGTTTGCCGCGTGTTTTGGTGTGATTCGATCGGTAATTGAAGTGGAGGAGAACAACGGAGTTGAGGCCTTTTATGTATTGGGTGACTTTAATGCCCATCCGAATGAGTTGTTTTACAATGAAATGTTGGACTTTTGTATGGATCTTGATTGGCTTTGCGTAGATGTAAAAATGTGTCCAAGAAATACCTATACATTTTATAGTGATGCTCACGGCTGTACTAGATGGTTAGATCACTGCATCGTCACAGAGTCAGCACGGGATTCCGTCGTTAGTGTGACTGTGCGATACGACGTGTATTGGTCGGACCACTTTCCGCTGATAGTGGAATGTAATCTAAATAAACTTAAGCCTAAAGTTAATGATTTGGTAGCGGCAAAACCTATGAACCGTGTCGTATGGGGTGAGAGACAGGTACAGCAGATTAATAAATACCAAGAGATTTGTCATTCTAAACTACGGTTGATAGATTTTCCGTTGGAGTTGAGTGAATGTTGTGATAGTTTTTGTACTAACAAGGAACATCACTCAGTTCTTGATAAATTGTATGCGCAGATTACTGATACGTTATCACGAGCAGCCATTCAAACATATATTAAAAAATGTCGCAGGAAAGGAGGTTATGTCATTGGGTGGAATAGGCACGTAGCGGGCCTTCATCGGGAGGCGCGGCTTAGATTTCAATTGTGGGATTTAGCTGGGCGACCAGTTAATGGTCGAATCTTTGATGAGATGTCGGAGGCGAGGAAACATTTTAAGTCTAAATTGTAATGGTGTCAGGATAGACAAGAGAAATTTAAAATGGACATCCTTGCATCCGACCACTCATCTAAGGATTTTAAAAGTTTTTGGAAGCATACAAACAAAATGAACGTCAGGCCATGCTTCCCGATGAGTGTTGATGGTTCGGCTGACCACAGTGACATTGCCGAGGCCTTTAGAGAGCACTTTATTGTGCGGTCGCCCTTAGGTCCCTCGTCCGATGAGGTCAGCGGTGGTGGGCCCGCTGTGACGGGGCAGAATGTTAAGATACCTGCGAAGAGTGTGGCTAAAATTATTACACAAATGCAGCGTGGGAAATCGCCTGGTCACGATGGGCTCAGCATCGAGCATTATAAATATGCGGGGGTTCATTTGCCGCGAGTACTGTCTATGTTTTTCAGCCTGTGCATAGGTCACTCGTATTTGCCGGAGCCGCTAATGCGGACCATAGTCGTTCCTATAGTGAAAAATAAGACGGGTGATACGTCTGACATTAATAACTACCGACCCATCTCACTGGCCACCACAGTTGCCAAGGTACTCGACAGTTTGCTGAATAGTCGCCTCACAACACAAGTTAAGTTGCACGATGCCCAGTTTGGGTTCAAAGCAGGAGTGTCAACAGAGAGCGCTATTCTGAGTCTGAAGCGAACTGTCATGTACTACACAGCGAGGAAGACGCCGGTACTTTCGTGTTTCCTCGACTTGTCGAAAGCATTTGATCTGGTTGCATATGACGTACTGTGGGACAAGTTGAGGGACGCGGGGGTGTCGGCGGAATACACCTCCCTTCTCAAGTATTGGTACTCTAACCAAAAAAACCGGGTGAGGTGGGTGGGTACTCTGTCGGACGAGTACAGGCTGGAATGCGGAGTCAGACAAGGGGGGTTAAGCTCGCCTCTGTTGTTTAACCTCTACATCAACCGGCTCATCGAGCGACTGAGCAGTACACATGTCGGCTGCCATATTGACGGAACCCGTGTCAACAATATAAGCTATGCAGACGATATGGTGCTTCTCAGTCCCTCGATGAGTGGGTTGAGGAAGTTGTTATCGACCTGCGAGGCCTATGCGGAGGAACATGGCTTAGTGTACAACTCGAAGAAGAGTGAGCTTCTTGTGTTTAAGGCACCTAAGCAGCAGTCGCGTAGTGTTCCGCGCTTAAGTCTCAACGGCGTAGCATTAAAAGTAGTCGATAGTTTTAAGTACCTTGGCCACATTGTGACGAGCGACTTAAGAGATGACGCAGACATAGAGAGGGAGCGCAGGGCGTTGTCTGTGAGGAGCAATATGCTTGCCCGCAGGTTCGCTCGTTGTACTACAGGCGTCAAGGTAACCCTGTTTAAGGCGTTCTGTCAATCCTTTTACACGAGTGGCCTGTGGGTGTCATACACGCGTCGAGCCTACAACGTCCTGCGTGTTCAATTTAATAATGCCTTTAGGATGCTGTTGGGACTGCCATGGCGCTGTAGCGCTTCGGGAATGTTCGCGGAGGCTCGCACAGATGGTTTCCATGCCATAATGCGAAAGAAAGCGGCCTCCTTACTACAGCGCCTGCATGGTAGTGACAACAGCATTCTGAAGATGATCGCTGCCAGACCGGACTGTCCCTTTCAGGGCCACTGGGTGGGGACAGTCATAGGAATGAATACTTAATAATTGTTAATCGTGTAAACTAACAATACTAACCTACACTAAGCACCATTGTTACTAACAACAAAATACTAACAAAAATATGGACTTAGTCTGAAATAAAGTTTTATTTATTTATTTATTTTATAAAGAAGTCAAGGAGTTGATTCTCCAACAAAATCAGGAACTATCGGCGCCCAAACGGTCCGCAGGAGGACCGGCAGAGGTGCAGCCAAAGCCGATCGAAAGTAACTCTGAACAAGGTCAAGCAAGTACTTCGAGCAAGAAATTACAAGAGCAACAAGACAGCGAGGAGGAAGGAGAAACCAATAACATAACGGAGAGCAACAGCAGGGATCAATCGCCTCCTCGGCAACAACAAAGCCCTAACAAGAGGGACACGGGGTCCAACAGCAAACTGGACGACCTCTTACGCAAACAATCGGCGAACTTCAAGGCCTTCATGAGAGCTGTTGCCAACATTCAAGTGGAATTTATCACAGAAAAATGGGAATTCCAGGATGCGTTGCAAACGTTACAAGCGCGTTGGTCTGCTATTGACGGTCTCCATTGGGAACTCGAGTGCGAACTCAACGGGGACAAGAACGCATTATACGAAGAGCGCTATACAAGATTCGAAAATCAATACATCGATCTGAAGAAGGCATTAAACACCAAGATGTGGTCCGGAGCTTATCGAGAAAAAACGACACCAAAGTTGGAGATACCAGCATTTCACGGAAAATTTTACCAGTGGATACCGTTCAAAGATCTTTTCACGGAAGCAATCCATAACAATACATCCTTGTCAAAGGCGCAGAAGATGCAATTTTTGAAAAGCAAGATCCAAGGTGATGCTGAAAGGTTGATACAACACTTACAAATAAGCTCGGACAATTATCTAGTATGTTGGGACATTCTCAATAATCGCTACAACAAGAAACTTATCTTTACATCGCATATCAACATGCTCTTCAATCTGCCTACTATGCAACAACAGTAATTAGCACCAATCAAAAAAATACATGACGTCACAATAGAATGTTTGCACGCCATCAAGAACTTAGAAGTAGATATCAGAACCTGGGATCCGCTACTAGTGCACATTTTGGCTCAAAAACTGGACGCTGAGACATACTCAGATTACATTGAATCACTGAAGAACTCGCGAGAATTACCTGTATTAAAGGATTTCTTAGACTACCTAGAGGCGAAGTTTACTTCAATGGAATCGTCGCAGCGTAAACAAGACAACTATCAGAAAACAAGTTCGGCGACAAATCAGAATCAAGAAGCATCCGATAACAAGAAACACAGCTATCATAACAACAAGAATCAAGCGGCTAGTAACAACAAGGTTACGAAATCGTACCATGCGTCAACGTTTAATTGTCCACTCTGCAACGACGAACATGGCCTCTATTTTTGTGCAAAGTTTTTAGAAATGTCGAACGACGAAAAACTTAACACAATAAACGAGTTGCAAGTCTGCATTAATTGCCTGTACAGCCATAAGGGCAAAAAATGTACGTCAAACAACCGATGTCGCAAGTGCAAAGCTAAGCAAAATACGTTATTGCACGAAGCTGCATCAAAAAACAATGAACAAAACCAAGCAAATTCATCATCTCATGTGTCTCAAGATGATGAAGACGCATCGGAGATTCTATTAGCGACCGCCATAGTAAAGGTAGAGGGAGCTGATGGGACTCTGTACAACATGCGAGCTCTTGTAGATCAAGGGTCACAGATATCACAGGTATAACAGAACGAGCAGCACAACTTCTTGGGATCAAACGCCAGAAATGTAAAGGAGCTGTCTTTGGAGTTGGAGAAAAGGAGAGCCATTGCAAGGGCATGATAACAATTTCATGCAGCTCTGTCTTCGATGACTTCACGTTCAGGAAATCAGTATCCATAATGAAAAACCTAATCAAGAATCTACCGAACAAAACTTTTACAAAACCATCATGGCCTCAAATACAAAATATTAACTTGGCGGATCCGGAATTCAACAGCAGCCGACCAGTAGATCTGCTATTTGGAGCAGACATTTACTCCCAGATCATGCTAGGAGGAATGATTAAAAGCGATGACGTCACACGGCCCATCGCACAAGAAACATACTTAGGCTGGCTGCTATGCGGACACGTCAAAACTACAACATTACAATGCAACGTGGTA
The DNA here is from genome assembly GCA_937001585.2 of Brachylomia viminalis. Lineage (NCBI taxonomy): Eukaryota > Metazoa > Arthropoda > Insecta > Lepidoptera > Noctuidae > Brachylomia > Brachylomia viminalis. The sequence goes on from OW443297.2 coordinate 28,340,093, forward strand.
CTGAACAATCTGGAGGATATGATACAGTTCTGGGATTCTGAAGACATCAAAGACCGAACAGATTTCTCAGCGGAAGAACAGAAATGCGTTGAGTACTACACTGATACCACACAACGCTTAAAAAATGGAAGATACGAAGTGAGACTTCCAATGATAAACGACTGGGAACGCAAGCTGGGCTCTTCCAAACAGATGGCCACTGCCCAATTCAAAACGTTAGAACGAAGATTAGGAAAACAACAACATTTAGCAAAAGCCTATAAAGAATTTATAGCGGAGTACATTGACTTAGGTCATATGCAACAATCAACATGTAACAAGACACTCGACTGCTACCTGCCGCACCACGGCGTCGAACGCGCCGAGTCAACAACAACCAAGTACAGGGTTGTATTTAATGCATCCGCAAAAACAACTACCGGTTGGAGCTTAAACGATCCATGTACAAGGGCCCAAACCTACAACAAGATTTACAAACAACATTAATACAGTGGAGGCAATACAAATATGCTTACACAGCTGACATCGAAAAGATGTACAGGCAAATTTTAGTGGCCGAATGTGACCAAAGCCTACAACAGATTGTCTGACGAGACTCACCGGAACAACCTCTACGTTCATATCAGCTCGCTACAGTAACTTACGGCACCAAAGCTGCTCCGTTCCTGGCCCTAATGACACTACGAAGACTGGCAGAGGACGAGCGTCAGAATTTCCCGGAAGCTTCAAAGGTAGTGGAGGAGTCATTCTACGTCGATGATCTCGTTCACGGATCGCATACCATCGAACAAGGACAGAAGCTAATTTCGGATCTAAAACAATTGCTCAAGAGTGGAGGATTCAACCTTAGAAAATGGTCATCAAACGAACCGGCACTCTTGGAAAATGCAACAACTCAACATAACAATGAAAACACGGTCTTCAATTTCAAAACAGGTCAAACCTCAAAAACATTGGGCCTATGCTGGAATTCGAAGGAGGACAAATTTACATTCCAATGTTCGATTTCAAGCGTCGACAAAAACCATACAAAACGCACCTTATTAGCTGAAATATCAAAATTGTTTGACCCACTTGGATGGCTGGCTCCCTTATCAACAAAATTTAAATTATTATTCTAAAAAGTGTGGGAGGTCAAATTACAATGGGACGACGAAGTTCCCGACAGCATACACAAAGAATGGTGCAAAATACAAGCGGACATAAGGATGATAAACTTGTGTGAAGTGCCAAGATGGCTTAGATGTGACGGAAGACAAGTTATAGAACTACACGGCTTCAGTGACGCCTCTCTGGATGCCTATGCGTGTGTTATTTACGCACGAGTTCACCCATCAACAGACGTTATACTTGTCGCTGCAAAATCAAAAATTGTACCACACAGAAAAGCAACAACATTGCCTAAACTGGAATTAAATGGAGCGCACCTACTTTGCAAACTAATGCAAAAGGTTAAGGAATCCTTACATCAACACGACATTCGAGTCTATGGCTGGACTGATTCCATGGTGGTCCTGGGTTGGATACAAGGAGACCCATCACGATGGAAAACATATGTAGAGAATAGAGTCCAAAAAATCAACACAGTAATACCGCGTTCGTGTTTGGATTATGTCAAATCAAGTGAGAATCCCGCTGACGCCGCAAGCCGAGGCCAGTACGCCGGTCAGTTGAAGGAAAACAAACTGTGGTGGCAAGGTCCTATTTGGCTATCATCCTTTGAAATGAAGTAAATAAATAAATAAATATCGTCTGACATTGCACACAGCACCATCTAGTTCCAAGTTAAGCACTTATTAAGGCTTGTGTTATGGATACCAGATGGTTGATACACTACTTAAATACATTTTTTTTTTTCGTAAATACATACCTACATATTATAAATATACATCCATGACTCGGGTACAAATGTCAATTCATCATACAAACATTTGCCCCTACCGGGATTCCAACCCAGGACCATTTGGTTTCGCTGACTACACTTAGCCACTGTAGCCACTACACCAAACGTGTCGTGGTACCTAGCCAAAATAGTGTATTCGTCAGACCAAGAGATAAAAACAACGGCAATGAAACAAATCAATGCTGTCCAAACCAACACAGAACCCATCAACATTATCGAACAATTATTGCGAAAACATAGCTCTATTAATCATGTCATTCGAATAGTCGCATGGATACACAGAGCATTGAACTTAACAGTTCGAACATTGGACTCGAAACATCGCCAATTACCAAGTTACCTTACGTTGCAAGAATTGAACAGTGCAACTAAGGCAATTCTGAAACAGAAACAACAAAATGTATTTGAAACGGATATGCGTCATTTACGTAAACACGGCAGAGTGACATCAAATAGCAAGTTACTGCCTCTCAATCCTTACATTGATCAAGAAGGCTTGCTAAGAGTCGGAGGAAGATTGAACAACGCCTCGATAACTGAAGAGATGAAGCGTCCGATGATCATCCCTCACGACAGCCGCCTAACGCATTTGCTCATCGATCAAGCTCACCAAATGACGTTTCACGGCGGACCGCGACTCACCCTGTCGTACCTTCGCCAAAAATACTGGATCATCGGTGGCGTACGAGTCACGAAATTGCAAGTCAGAAAATGCGTAACGTGCCGAAAAATCAGTCCAAACAACAACAAATCATGGGTGAACTGCCGACTGCAAGAATAAACCCTGCCCCGCCATTCCACCATACAGGAGTGGACTACACGGGATTTGTCGATGTTAAGACGAATAAAGGAAGAGGGGCTAAAACCACTAAAGGTTACATAGCCATCTTTGTTTGCATGGTAACAAAGGCAGTGCACATTGAGTTTCTGATCTTACAAGCACGGCATTTTTGGCAGCCCTTAACAGAATGGCAGCAAGGAGAGGCGCCCCCCGCCACATGTACAGCGATAATGGCACAAACTTTGTTGGCGCTAATCGACTGCTCATGGAACAATACGAGGAAATAGAGAACACCTACAGGAACGAACAACTACAGAAGAAAGTCGCCGAAATGTTCATACAGTGGCATTTCATCGCTCCTGCATGGCCTTCGGCGGGCGGATTGTGGGAACGAGCCGTTACAAGCTTGAAACACCATTTAAAACGAGTGGTCGGTGAGCAAAGGTTAACATTCGAGGAGTTCACCACAATATTAACAAAACTAGAAGCATGTCTAAACTCCAGACCTCTGTGTGCGCTGAGTGAAAATGTGGAAGACCTCGACTGTCTGACGCCAGCACACTTCCTAACAGGGAGGTCAGGGATGACCGTCATCGAAACAAGAGAAGACGCCCGAACAAGAAGGGAGCTGACTAGAAAAATATATTCAGAAATCTGGAAGAAGTGGAAAAACGAGTACTTGTGCCAACTGTTAGCAAGAACAAAGTGGCAGAAACCTCAGAACAACGTGAAGATTGGTGACTTGGTTGTTGTACACGATGACCAGCGGCCCGCAGGAAAATGGTTGATGGGCAGAGTAACAGATCTTCACCCAGGGAACGACGGATATGTTCGTGTCGTGACCCTGAAAACAAGAAACGGCTCCATAAAGAGACCCATAACAAAGCTATCTATTCTACCAATAGACAGCGAGGAAAACTCCATTGAACGAAACACCGAAAATGAACACAAAAAACAAGCTACTAACGTGACTACAACAAAACGTCAACAAACTGCCAAGACAGGAAAAATCAACTTGATCGGTTTAGTAATGACCCTGCTATACCTACTAAGTCCAGCAAGCGTGACAACAAACTTTATCGAATTACAACAAGGCCTATATTTCGACAAAGCCACCGACATGAAATTGATTCGCGACGAGTGGAAGATAGTTGTATATTACGACGTCAAACCCTACTGGCATAGTACAGCAGTGTTCACTAAATTCAACGATCATCTCGAGACTATCTGTTCAAAACTAAAACAGAAGACTCAATGTGACGTTATTTCATTACAACTACATCACGCGTTCGCTGAACTCGACCACTACAACCGAATTTTGCTGAATCCACAAGGTCGGGTGAATATGAGAAGCAAACGCGGCCTTATTAACGGCGTCGGTTCAATCGCACGTTCCCTGTTCGGAGTATTGGATGACGAATTCGCCGAACAATATCAACGGGATATACAATTCATCAAAGAAAATGAGAAACATCTGGCCCTTTTATCTAAGAATCAGACAACTATAATAGAAGCCGAATACAACGTGCTAAGAAGATCGGAAGAAACGATCGAAAAACAATACAAACTATTCAATTAACATCTGCTAAGACTAGACAAGCTAATGAGCAGCCTTCAGCAAGAAATTGAGTCTCAAGAACTATCAATCGAGTTTGTGATGTCGGCAATCTCTGCAAACAGCTTTATAGAGCATCTAAGAAACGTTCAAGAGATTCTGTTGGATACCGTAACCAACATTTACAACGGCAAGATGAACTTACACCTCATTGCGCCAGAACAGCTACGAGACGAATTGAACGTCATATCCGGTCAGCTCTCAAAGGATGTGGCACTTCCCATCAACAACATTCAAGATGATTTCTTCCGCCTACATCAACTTTTACAAGTGAAGGCAAAAATGACAGAGAAATACCTAATTATTGAGATACGGGTACCGTTATCAGTAGAGAAAACTACGAAGTCTATCACGTCATTCCTGTCCCAAAAAAGAAGGGCATCGACATGGTCACCATACTGCCGATAGCGGAACTATTAGCAATCAACATACAGAAAGATTTATACCTACCGATGACTGGGACTGACCTACATCAATGCATGCACTACGACAGCACAACTCTGCTGTGCACCATGAAGTCACCAATAGACCACATGCAGTCTGATGAGAGCCTCTGCAAGAAGACACAAGACGCGTCTGGCTGCAAAACAAAACATGACAGCTGTCAAAACACGTGGTTGGCACTTAGCAACATAAACAGCTATCTATACTTTTGCTGTGACGCTTGCAAAATACGCGTCACATGCGGGAATCAAATTTCAACTGAACTACTAAACAACGCAGGGGTAATGACACTTGGAAGTGACTGCACTATGAAAAGTGAGACGTTCACTGTACATTCCCACAGGCAACTGATGGACATAATGCATGCCCAGGTGGAAGAACTTACGCTGGAAATCCCTCCAATTAATCGAATCTTCAACATATCGGTACCGGTTTTGAAACCCGAACCCGAGAATGAGATGGTAATGGAGCAAACATCATTACTGCAAGATCTGGGAAAACAGATAGAACAGATGAAAGCCGCGACGGCAGAAGACATCATCTCTGATCGGGCGACATACCACGATGTTCACCAATATGTTGTCATATACACATTGGCAGCAGTAGCAGCGATAGCAGGTGCAATATATGTTTACCACCGACTTCGCAAACATTGCACGAATCAAGAGAAACCTGAAACACCACCTGTTCCCAATCCACCGCCCCGAAGGAGGTCGACTGCAAGCATCGTGGACAACACAGCTGTATTTGACGTCACAGACGACATCGTACCGCACTTATCAAGTGCACATACACTCAACAAAGCAACGTCGCCTATTGCGCGTTGTGATTTAATTGTATAAGGCTCGGATTAGATTATTTTCTTGTACATTTTATCTCCTTTTTTAACATTTATTATTTAACAATAACATTTTTATTTTTATTGTTCACACTCTTTCAGTTACTCTTTGTGAGTGGGCAATATGTACGAGCTACGCTGTACATTGACCTTTGTGATAGTTTGTACGTCACACATTTCTATAGGCACATCAATATTGTTTAGCTGTGCATTCCTCCTACATAGCATTTAAGTAGAACAATGATGTAATTACATTCAGTAGCAATAAATCCATCAAGGGAAATCATTCGTCTACTCATTTACATAACATAACATAACGCACCTTACAAGTGCGTATCTTACATAACAAAACCATAACATTTTCACTGTTGGGAGTTACGCCCCAACATTTGGTCCAAATCCAATTTTAACCACTTTGGATTGCGTTAAAGCATCCAAGGATTCGTACAATTATAGTTTACTGTTAAATAATATACTACATGAATTCAATATTAAATATGTAGGATGGCAAAAAGTGTTTACAGATGGTTCTAAAACTAAGGATGGTATTGGTGCCGCTTATGTTAGTAATAGTTTAGGAGTCAGTGAGGGTTTTAAAATTTCTTCTGAAGTAAACATTATGTGCGCCGAGCTGTTTGCCATCTCAGAGGCCATATCTACTTTAAAAAATTGGTGTTTTAAATCTAAAAGAATGGTAATTTTTTCGGATAGCAAAAGTGCTTTAGAACACATAGCTCGCTCCGCCTCTGGTTGCAGAGGGACAGCGTTAGCTTATGTTATTCTTGATAAAATTTATACCATGCCTAATGATGTAACTCTGAGATTGCAGTGGATCCCTTCACATGTTGGCTTGAGAGGTAATGATGAGGCTGACATTTTGGCTAAAAGATCTTGTACAGACGCAAGCGAGGTATTCATAATTCCTGATTACTCAGAATATTTTTCACGGTACATGACAATATGGCAACAAAAGTGGAAAGAACATTTTGACATCAGATCTCGAGAAAAAGGAATGTGGTACAAAACTATGCAATGTGAGCCTCCTCGGATACCGTGGTTTGCCGATGTTAAATTAGGTAGGCAATTACTTAAAATAGCTTTAAGAATACGATCTGGACATGTACCACTAAAAAAATTTACCTTTTTAATGAAAAAATCCCTTTCACCTGACTGTATTGTTTGTAATAAGGCAGAAGATGTCCAACACCTCCTTATAGATTGTATTCGCAATGATTTTGAAAGACAACATTTATGTAAAAAATTAAAATTAAATGCATTAGATTTACCTAGGTAAATTTCAATGTATTCTGGCTTATCCTGCAAGCCATAAAGCTAAGCTTATTTATAAATTTATATTTAATAGTCTTAAGAAAATTTTGTAAGTAACTTGATTAAGGAAATGATGGGGCTGACATGACCTGTTAATGGTTGCAAGTCCCTAATAAATAAAGAGAAAAAAATAAATAAAAAAATTAGGTATTGTCTTCAACATCCGAATCTTGAAGGGTGTCCTGGACATTAACAGCACAAGGAAAATGTTCATATCCATAGAGATACATTTCAGGAATTATCTTTGATGCACAAAGTTTCCACAAATCTTGGTATTTTCTTTGATATAAGTAGGCAATCGAGTTTTGACATATTTTTAAGTTGTATATTTTTGTTTTTATTTGTTATTCCTATTTCTCCTACTGGATCATCCGTCACCATTGTATATTTGATTGCCATTTTCTGTGGCTCTGATTTTTTTAATGTCGCTGTAGGTGCGTACCTGCAAATAAAATAAAATATAATTAGGTTACAATTACATAGTCTGATAGCTATAACGTCGTAATCGAGAAAAGTCAACATTAGAATTACCTTCGATATTTTCCCAGTCCAAGAATAGCCTTCACTAGTTCTGGACTCATAAAAAGTAAGATTATATACAGCCAATTTGCGACTGTAGTTTAATAACATACTTTGGCCATACGGCGTATTTAGAACTTTTTGTAAATCAACGGACACGCAAAGTATGTTTTTATATTGAATTTTCTGATGTGCTTGAAATATTTCATAAGTTTCTTCTTTGTCTTTAAGATGAGCCAGTTTTCTTCTCTTCGTTCTTCTTCTCTTTCTCCAGTTTCTTTTTCGAAACGCACACACTTAGCACATTTATCTTTACGCGGGATATGCAACCCTATACGACGTAACGTATTTACGTGTAAAAGTGTTTGTTCAAACCTACTTACAGAAATAAAATCATTTATATTAAATTCTCTTATTTTTTTTATTTCTCTCTTTATCTTCACGTGTCATTGTATCCTTGTAAATTTTATACAAACTAGCCAAAAAAAAACAATCTTTTTGATTTTTTGCGACAGTAATGCGACGGTAAATATTAGGACGGTAAGGTTTTGATATAATTCCTTGTTTCCTCTAAGTTTTTCTCTGACGTTTTGTTTGATGTAATATGCTTCTCTCTTGCATCTTCTCTAGATGAGCCGTGAGTGGCTTCTGTAATAATGTTATATAAATATTTTTGCTCAATATTCTCGATTTATTCTAAAAATACTCTTTCTAAATTCTACGTTTACATATTATAAATTACTTACCTGCCACACCATCGAGGTGGACCGCGTTGCGCGATCAGTCTTGCTGGTTTGAAGACCAAAACAATATATTTACGTATTTCGCTATATATAATTTCACGTTTTTTCATCTTAAATTCATAATAATTATTGTTCGGAACCTACCTCCAATTACTTCGTCGCGCACGCAGACGCGTGTTTTGACATCTCACACGCGTGGCTAGCTCGGATAAAGTGATTTTTTTTTAATATACCTACTATTGAAAACTCACCTTAGATATATAGCAATTTACTCCAACCACGATAACTTTGCACTACGGAGTCGGATTTTGAGACGGTCTTCGACGCAGTTCATTCTATCTAGGTTCTGTCCTACTCCTCCACCTATTCCAACCCATCTATTCACTTAAAAAATTAATAAAACTAAATTTTCGCAATTTTCACTTCATAAAAACACTATAACTAGTGTGTTAGCAAAATGCTATCCGTATCAATTGATTCTGTTGAATCCTTCCAAGAACTTCTATAAATAAATACCTCGCTGTCCGATAAAAATCAATATGGTTATAAATTCCATTCCTTTTCAAATTGTCTCGGTTTTTTTTTTTAATTTTCAACCTCTCCGGATTGATCTGTGTTTTCTTTTGGTTCTACATCAATAACGATAGTTCTCTCGATTAAGTAATTTGTCAAAGCGTCTTCATCCCTTATTTCCTGTAAGCAGACTTCCGTCTTAAGCCGCTCATATAATTTCCTTTTTTTATAGGGTTGCTCCAAAGATAGTTCAGAAGATTTACTTTCAAAAGATTTGTTTGATTGAAGATCATCTTTTAGAGAAGGTGATTTATGCACTCCATATGCGTCTTGATCAACAGATTTTTCTTCTTGGACATAATCTTCTATTCGCGACATTGTTCTTGCGATTGATGCATGACTCGGCTTAAGATCGTTTCTGCCTGAATGCAATCGCCCGTCTGTAAGATTGATGCCTGTGTGGGATGGAGGTCTTGGACGAAGGAAGTCCCATCATGAGCGTTGACTTGTTTGTGATTGATTTAAGAATTGATATATGAACGGTTCTGCCTGAACGCAATCGCCAGTCCGTGAGATTGATGCCTGTGTGGGATGGATGTCATGGTCAAGGGATGTTTCTACCTGATCGTGGTCTCCTGTTTGCGATTCATGTATAACTTATTTTAAGGATGTCTCTCCCTGTATAATATATATTCGCTCATCTGTGAGATTGGTGTGTGTAAGGGATAGAGGTATAGATTGTGAGATGTCCCTTCTTCATGATCTTCTGCAGTATGCCAGATAGCTGGTGGTAGGTGTACGCCTGCATCATGTGATTAGCCAAGTTTTTCAAGCAAACCTGTACGACAAATAATAATTTTATTTTGTTTTATATATTATTTTTATGACAACCTTTTACTCATTTTAGAATAGGTACACACAAAAACATGCACAGCTATACTATAATTATAATAAAATCGATGATTGCTGTCTGTCTGTCCATTAGTTACCTCATCACGAGATGTGTACGGCTTATCTTTGTAGTTTAAAGAAACAACTAAGTAGAAAGAACAAATTATAATAAATATTGACTTAGGTACCTATTTTGTCTCCACACTCAAATTTCACTTTGCTGCGGGAAGTGCATAAAGCGTAACAGATCGACTCATCGCCTGAAACACCGACAACTTGCGCGCGAAATATAAATTATACGTACTCAACGAATCGTAATCAAAACAAAATTTAATTTCAAAAGACTTAACTGAATATCTTTGTACCTGTTTCACACATCTAAATGCTAAACAAACCATTAATATTTTGTCGAGTAAAATAGTCCGTGCTTAATAAAATTATTATTTGATTTCATTGAACGTAAAACATTCTAAATATACCTACACTCAAATTCTTAGATATGAAAATCAAAGTTACTAAAACCGTTCCTTCTCAGAAAACTGCGAAAACGAAATATACTGACGCGCCATGCTCATCAATTCCTACGTAAAGCTAATTTACTTAACTACATATCAACTCCTATTTACGGCCGGCAAAAAATACTAAAGCGACATCAATGACTCAAACGCGTGCACTGACTGGACAGGTCCACTCAATCTGTGTGGTTCTTTCCTCAAAAGACCATTTCAGACACAAATCTACATGGTCTTCAAAGATTATTATAATATTATTCTAATTATTGTGAATGTGAGAACTATGTCGGTCATTGATTTATTTATATTTATTTTTGTATTTTTCTCAACGTAATCATGATCTGGCAGTTTGAGTAATTTATGCGGCCTACTCAAATGTCCTTTCTTTGGTATTGTTCGTCGAATCGTTGAGCTCCTTGAGTCTAAGTTGAGCTGCACGATTACTGACAATTGCGTGCACTGACTGGACAGGTCCACTCAATCTGTGTGGTTCTTTCCTCAAAAGACCATTGCAGACACCGATCTACATAGCTTTCACATGACCTGACCAAGATTTTGTCTGGACTTTAAAAGAGACTGTGACCTCTGAGTTTGTTTCGGCCTTTCTTCTCAGAGTAGTCAGATAGGAAACGCCGACCCCATCTAGTTTAAAAAAAATATGATTGACGTGTAAAAGTGTTTGTTCAAACCTACTTACAGAAATAAAATCATTTATCATTATCATAAACTACAGTATTTTGAGTTGCTGAACAAAGTTAAAGTTGCTGGTGTCAGTAGGTATAGAAAAATACTAAACTGACAACACCAAAAAAATAATTATAACTTGCACTACGTAAGTATTTATTAAAACATGAAAGTTATGATAAATACCATACTTTTGCAGTGCTTAAACGCCAAAAAAGTGCTCAGATTATTATGAAATTCCTACTAATCGACGCAGCAAAAAAAACCCAACGATATATATATAACTCATTTTGGTCAAAATGGCGTAGTATTGGCTTTCCAGTGACGATATAGTCACTGGAAAGGAGAAAATGCTAAAGCGCCATTTGAGCCAAAATGAGTTTTAAATATCGTTGGATTAGGTTTTTTTTTCTGCGTCGATCTGTTTAGGTTTCAAGACAATGTGAGCCAATTTCTGGCGCTTTAGCATTTGTAAAAATGTAGGGATGTCCCGGATTCCAGGATTTAAAGTGACGGTTTTCCGATATTTTGACGTGACAACGTCTTATAATTCGATGGAGCCGGCTGCACGCACGAAAAAACATGACTCATGCGGCGTTACCTCGCTCTGAGGCGTTCTATTTAAGGCTTGAAGTGCAAGCGAGAGCGCGGAACGAGCGACAAAGAGGCACAATCGGCCTACGCGTTCGGCAGCGTTCGACATCTGTCTCTCTCCTACTTGAGTCAGTATATAGAAAGTACTCTTTGTACTTGAGTGAGCGATGCGTCCGCGTGGACAGCTGCTATACAATAATACATTTACATGTTTTCGTCAAGTATGAAGTGCAGTGAAAAGTGAATGTGGTGTCAATTGTTTATAGCAACGATAATTGCGGCGATAAAGGTAATGATTCTTTCGATATTAAATATATGTTCAGTGATCCGCTAGTGCAGCGATTGTAGGTTATGCTATAATTGACAAAACTATAACAATAAGAAAACTATGAACATTGTAAAAAAAAACAATTGACATAAGTAATTGTATCTATATAAGCGTACAAATAAATGTAACTTGATAAATTCAAATGTGATTTCCATTTACCTCCTTCTCTATATCCATACAAAAAAAATACACAAATATACAAAAAAAATATTCTAAACGTGACATTGGCTAAATGCACAAACCGTGCGAAGCCAAAACAAAACAAAAAAAAAATATCCATACAAAATATCTATCAAACCTAAAAAAAAAAAAATTTCTTTTGATAAATGCAACCATTCCATCAGAATTTTCTTATATCGCTATTTTAAATTTATGTTTTTTTTTTGTTCAACAGTCTGATAGCTATTTATTCATTACTGTTGTTTTTAACTGTTTGGCGCTTTAGCAAAACTATTCGCATAAGATTTAAGTAGGTATATTGGCGCTTTAGCAATATTTTTTCTAAGTATTGTTTTTAAATTTAATTTCGTCTCTAATAACCTATGTGTTAGAAAAAGGAAGACATTTTTCTTAAGGTATAAGTCGTTTTAAAACAAACCAAGTCAAACGATATTAAGTGCGATTTTGTTGGCTATGTTCATCTAATAAAACAGTCAGTTTTTTTTTCAAATATTATAGTAAGACAACTTTTAAAAGAGAGTCACAACAATGTGTTGTTAAAAATTTGATAAATAAATAAAAGTAATTGGTAAAAGCAATGGTTTTTATTTCTAATGCAAATTCCGACAACAGGATTGTTCAATTCTAAGAGGTTTTCAGTTTAGGTCTATTCAAGACATTGCAGTCCATGTTTGTATGGAATATATCGCGGCCCACCCCGGCTTTGCCTGGGTTGAAAAATTCATAATAATAGCCTATCTCGTATCTAGAATAATGTACCTTTAAAATGGTAAATATTTTTTCTAACTATAACTAACTAATGTAACATATTTTTCATTACTCATACTCTGAAAGTAGGTCTGATTTTGCCTGAGGAGCGGGTAGAAAGTGATACTTTTCAGCCCTAGGGAGAATCGCTTTCAACTGACACCTGTCAAATTATTAAAAAAAAAAACTAGTTCTATTTTCACATTTCTATTGAACCATGTTCCAACTTCCTATACAGCCACTCGATTACAGCGCGATGTAAAATTTAAATAACTTAAAGTTAACAACTGCGCTGCCAAGCCCGCGCTGGCGCGGGGTGCGGGGTATAGCGCGAGCGGCCGACCCCGCGCTGGCGCGGGCTAGGCTCAGTACAGTTTCTATGAGTCAGTGTGCCGCCGGCACTGCGTTTGACTTGTTGTGTTTACGTTGGCACTGCGCTTGAATTTATTACGATCCATACAAAGTTAACGGTTTCTAAATCGTGCCACGTGTTTTTATTCTACAAGTGTTTAAAATGGCTGACGAAGCAGGCCCTTCGCGGCCTAAAAGAAGTCGTTGTTGTACAAGTTATTTACGTGATTCAGACGTCGAAGATGAATTATTTGGTGATCTTGAATCGAGCGATGAGTTTGACCCTGTAAGTGAGGAGGAGGACCAATCTTCAGAGGATGGCAACGACGAGCAGCTTACATTTTCTCACGTATCTGCCATAAATATAGAATCAAATTCACCGGTCAGAAAGCCACATTCTGCCCCACCACAGTCGACGCCCGATAGTTCAGCAGACCAACTCAATCTATCCCAAGAAGATATGTCTTCGATCAGACCATCAGTTGAAGGCTCTACATCAGAGTGGTCGGAGGTAGGCGAAATGAAAAAGTTTTCTTTTACGCGACTCAACGAATTTTACGCTAATCCTGGGATAAGACCTATTGATTATTTCGACTACTTCTTTAGTGAAAATTTTCTTACAATCATTTGTGATGAAACTAATAAACAAGCAGTCAAATTATCCGCAGGAGTGTCACAAAGATCTAGAATATTGGCATGGAAGGAACTAACTGTTTCCGAGTTGAGAGTTTTTTTGGGTCTACTATTTCATATGGGCACTATTCAGCTTAGTCGCCTTCAGGATTACTGGAAAACAGGCAGGTTATTTTCAATACCAATTTTCGCTGAACAGATGGGTCGGAATAGATTTCTGTTGATTATGAGATGTCTCCATTTTACGTCTGAAGCAGATAATGGCGACCCAGTCCTAAAAGTTCGCAGTGTCGTCGACTATTTCAATACGAAAATGAACGAATGTTATTACCCCGCGAAAGAATTATCTTTAGATGAGAGCATGATATTATGGAGAGGTCGACTAAAGTTCCGCCAATTTATAAAAAATAAACGCCACAAATATGGGATCAAATTATATATGCTCACTGAACCTGACGGTTTGATTTTGAAATTCCGTGTGTACGCGGGCGGTCATGACCACGAGGTTTCTGGAAAAGGTCACGCCCAGAAAGTAGTGATGCAGCTCATGAATGAAAAGCTTCGTAATGGCCACGCACTATACATGGACAATTTCTATAACAGTTTTGGTTTAGCGAAAAAACTTCTCGATAATAATACGTACTGCACTGGGACCCTACGCAGTAATTTGAAACAAAACCCTCGAGAGGTCGTTCAAAAGAATCTGAAGAAAGGAGAAAATATTTCTAGATACTGCGAAGGAGTTCACATAGGAAAATGGAAGGATAAACGACCTGTTACCTACATTACTTCAGAGTTTGAGGGTAACATGGTTCCAGTAACTAATAAACGTGGACAAGTCGCTCAAAAACCCGAGGCAATAGCCAAATATAATGAATTTATGTCTGGAGTGGACCGGCAAGATCAGCTGTTAGCATTTTACCCGTGTGAAAGGAAAACTCTGCGGTGGTACCTAAAGGTTGCTATTCACACATTCCAGCTGCTACTGATAAATTCGTTCAAAATATACAATAAATACTCTGGTCAACCTAAAATGACATTATATGATTACCGGTTATCAGTGATAAGCGCGTTGCTACCAGACAAACATGGCACTATAAATCCAGGACCTGTGAGAAGACAAGTTCCTTTGCCGCATAAAATCAGTAAGATTACGGAAAGAAATGCAAAAGGAAAATTAAACGTAAGCAATGCCGCCAATGCACGAAAGAAAAAAAACGTACACACTATTTGGCATTGCATTACTTGCATCGAAAAACCTGGATTATGTGTCGAATGTTTTGAAGTATATCATTCTTCCATTTGAAATATTATTGATAAATTGATATTGGTTGATTAGTTTTGATTTCATGCTAAAAGTTATAATTCAAGCCAAAAATTGTTTATTATTATAGTAGTTTATCTTAATATTGTTACATAAACTAATTCACGGTGTCATTTTAGTTCCTAATAACTCATATTAGTGGTTGTACTTCTTCATAATTTTAATTTGGTTTTATAATAAATACTATTAACAATGGTGCCGATTCCCTTGTTCACAAACTAAACTAAATTTAAGTTGAGTGCATCTTTTTCTTTCTATTTCATTATGAAAAGGACAGAAGATAAATATTAGTTTAGTCCTGTCAAATTAGTCAGCACCTGACGTAATTTGATGTAATTTTAGTAGTCAACTTTTTAATCACGTCGTAACTTGTATGGAGTAGTGTCAGGCGCTGATTAATTTGACAGGACTAAACTAAAATTTATCTTCTGTCCTTTTCATAATGAAGTAGAAAGATAAAGATGCACTCAACTTAAATTTAGTTTAGTTTGTGAACAAGGGAATCGGCACCACTAAATACCTAACCACGCACTGGCGCGGGCTTGGCACTACGTATGGATTTTTGAACCGCAGTGCCGGGTCCGCGCTGGTGCGGGATTTCTTTTTATCGTTTTATTTACGAAAATAATCATTGGAAGTTTTTTTTTTTTTTTATCCTTTTAACTGATGTCTAAGAAGCTAAATAAAATCAAAAAAACAGTTCGGCATTTTGGCACTCGACCCTCACAATCTGGCTGGCAGTGAAACTGAAGTAATATTTAAAGAATATATTTTTTTAAATGACTTTATTATAATTTACTTTCAACTATTTCTTTAAGATAACATAGATTTGGGCAAAATATTCCCCATTTTTTCAATGATGGAAATGTAAAATAATGGCTGAATAGCTAGTAGCCGGCCACAGAAAAAAAAATGGCGGGAAAGCGGCAATCCGATCTTCATTTGTTTTTTCGAGTCGTACAGTTTTGTTTAGACTACTTTATTTTCATTGTTTCCGATTCCAGAGATAAGTCCAGTTCATTTTTGCTGATGAAGGTTTAGGAGCTGTACAGCTCGTTCAGTAATGATTGAGGTCTGAGATCCCTGATCTAGAAGAGCTCTCATTCTTTCGTAAGATCCGTCAGCTCCTTGAACCTTGATAATTGCTGTCGCGACTGTCGCGAGGAGTATTTCTGTAGGATCATTTTGCATAGATACTAAGGTGTTCATATCTTGCTGAGGTGGAGATTTCGTAATAGTGGCCGTGTTCGGCCCCGATCGCGACGCATCTGAATTAGCATTTCTTGACGTAAAACATTCATGTAGAATCGTATTGTGGTCTTTATTGCACTCTTTACACTTTACTTCCGAAAGGCATTTTCTACCTTCGTGATAGTGCAAACAGTTGACACAAAGGTTCAAATTTGCGATTGCGTTTCTACGAGCCGATGGATGCATTTTTGCCAGCTTTTGGCAATTTTGTATGCTGATCGCTTGCATTGCAAATTCCACATTGTATAAGTTGAGGTGTTGTTATTTTGTTTGAAACGAGAATTAAATCCTTTTGAATGAGATTGTTGGTTATCAAGATAGCCTTTAGATGATGAAGATGCGTGTTGGGATTGAGATGACTTTTGAATGAAGGGTTCTTGTTTCTTCCGTGAAGTTTCCAGCGACGTAAACTTATACTCCAAAAACCGAAGAAATTATTTCAATACTGGCGACTCCTTTGGAGATTTCAACGAATCTATATAGTCATCGTTGCTTTCAGAGTCTAATTTCTCCGCTAGAATACATACAAGGAAGGGATCCCAAGTAGATACATCGATTCGGAGATTTTAAATAGCGTTCATGCTTTCGTACGTTGTATTGTGGATCCGTTTGAAGTGACTCGCTGACTTTTACTGAGATGTCAGGATATTTAAGTGGTGTTTGAGATGAGATATAAAAATTCGACGCTTATTGTCATAGCGATGCGTAAGGATATTCCAACAAACGGGGTAGTTGTCTGAACTTATTTGAAGATGTTGGATTAATTTTTCCGGCTCGCCCTTGACCTTACTTTTCAGGAACTGCATATTTTGGGCGTTCGATAAAGATGGATTATTGTGTACAGTTTCTGTAAAAAGATCTTTGAAAGATATCCAGGACTTATCTTCCTTCAAAGGTAGCTATTTCCATTTTTGGGGTCAATTTCTCAATATGAGCCACCGACCACATCTTTCGGATAATATCCCTTTTCAGTTTTATAATATTTCTCTTAGTTTGAGAATTTCTCATCGTACTGGGCGTTGGAGCCGTTGAGCTCGTTGTCCAGTTCCCAGTGTAGGGTGTCAATAGCTGCCCAACGAGTTTTTATGATGTCTTCAAACTTTTCAGAGATATGATTGAGATCAATGTACTTAGCTTCTCTTGAAAATGCCCTAAAATTAGTAGGTAGGTAGCTTGTTTTTTCAAGAGGTCTTCTATACAGGGTGGCCGGAACATTGACGTCCAAAAATAAAATTTCGGTCCCTCGTATCGTGGGGTATTCGAATCACCCCCATGTATGTTCCGCGACTTTTCATAGTTTTCGAGTTATGAATTTTTTTCTGAATGTTTGAAAATTTTCGACCTGACCAACCTAAAAAAATTCAAAAAAAAAAGTAGAGGGTTTTATCGAGTTTCTTTTTTTGCAACTGAATTTTCATAAGTAGTACTTTTATGCATAAAATAATCAGCTTCGTAACTGTGGTGAAAGTTATGAAAATGTTGATCTAAAGTGAAAAATTTACGTTCGGTAAATTATGACTTAAATTTTCAACTTCAAATTAAAAATCTAAACAGGTGACTTCATGGTTCTCAAGTAGGCTTCAAGAATGCGCCAGACTCTCAGCTTTCATAATCATTAAAAAACGTAGGACTTAATGGGGCTAACTTTGGCCTTAATCGGCCTTCAAAGACTGCGAAGTGGAAAATTCTTAAAATTAGCTATCTGATTAATAAATTTTTTTTTTCCATTTTCTCGCTCCTAAGGTTATTTAGTTTGCTAACCAAAAATTACTGCAGGAAAGCTAAGATTTAAACACGGAGATTTTTTTAAATGTTAGTTTAATGAATTTTGCGCGATCCGTTCTCGTGGACTATGGGTTGTAAACGAGGGTGCAACTCTTTTACCTGCAATAACAATGGACCGAGAGGAAAAGAGACCGAATTATTGCTATCTCTCTCACGCAAGGCGCGCAACCGAAGCCAACGCAAAACAAGTACCTCAGTCGTACTCACATTGTGTTTACTGCTATTCGCGTGTCGCCATTTTGTCTTTACCACACTCGCTTTGCCCACGGACTCCGCTGCCTACTTGTTTGACTACTTTGCTCGTTTATTGGACTGTGTTTTGCATTCTGATTTGGACTTTTTTTACGTGGAAGTGTAAAAAATGAGTTACACGTTAAGTGAATATGCAGAAATGCATTATTTTTATGGAGTTGCACAAGGAAACGGCCATGAAGCAGCGCGACTGTATCGCGAACAACTTCAACGTCGTGGTGGGCCGCAACCTGAGCGATATCCCGACCATCGTGTTTTTATTAACACGCACAACACTTTGATGGCAGGCCGCATTCCTGGTCGACGCGGCAGTCATGAAGGAATCCCTAGAGCTAACCCGGATCGCAGAGAAATGGTGCTGGAAGAAGTTCAGCGAAATCCGTCTACGAGTACGAGAAGTATGGCTCGTGCTCTGAACATCCCAAGGACTTCTATCCAAGACATTCTTCACGATGAAGAATACCACGCGTTCCACATCCGACGAGTCCAAGCTTTACTGCCTACAGATCACCAATTGTGCGTTGATTTTTGCCAAACCATGTTACGAAAAGAGCAAGAGGATCCTGGATTTTTCAATAAAGTTTTATGGTCAGATGAGTCACGATTTGAGCGATCCGGAATATTCAATATTCATAATTACCACACGTGGGCGAATGAAAATCCTCTCGAAGTGAGAGCTTCGACATTTCAACATCGCTTCAGCGTTAACTTGTGGTCTGGTATTCTCAATGGCGAACTAATTGGTCCGTTTGAACTGCCGTCCAGACTTGATGGAGAAACATACAAAAACTTTTTGGAAAATGAACTTCCATTGTTGCTGGCAGATGTGAATCTCGAACTCAGACGAACCATGGTGTTGCAAAATGACGGCGCCCCGTGTCACTATGCAACCCAGGTCCGAAATTACTTAGATGAAACATACCCCAACAGATGGATCGGACGCAGCGGACCAATTAGGTGGCCTCCACGCTCACCTGATCTCAACCCCATCGATTTCTTTATTTGGGGCTATTACATAGCCCGAATTACATAGGAAATAGCATACGCCCGAGACTGTTCAAGTGAACAAGAGCTGAGGCAGTTGATTGCAGAAGCTGAACGTGTTGTGAGAGAGAACAGAGACGCTTTTAGACGATTGCCAGACAATTTCTTACGTAGGTGTAGAATGTGTATTGCTGCTGGTGGTGGCCACTTTGAAAACCTTTTCTAAATGTTAAAAATAAACTATGTACTTTTTTCACATTATCATCTGTGTTTTATTCAAAACCACTTTTTACGTAAAACTTTTCTTACCCAACTCTGAAACTATTTGTTGGTTAGTTTTCAGTATTCTTATCATTAATTAACCTTAGGAACGAGAAAATAGCCAAAAAAAAATAATTACTCAGATGGGTAATTTTAAGAATTTTTCCACCTCGCTGTCTCAAAAGGCCGATTTTAAACAAAGTAGCCCTATTAAGTACTTCATTTTTTTTATGATTATGAAAACTGAGAGTCTGGCGCATTCTTGAAGCCTACTTAGGAATTATGAAGTCACCTGTTAAGATTTTTAATTTAAAGTTGAAAATTTGAGTCATAATTTACCGAACGTAAATTTTTCACTTTAGATCAACATTTTCATAACTTTCATCACAGTTACGAAGCTGATTATTTTATGCATAAAAGTACTACTTATGAAAATTCAGTTGCAAAAAAAGAAACTCGATAAAACCCTCTACTTTTTTTTTTTAGAATTTTTTTAGGTTGGTCAGGTCGAAAATTTTCAAACATTCAGAAAAAAATTCATAACTCGAAAACTATGAAAAGTCGCGGAACATACATGGGGGTGATTCGAATACCCCACGATACGAGGGACCGAAATTTTATTTTTGGACGTCAATGTTCCGGCCACCCTGTATATACGCTATCCATAGGAAGATTATTTTGAGATGAGAGGTTCGATGTTTGAGATATTGAAGACTTTTTGTTTATCTTTATTTATTTACCTAATACAATTAAAAATACAATTAAAAAAAAGTGAGGTGTTAGTGTTTACGGCACCTAAACAACAGCCCCGTCGTGTACCTCCAGTATATCTCAACGGCGTTGAACTGAATGTGGTAACTCAATTTAAATACTTGGGTCATGTTGTCACCAGTGACCTACGTGATGATGGGGACATAGCGCAGGTCGTTGGCGGCGAGGAGCAATATGCTCGCCCGTAGGTTTGCTCGCTGCACGGCAGACGTCAAAGTCAGTTTATTTAAAGCGTTCTGTCAGTCCTTCTACACGAGCGGCCTATGGGTGTCTAAAAATAAAATCATAAAATAGATCCTAAATAAATAAAAGTATCAAAATTATTCGTGCTAGCTGTTTAGCGCTCATGCACACAGAGAAACCATTGTACTATTGTAGTGTGCCGCAGCGCGTACGACGTTCGATAGATCGTGTACATTTTGACTTAGGCTAAAACGAACCAACGCTCAAAATGTGTTTTCACTCCTCTTGCTCAAAAAGACCGTCATTGTGGCGTACCAGAGCGAAGAAAAAATAGCAATTCTTCCTCTAGGGGAAAGTTTTTTTTTTTTTAATTTTTGTGTGTCAAATGACAATGAGCCTACAAAAACGAAAAAGTCTTTAGTCCTATGTAGAATAATCATGAATATAGACTCGACTTATTACAGTTTCATAAAAAAAGAACTTCATTCTATTTTTGAAAATGGAACTAAAATCGGCGATCTCTTTGGTCTAGAATGCATTCAATGCATGCAATGCGTTGCGGCTGCAGAAGAAAAAACAAAAAAAAGACATTGGCGCGAAATCTTTATGAAATTAAGTTACCGGGAAAAAACATGTCGTTAAATATCCAGAATTGTACAAATTGTACATTTAATTTTTAATAAAATAAACTACATATTTCATATTGTATTAGATTTTTTTATTTTCTCGCAATCGTAGTGAAAAGTAGAGTTTAACACACGGCGCTAAAAACCCATTATAACTCGGTTTCTATTTACTCCCTCGCTAAAGCTCGGGAATAAAAAACAACCTCGTATATAATGGGTCATTTTAGCTCCTTGTATAACAATCTACCTACTATTTTAATGAGGTTACAACGGCGTCGGTCGTGCAACGTCCTTTGGTGAAACCACACTGATGATCGTGAAGAATTTTATTTGTTAAAAATATTGAGCATTTGATCATGATGATTAGTGTGATGTGTGTGATTTGATTATGCATCACCTTTTAGTTTGAAAAGGTGAACCTTGTTGAAAACCAGCAACACTGATACGGGTCTATAATTATTTTGTCTTGAACATTCTACTATTACTATGTCGCTCTAGGTGTACGCTGAGCTGGACAGTGGCGGCTGGGTGAGCGCAGCGGGCGGGCGCGGAGCCGCGCGTCTGTGCGTGCGAGCCGCGCTAGCGCCCGACGCGCTCTGTGCAGGCGCCGAGCTTGCACTGTGTGGCGCCGAGCTGGCACGGTGTGGCGCCGAGCCGGCACTGTGTGGCGCCGAGCCGGCACGGTGTGGCGCCGAGCCCGCGCCGGCCGGCCCGCGCCTGCGCCTGCGCGCCGTCGCCGACCTGGCGCCACACGCCGAACTGCTGCTGTGGTTCGCGGAGGACGCACTGGCCGCGCTCGACATGCCCTTCCTCACGCCGCGCAACGTGCGCGGCCGCGACTACGTATGTCACGTGTGCGCGAGAGCCTTCCACGACCCCAACCCGCTGAAGGTGCACCTGTTCCTGTCGTGCGCCCCCTACGAGCCGGCGCGCTTCTGGCGCGAGGCGGCGGCGCGCCTGCGGGCGGCGCGGCCCGCGGGCCCCCCCGGCCCCGCCCGCCCCGCCGGCCCCGCCCGCCCCGCCCACCCCGCCGGGCCCCTGGCGCCCGCACAGCTGGAGGCGCTGGCCACGGAGTGGGGCCGGGCGCGCGGCGGCCACGTGTGCGTGTACTGCGGCAAGCTGTACTCGCGGCGCTACGGGCTCAAGATCCACTTGCGCACGCACACGGGCTACCGGCCGCTGCGCTGCCGGCACTGCCTGCGCGCGTTCGGCGACCCCAGCAACCTCAACAAGCACGAGCGGCTGCACGCGGCCCGGGCGGGCCCCGACGCGGCCCGGGCGGGCCTCGACGCGGCCCGGGCGGGCCCCGCGCGGTACGCGTGTCCGCTGTGCGGCCGCGCGCTGGCCCGACGCCGCGACCTGGAGCGACACGTGCGCACACACACACACACACAGACGGCGGAGCAATTAAAATGAAACGAGAGTGTAGATTGAATGTGTTTTATTAAAGTTATGCGCCTACTGGCCGGCGACCTTGGCCGCGATGCGCTTGTCGCGCTCCTCTGCGATGGTGAGGCGCACTCCCTTGCCGCGCGGGAGAGAGATGTACGCCTTCGTGCCCTTTCCGATGATGAACACGTTGTTTAACCTATAACAAAAGTCATGTTTTATGGTTAGTTCTAACTAATCTTCTTATGTAGATCTGAAGATCAGCTTCATAAGTTGCATAGTTGTTGCTAAATTGCATAGTGGATTAGCTTATTGGACGAATAAGTATTCTGCACAAAATGTGTTCCTAAACTAATATATAGCTGTATATAAACATAATGCTGTATAATGTGGAAGCGGGCACGCCCTTTGTGTCTGGAGGCTTTTTATTGTGTATTAAGTTCTGTTTACGTTTTTATTATTTATTTCTGCTTAAATATAGTTTTCAATATTGGAGTGTGCTAGCTGACATAAGGCAAATCATTTTAATGTTTTTGTTTTTCGTATTGTTTATTACTTATTACTGTATAGAATCCAGTTCTTCTGACTGAACAGACAGCAGTGCTGCTGGGGAGTTTGTTCAGTCACTTCTTCCCAGCTAAAGCACTAGGAAGTAGTGAAGGGCGGGCGTTTTAGGGGACTGTCTTTTGTGATTTTGATGTTCAAAAAGTGCTGATTCTCATAGTTTGAATAAATGACTTTTGTTTTTGAATACTAATCTTATGAACATACATTTTTATGCAGAAGAGTTATACATACAATATGCTAATCCTTATCAACTTATGACGCTGATCTTCAGAATTAATTAGTATATGATACAAAGTGGCTGTGATTAGTAGATGTTTACCTAGTAGCGAAAGTGTGGCCCGTGGTGTCCTTGATGTGCACGATATCGAATGAGCCGGGATGCCTCTCGCGAGACACGATGGTTCCCACTCTCCCCAAGTTCCTGCCTCCCGTGATCATGCACAGGTTACCTGCAAATTAAAACATATTTGTTTTATCAACAAAACATGGCAAGCCTTTGCAGCTTAAGAATTAAACACATATTTAATGTATACACAACATATATTTACAAGACGGGCCCACTTGCACCTATTATATTTTAAACCATCATTCTATTTTTGTCAATTGTTCCAAAATAACAGAGACAGAATTATGTTTTAATGTTTGCCTCTAAATGCATTTGGTGATTTGTGGTGCAAGCAAGCCTTAGGGCTGCTTTTCCAATGTCTGAAAAATAGTTGAGAGATTATTTTTCTAACAGTGATGGTAACATAAAATTAAAATGGAAGATGGGGGAGAGGAAGACATTATATAATTTTTAATAATACTGGTTAATTACTACCAATAAACTATTGAATGTCCAAATTAGTTCATTTAGTGAGTAGATTGACAGCAGGTTTTTATGTCTATCTAGTGTGAAATGTTTCAAGCTAGAGAGAGATACAAATCTTTCTGGCTTATAGAGCCTCTGCCTTTGCCACCACCATCGCGTCTGTTATCAATTTCGATTTGCTTGATAATTCAATGATAATTATTATGTTGTCCTACTAATATTATAATTATGTAAAAGTCTGAGTTTGTGAATTTAGTATGTTTGTTAATTAATTACGCCAAACCACTTTTGGATGAAAAGGATTTGTTGCAGAACCAACATAGATTTTATATTTTTGGCAACTCAAATATTGAATGACTCTCCTTAGGGGTTGTGTAGGACATGCTGCTAGAAAGTACATGTCCAAAATCTAAGAGTTTGCCATATTTCGAGCTTATTCAACTGTAAAAGTATAGATTAACCAGTAAAAAAAAAAATATTCAGAGAAAGATTAAGATTTCGATTGTCAAAAACACAATACTACATTTGTAAAACAATTAAAGTCAAACTACAAATACCTGTTTAATAAAAACCGTTTTTTATTCCCAAAACCCTCATGTTGGTAAACCCTAAGAATGACCAACACAATACAATACACAATACAATATTCGAGCTTTTACAGTAACACCAAAAATGCTTAAATTGTGATACAATAACTTATTTTATTTCATATTTTCACACAATTATGGCTACTTAGGTGACTGTTGTTTCGATTTAAAGAGTTGATTTATTTGAACAGGCTGTTTACTTCAAGAGCCCATTAATGTATATTAACAAGCAATATAAAAAAGCTACTAACTTATCATGAAATATTTGCGAAACCACGCAAGATAGCTTCTTGAAGTAAAAAGCAACATTAAAATGTATATAATATTACTAACACATTAAAAAACACCAAATTGAAACAATAATAATTTAATGTGTTTTAACAGAAAGAAAAAACAATACCATTTGGTCATTTAGACAAAAAAACCAATATCTAGGAAATTTAAACAAAATTTATTAATTATGCAATATTTCGTGTTGTTTGTCTCTGCATGCTCTCAATATGGCTTCTATATGATTTGGCAAGCTGAGTACCAGATTCCTCAGCATATGCTGAAGAATATTCTCCCATTCTTTGTTTTAGATATGTATTATCTGTGGTATGAAAATATTTGTGATTTACTGTAGCGCCACCTGTACTTTTTTCGAATACATTAAGGCGCGGTGAATAGACGAATTTTATGTATTCGAGGGGGTGAAGCAGATGAAGTGGGAGACGGGTAGTCCCGCCTACTGCGGGGTGCACCGCTCGAATTTCGCCGATGCGCAACTTCCATTATATTTAAAAGCGTAATTTCACTGCTCCAGTAAAATGTACAAATAGCCCAGCGCGCCGCTGTCCGACTTTACACTGCGCGTCCGCGGTGATCACTAGGTTCGAATCTCAATAAATGCGTTATTTTTGTTTTCTTATTTTTTAAATATTATGTACCTACATATTTTCGTGTTGTTATTTTTGAAATATATCACATATTTTTGTTTTCTTATTTTTAAAATAATTCGATAGGTAATTGTTATTTTAATAAAAACAATCATTTTTATTCCTATACGGGGTGTAAGTGTAAACAGTGGCAACCTTTTAAGGGGTCATTGTACTTATCATTATGAACAACTTTTACTATGGGACCAAAACCTGAAATCGCGAAAAAAAAATCAGCTGTTCCCTACATTTTGACGAGTTATGCGAACATAAATGTATGGAACAGTTGATTTTTTTTTTTGTGATTTCAGGATTGGTCCCATAGTAAAAGTTGTTCATAATGATGAGTACAATGACCCCCTAAAAGGTTGACACTGTTTACACTTACACCCCGTATGTACATTTTTCTTTAGAATCAAGAGTAATATAAAAATAAAATAAAAACGTGAAGCAAGCTTGATGGTTGATTCTGAAGAAAAATAATATACAGTGTGTTACAAAAAAGTGTAGCAATACCAAAGGACGTCATTGTACTCATCATTATGAACAACTTTTACTATGGCGCCAGCTATAAAATCGCAAAAAACAGCTGTTTCATAATTTTTTACCTATTTGTATAATACAGCAGTCTTTTTTCAAGATTTTTATTTGCGCGAATTACGGTGTATAAGAATACAACGTGTGGACAGGCGGATGCGCGGAGAGACGGATGAAAGGGTGGACATACGGACGGTGTGGATGGATGTACAGGTGAACGAACAGGAAAAATACATAAAATTTAAACAAGCTAATCATTTAATTTAATTTTATAATTTTTGACATATTTACGTATGCGGAGCGAAATGTAAAGATAAAAAAATAAGAAAAAAAAATAAAAAAAAATATAAATAAAATATGTATAAATTGTAGAAAGAAAAATTACTCAAGTCACAATTCTTCAAAATTTAGTCTGCGACTACAACAAGGGACGTTTTCTTTGTTTTCGTCACTTGATGTAACGAATAATGACGATTCTTTTTCACGCAGTGGCATCCCCCGAGCTCGCCGAGAATCGACTATTTCAGGCAAAAGCCAGTCCATGAAAAACGACACCAGCTTTTCCTTCATCTTTTTTTCCCAAAAATCGTCATCTTTTTTTATCATTTCTGTTTTTAGTGGCTTGTTTTCACCACTCCACACAGCAAACAAGCACTTTTCTCTACGCGTTACATGGAGCTGCCCTTGAATCTGATGGTACCAATTACTATTTTTGTTCACTTCAATCAGTTCAGTTTTTTTATTGTACTTCCATATCTGTATCTTGTTTTCCTTTATACATTCTTCTAGATCCTTTTTGAATGCCACTAAAGGACATTTCACTTCCACTACTGTGTCTTGGCCTATCAAACCATCGGGCGTTGCTCCAATAAAGGAAAATTCGTGGTCCACGAACAAACCGCACGGCTCAATGGTGACATTTTCTTGGATGGCAAGTTGTTGTAAAGCGAGATGTTCATTTTCGACGCCATGTGCGATTGCCGCTATATTACCGAGATTACTTTTATACAAAATATTTTCTACTAACTTTCCTTTGCTAGTATTCTCTCTTCGTTTCACTACTAATCCGAAATTTGATGCTGTTAGCATATTTTTCCTTAGTTCTACCCAGTCATCGCTATCTCTCTGATTTATAGTAGATATTTGTATTTTTTCTCTGTCCGAAGTTAGTTGTTTTAGATTTTGAAGGAATGATTCTTTAGCGGCATTTAATTCATCCGGTGTCAAATCTGGAGTAGTACTCTTAGCCCCATAATCATGTTGAACAGCATTGTCTTTCTTTAGCATCCGATTTTTTTTATGAGGTTTTGCTTTGTTTAATACTCTTTTCATCAGTCTTCGTTCTTCAAACTTCTTCAGGATACTTTTGGGACTTTTCCCTAAAAATTTTTTATGAAGGAGATGCCTCGGATGGGGGTTATTAAAAGAAACGACTGCAGCATTGCAACGCGCGCGGTAACCCCGACGAAGAGAGAAATTAATTCTTTTTCCCCCCACAATCTTTGCAATCACACTGTTGAAGCGCTCTACTGAATTGGTATCCACGTCTTCAAGCATGCTTCTTGATTTTGCAAGTAATGACTGGAGTATTGTCTGTATCCTGAACCAAAACGTAGTGTTTATTATTTCCATATTACTCTGTTGTGTTTTTTCTTTGGAACAGTAATAGTTCTTACAATTTCCATGATTACCAAAAGCATGTAGAATAGAATTTTGTATTTCGTTCCTAAAACCAGCTACTGCTTCCGTTTTGTCCTTTTCTAACTTGTACTCTTTTATTGATGCAATGACAACCTTTCGGATACTCAGAATTTTCGATTCGGTCAGCATTTTTCTGTGCACCAAGGCATATTTTGTGTCTTTGGCTACAGCCCTCAACTTATTGCACATATTGCGCAGCACGTGGTTTCGGCATTCAACTTTTTGAACCGTATGATTCTGGTAAGGATTGCGTGCCAAGATTTTTGCGTAGGTAGCCGAGTCGCCGTCAGCAATTAACCTGCCATAAATAACATTGTACATCAATACAGATGTTTCGAATCCT
Organism: Brachylomia viminalis; assembly: GCA_937001585.2. NCBI lineage: Eukaryota > Metazoa > Arthropoda > Insecta > Lepidoptera > Noctuidae > Brachylomia > Brachylomia viminalis. The sequence goes on from OW443297.2 coordinate 28,367,987, forward strand.
TGACAAATTATTTCGGACTCCATTCCGCTAGATGACCCCGTGTAGTTTTTAAAGCAAACGTGTTCTGGTGTAGCAATTTGTTTTTTCTCTGCCCGAGCACATACAAGGCAGTATTTGTTTTTAATGCCTAAAAACAACACTTCACCATATCTGCGACCTACGATTGCTGCAGCGCCAGACAATGCCTTATAATTATTGCCGTAGGATCGCGATGACCAACAGGCGTCGGCATATACGTCAATTAGAGGTATGCCATCTTTGCTCAATGTTCCATCAGCTATCGCTGCATCACGCTCACGCATAGCTGCTGCTGCCATGGATTCAACAGATGTTGACTCCCATTTCTCGTAAACCATGTTTTGAACTTGAGCATAAGTTGTTTTCGTAAATATGGGTACGTCCATACATGCTGTAATTTCTTCAAATTGCGAAAAACCGATACCAGCAGAAGTAATTCCTGTAACGGCACCCACGTTAGCATTGACATTATGTGTACTTGTTAAATCTTCGCTTGTGACAATAAACTCCTCTTTACACATACTGCATCTAAACTTAAATTTGGAGATCAAGCCGATCCTTTTTTCTCCTATGAGTGACATTTGTGAGAAATTGCAATTGAACAAAGAACTATGGCCGGATATAGTTTGCAGCTGCTGGATAAAATGCATTATGTCAACGACTCTTCGACCATGAATTGTTGGGTATATATTATCTTCTTGATATTCGGTCGACGGTTCAACGAATAGCACATCCTCAGTGATTTCTCTGTAACAAAAAAACACGTAATTTTTTATTTTATTATAACCAAAAAGAAACAAAATAATTCCAAATCACGGCAATTCCGCGGTGAATACAATGCGTGCACAGACAGACGGTTGGACAGTCGTTGACAGTGATTCAGAACAATTGGACTGGAAGTCGCCAAGTTCGTCATGCCAACTCTTTGGAAGTCGACCGCGGAGTCATCGCCTATCCGGCCGCTCCCATTGTGTGACGACCTTCAACCATTTGTTGATACTTACTCATCATAATTTGATTTTGGATTGGCTCCTGGAGTTACATCTCTTGCAATTGAAAGTGATGTCCCAGGGTTTTCATGCTCAGAATCCTTTTGTAATCTAAAATTGAAACAACATGATTATTTTTATGTCGTGATTTTTTTTGAGAACGTGAGAAATTTCCACAATGTGCATTTTGAGTAATTTGCAATTGGCATTTAGAATATTTGCCATTTTGAGAATTAGGAATTTTTAGCATTTACCATTTTGAGACTCGTATGTCAATTTCAATTTATTAAATTCACTATAAAAGGTGCTATAACAATATCTGCCAACCTCTTGAGGGGTCAATTTACTCATCATTATGAACAACTCTTACTATGGTACCAAACCTGAAATCGCGAAAAAAAAATCAGCTGTTCCATACATTTGTGTTCGCATAACTTGTCAAAATGTAGGGAACAGCTGATTTTTTTTCGCGATTTCAGGTTTGGTCCCATAGTAAAAGTTGTTCATAATGACCCCTCAAGAGGTTGGCAAATATTTTTATAGCACCTTATATGTATGGGTATTGTGGACATTTTGAGAATTTGTTATTTTGCGCAAGCCCATTTAGCCATTTTGAGAAGTGATCCATAGGCGCTTAGCCCGTTGTGTTATGTTATAAATACCTACTAAAGTTGATAATTTACAAATTTCTTACAGACAAAGGTCTTACAGAAGAGTGTAAAAATACGAAAAGGGGTCATTGCAGTCATCATTATAGACAACTTTTACGTTGGCGCCAATCAACAAACTATGGTCATTTTGTCGCGGGTGAATGACCTTTTTATTTTTTCTAAAGTTGTTCATTATGATGAGTTCAATGACCTCCTGTCGCATTACTAGTTACTACAATATTCTGTAACACCATGTATAAGCTTACTCATGAAAAGTTTTCTCCGATGGTTCATCTGCTGACGAATTGCTCGCCAAACGTTTCTTTTTACTACAAAGAAAAACAATAAAATTGAATTATAATTGTTACAAAAACAAGAAAATCAACAAAAATATGAATTACTGAAAATTTTTTTCAAACAAGAAAATCGGCAAAAAGTATAATAACAAAAAAAAAACATTTATTTCAAATAATAAAGTCAACAAAAAAAGTGCATATAATAGCGGGGATTGAACCCGTGATCACTGATGCAGTGAACATGCATGAGACCGCTAGACTATTCGAGCTATGGAAATGGATTTCGAAATTACGCATCTTTAGGTAATCTATACAAACAAAATAACGTGTACACAAAAAGGTAGGTCCAATACTTACTTTATAACTTCCATCATGTGTTTTTGTTTCGTCGAATAGGATCTCTTTATTGCCCTGCGTTTATTTTTTTTGTTGCCCATTTTTTATAATGTACACTGATTGTTTATTTACACAAGTTTACACAACATATACTAAAACCGAAAACAAACAAAAATTTACACCAACTTACAGCACAACTTAAAAAAAAACTAATTGTTTATTTACATAACTTATGACTAGAACCGAAACCGAACAAAAATTTACACCAACAACAAAACTTAGAAAAGACGAATCACAAAATAAAATACTTACAATAAAAAGCTTTGATCAACAGAGAAGGATTATTTTCTGAGAGCCGAGCGGAACAAACTGACATAGGTCCATCAAGCAGCGAGCCTCAGCGGTCACTGTCGCTCCGCGTAGAAACGAAAGAGAAGCGAAAAGACGCCGCGATGGCGCGACATTTCTTTCGACTCGTTCGAGTTATTTACTACTAGATACATTAATCTTTACAAATATTTTATTTCAATCGATAAATAAAAACAACAGTTCCCTTTATTATTACATATTACATCACTGTTATTAATTTTATCAAGATTTGTTTATAAACAATACAGTTACAATTGCTACAATTTCAATTTTAATGGTTATTTTATGATTTTTTTCTATCGAGAAAATTTACCGAAAACGTGTTTTGAACACAATGGTTCCCCCATAAATATGATCAAGAATAACATATATTTTTTTTGCTGCTCTAAAATGCCTACATTTGGCTAAAAAACTGTTTTTTGAAGGCTATTTTGACTATGTACAGCGCCTTAATAAAGCGTTAGTACGCTGAAAACTATTCACGAGATTTATTAGGGTAAGGGCCCAGTCCCGCGTAAAATAGATTGTAAATCTTTATAAGGCACAGTAATAATGGCAGGAAATTATTCAGTGTATGTCCCGAAGTTGAAAGGTAAGAGTTGGTACGCTAAAAACTATTCACGAGATTTATTAGGGTAAGGGCCCAGTCCCGCGTAAAATAGTTTGTAAATCTTTATAAGGCACAGTAATAATGGCAGGAAATTATTCAGTGTATGTCCCGAAGTTGAAAGGTAAGAGTTAGTACGCTAAAAACTATTCACGAGATTTATTAGGGTAAGGGCCCAGTCCCGCGTAAAATAGTTTGTAAATCTTTATATGGCACAGTAATAATGGCAGGAAATTATTCAGTGTATGTCCCGAATTTGAAAGGTAGAGATTACGATGATTGGGCATTTGCAGTGGAAAATTTCCTCATCCTGGAAGGCATCGATCGACATTACGAAAACCGAAGACATAAGTGAGCAAGACAACAGGAAGGCAAAAGCTAAGTTGGTGATGACTATTGATCCATCACAGTATGTTCACATCAAAAATGAAACTACAGTGCATAGCTTGTGGACTAAGTTGAAGTCGTTGTTCGACGACTCTGGTTTTACCCGCCGTATCAGTCTACTTGGAACCCTAATCTCCATTCGTCTTGAAAACTGCGACTCCATGACAGCCTACGTGACACGGTGAGTGGATACAGAGCAAAAGCTCAGCTGCGGTACAGGAATCAAGATAGACGAGTGGGTCGGGTCGCCTCTACTTGCCGGATTGCCAGAGAAGTTCGCCCTTATGATTATGGCAATAGAACATTCCGGGATGAAAATTAGTGCAGACGCTATAAAAACGAAATTATTGGACATGACTGCAGATTCCGAAATCACGAAGTCAGAGGGCGCTTTTATTGCAAAAAACACATTATAAAAAAACGCGCCAACCGAGCAAAGAAAAAGCAAATGGCGTCGATCAAGTCAGTGAAAAGCCGGCAAAAAACATTCGCTATTATATAGGTATTCAAGAAAACTGGACATTATAAAAATCAGTGTCGATACAATAATGCACAAAACAAAAAACAAATGAACGCATTTAGTGCAATGTTCCTGACTGGTGAATTTTGTGATAAAGATTGGTACTTATGTGGACTCTGGCGCCAGTACTCATTTAATTTCTGAGTCAAACAAAAGTTTCTTGAAAAATATTTCATACAGTACCGAAACTCGTGAAATTGTGGTGGCAAACAAAGAAAGTGTGCCGGTGTTATGTTCTGGAGATCTTCAGATTACAACGTGTGTTTTAGACTAAGAGTACAACATAAAAGTAAACAATGTCTTGTGCATAAATGTATGTTATGTGACCTGACTACAAACCTATCAGTGAGCAGGATTATATCTAGTGGCAACAGTTGTTTTCAAGAAAAATGTGTGCCACATTTATAATTAACGCAATGAATGTATCGGAGAAGCGAAGCAAGTAAAATTACCTATTACCTAAACCATGAAAAATGGTGTGGTGAAGGGCTGAGTTTCCAAGATGACAAAAACAGTAGCACAGTTTGTTGCAATGGAAAACAGACGAAATTACCTTTTCCAAGCAGTTTGTCAAGAAATAAGGTCTTGTATTTGGTGCACCTGTGTGCCTATGGAAACGAAGTCGCTTGGTATGGCCAGATGCTTTCTGTTGTTTGTGGATGACTTAACTCAAATGGTGATTGTATATTTTTTTATAATCCAAAGATGAGACATTCACCTAATGGTGGCGAATTTTGTTCTGCAGTGATGGAGAATTACATGAAGCAGCGTGGCATTATACACCAGAAGACAAACCCATATAATATTCCACAGCAAAATGGGCGTTTTTTTTTTAGTAGAGGCCAATCTTGAAAAACCTCTATGGGCAGAGGCGGTCCACACTACAGTGTACTTGAAAAACAGATCTCCAGCTGCATGTCTGCAGTTATTGATGGGTACAACACCAGATATCAGTCACATCAGAATCTTCGACAGCATGGTCATGCATGACACATATTCCCTAAGAAAAACAACTGAAATGGGCCATAAGGTCAGAAAAGCTATTCCTTGTGGGATATGAAACAACTTGATATGTGTGACAACACTAAAGGTTTTAGACTATGATCCCTCTTCACACGAAGTGACAGTTTGCAAGAGATGTAATCATAATGGAAAAGACAAATGATAGCACAATGTCACAGATTGTAGTACAAGAGACAACAGCAGGCATGCAGGATTCAGAGGGAGAAGAGAAGTCAGCACATGTTCAGGACACATCTAATTCAGATGTGGAAAGTGATGAACAGACAGATGAACATGATAAAACTGTCGGACAAGTGAATCTGAAGACTGCTTCTATGAGTCATTGACATCCAATCCTTTGTCATCAGAAGATGAATCAGTGATTTCTCGAGAGCAAAATCCTGAATTGCCCCAAACCAGAAGAAAACTAAACTACTGTGGAATGGGAAATTTTTGTGTGGAGGATTTTACTGAAGATATTTAAAAGATGCTGTGAATGGACCGGAGAAGGAGCAGTGGCAGAGTGCAATCAAGGAAGAATTGCAGTTGTTCAGTGATAGGGATGTGTGGGAGCTAGCGGACAGACCAGTGAATAAAACTGTTGTGAAGTGCAAGTGGGTGTTCAAAAGAAAGCTCAATAGTGAAAGCGAAGTGCAGTACAGAGCTACAGAGCCAGGTTAGTTTAAAAAGGATTCAGTCAGAAACAGGGAATAGACTATAAAAAAAACCTCTCCGGTACTCTGGTACTCATCTTTATTTGCATTGATGTAAAGCAAAACCTAGTCATTGTTCACATAGATGTTCCTACTGCTTTTCTGAATGGACTATTAAATGAATCAATATTTATGGAAATACCTGCCTGTTCTAACTTTTATGACTGAAAATACTGGTGAGAAAATAAAAGCCGAGTTGAATGTTAAATTTAATATAAAAGATTTAGGCCAAATAAAAAAATGTCTTGGAATGAATGTAAGTGTAAAGAATAACTGTATTACTTACTGTGTAGATCAGATAGACTACATAGATATAATTTATAAAAGGTTTAATATATACAACTGTAAAAGTTCAGATACTCCAATAGAAAAGATCTTGAAATTAGAAAAGGCTGTAAATATTTCTACACAATATCCTCACTGGCAATTACTTGGAGCTTTGATGTATTTGAGTATTTTAACTAGACCAGACATTTCATTTGCAATTTAAGTCAATTCAATAATTGCTACAATGAGACTCATTTGAAACGGGTTCTAAGATATTTAAACAAAACTAAACATTAATAACACTAACACTAACACTAATTATTATTATTATTAAACATAATGGATTAAAATACATAATAATTATGTATTTTTTACATATTATGTAAAGGATGATTGTATTAGAATAGGTTATGTTGATGCTGATTGGGCTTCATGTGCAATTGATAGGAAGTCATATACAGGATATACACTTCTGGACACATCTATTGGCCCACCTTGTATTTTCAGTTTCGTTTGGTCCTAGCTAAAATTTTATATTAGGTCGAGCAAAAAGTTTTTATGCAGTTTTGAACCTGACACATTCACAATTTCATTCAATAGTCTTTTTTTGAATTTCGAACACAGAATTTAAAGAAACAAAAGACAATTTGGAGCCAGTTTGTTGATATCAAACAATCGAATACTAAGAAAACTTGGTTTTATTGGTTTACTTGGATTTAATTCTTGAAAAAGTGATTGATATCTTTGGTTTTGCAACAAACATTACTTATTCTTAACATTATGGTGAGGTTCTATCAATAATCTATGGATACTTCACCTGAAGTCGCCGCCCAAGCTGTGGCACTTATTCAGGCCGGACAGAGCCAAAGAAACGTGAGTGCTCAACTTAATTTAAGTCGATCTGCGGTCCGAAATGTTTATCGGAGGTACCTAGAGACTGGCGGCTTTGTTCGTCGCCAAGGAAGGCCACGATCTCGGGTCACAACTGAAAGGCAGGATCGATTCATCGTGACGACCAGCTTGAGAAATCGTCACCTTACCTCCATTGAGATACAAAACCAACTTCGCGACTTCCACGGAGTATCTGTGAGCGCTCGAACTGTTCGGAGAAGGTTAAAAGAACGCGATATGGTACCACACAAGCCAGCTAATGGGCCCAAACTAACGCGAGCCCACCGAACAGCGCGCCTTCATTTCGCACGCAGTCATTTAAATTGGACACAGCAAGATTGGAGCCGTGTACTCTTTTCTGATGAGTCTAAAATTGTGTTACATGGCAATGATGGAAGGAAGAAGGTCTACCGACGTAAGGGAGAGCGTTTCGCACAATGCTGCTTTGAAGAGAGGGTTGCTTATGGCGGTGGCTCATGGACTGTCTGGGGCGTTACAGGACCACGGCTGCCAACATTAAATGCTGAAAGGTACATTCGTGAGTGCTTAGAACCTCACGTGATACCATACGCGGACTATGTGGGCCCAAATTTCCTTTTTATGCATGATAATGCAAGAGCCCATGCGGCCGGCATCGTCAGGGAATATCTTCGGGATGTGAACATCACAGTTATGGACTGGCCAGCCAGAAGCCCAGTCATGAACCCCATTGAGCACATGTGGGACGAGCTAAAAAGACGTGTTAGGGCTCGTCAGCCAGTTGCCCATACGATGCAGGAGCTGAAAACTGCCATAGAAGAGGAATGGGAGATGATCCCTCAAAATTTCATAAAGCGGTTGATAAACTCTATGCCTAATCGTATGAGAGCTGTGGTAGATGCCCATGGAGGCAACACGCGTTATTAAATTAAACCTTTATTTGATAAAACATGTTTTTTATTCAAAAATCAATTGCCTTTAACAAGGCGCATATCCGACTTGTTAGGCGTAGCTCCATGTCGTATGGTATTCTGAATTCAAATTTAAAACAATACGATCGAAAAAGATGGTAAAATGTATCAGGTTTAAAACTGCATCAACAGTTTTTGTTCAATCTAGCAATCATATTTTGGTAGGGGCCATCGAAACCTTAACTCTAAGGTGGGCCAATAGATGTGTTCAGAAGTGTATTTTTTAAATGTCTGAAGTGATATAATGTAGGAAAGAGAAAACTGTTGCATTATCCAGTACAGAGGTGGAAAACATGGCATTGTCTGAAGGCAGTAAAGAATCGATTTATCTTAAAAAAATTATGTCTGAAATAAAAAAAAATTACTTTGAAATTTTTCCTGTAAGCTTGTTGAGTGATAACCAAAGTTCCCAAAAACAAAACATATTAAGGTGCAACATCACTGTTAGGGAATGTTTATGTAATAGATTATTAGAAATATCATATTTGCCAACTGTTGATATGCCAGCTGATATGTTGATTATGAGCCTGTGTCAAATTAAACATTATAAATTTATGAATAAAATAGGGTTGTCACAGATTATTTTTTTAAGAGGGGGTGTTATAAATATGTATTATCTGTGGTATAACAACAATTAATGTGATTGACTGGAACTCCGTTTGTACTTTTTTCTACTAACGCTTTATTAATGACAAAGCGTTAGTACGTTGAAAACTATTCAAGAGTTTTATTGTTCTTCGATAGGTGCATTTTTCAGGGCATGACTGGACCTCCAGTCAAACTTCGATTTCGGCTTCTGACACATCTGCCAAGCTCGTCCCAGGCATGTTTGATAGGGTTAGGTCAGGGCTTTGATGGATTCCCACTTAGTTGAAGGTACTCGCATTCCACATAAGCTATGTGGGGCCGGGCATTATCTTGCATACACAATGCATCGTCTCCCATATTGACCAAACACATACAATGTTCATTGTGAATCTCATTTATCTCACTGCAGTCAGGTTGTCATTTTCTATCGGCACTAGTGTAGTGCGAGCATCTGGTGCAATACCAGCCCACACATGTACAGAACCACCCCCATGTGGGACATTTGCTTTGAAACATGTTTGTGTAAAACATTCTCCTGGCCATCTGGACACTCAGTCTTCCTTCATGAGTATACAACACAAATCTCGATTCATCACAGAACACTCTGCCCCATTCCTCCTCATCCCATTTGATGCGCTAACAGGCATATACATCTTAGCTTGCAACTTTGAAATGCCATTCGAGTTTTGGACCATTTACTGGCCTTTGAATTGGTTTCTGCAAGCCATCTCCCGACTGTCCACTCACTGATTGGGTCCTTTGCAAAAGATGTTGCTGAATCACACCTATGTCTGATGTTGATTTCTTAGATGCCATTGCTTGGTCTTCTTAGGTTAAGTCCAGTCTCTCTAAACCTCTGAAGCACTTGCTGAACGTTAGAATGTCTTACATCCATTGTTCTGGCCTTTTGTCTCTAGGATCTTCCAAATTGCACCATAGTGATGATCATGGTACATACCTCAGGTGTGAGAGGCATGATGATATTTTTATTTAAATGTCAACTTCTGCAGTAAACACTTTTAATTGAAAAAAATCAATATGCCATTGATCAATCATATTATTGTTTTTACTTAAAAACAATAATTTAATCATAGTGAAAATAAAAGTATTCAAAAGTAATCCATAATTAAATTATAAAACAACTTTTTTTTTCTATTTGTGACTGAACATGCCAGTATGTAATCAAGGTTTTAATTATGTGCAATATAACAGTTTCCAAGATGTTTTTTATTTCATGAAACTACCTTGTGTGGTTTATTGAGATATTTAAATTTCTTTAGGCACTTTGCAAGTGGCTTTTTTATATTGTTTGTCAGTGTATTATTGAAAAATACAAGCAGCATTTATTATGAGTGCATTTAATTTTAGGACATACCTGACTCAAACTTAATGAAATCCATGATCTTGGAGGATGCAATGTCGACCTGAACTGAGTCATTGACCTTTATTAGTGGGTCAGGGTAGCGGATGGTGCGGCCATCGTGTGTCACCAGGAAAGGCACGTTCTTGGGCCCTGTTGACACGCGCTTCACCTTGCACAGCTTGTACTGCAACAGACACACACACTGTACTGACTGCAATCTACTCACTATACACTTGCTAGCTAGACTACATCACACTGCATGGCAAAATCTATATCATAACAATAGTTTGAGGGTACTTTTGGCTGCTCAAAGAAATAACAGCAATGCTTGACAAAAGCCATTAGTGATCATAACTAATATGAGAAAAATGCTTAAACTAGAGTATGATAGTTCTAGCTTTGTCATTTTTATTCTTTAAATCATACTTCTCATAAGTAGACATATAAGGGTCCAATTGCAATAGCAAGGTTTACATTCACATTATAGTAAAGGACTAGCTAACCTTGGCTTCTTCAGGAGTGATGCGGTGAACTGTGAAACGTCCTTTCACATCATAGATAAGGCGGAACAGTTCATTTGTCTTCTCAATGGAAACAACATCTGCAATAAATACAACACAGCAAATATTTAGATATTGCACACAATATTACTTACATGGATCACAGCAGTCTGGAACTATCCTTAGCTGAATATATAAAAAAATATATACATATTGCTTTGTTTGTTTGATAAACAATACCGAATCAATCATCCTACATAGTACCTGTGTCATGATAACAGAATATGCATAGGTACTTTACATGATGTGAACTCTAGCTCTAGTACCTTACAACATCAGAAATCAGAAATCATTTAGATTTAGATTTTTCATTTTTCATTTATATGTAGGTAATACAGCTATGATGGTTATTTCATCAATTAAGAAGTACTTCAGTTACTTCAACAATACTGTCGTGATCGACTATTAGAATCTAGAGTGCCACTCACCCATGAAGCCGGCGGGGTAGGTAGGGTCAGTCCTCACTTTGCCGTCCACCTTGATTAGGCGCTGCTTCACGATCTTGAGCACCTCGTTGCCGGTAAGCGCGTACTTCAGGCGGTTGCGCAGGAAGATCACGAGCGGCAGGCACTCGCGTAGCTTGTGGGGCCCGGTCGAGGGCCTCGGCGCGTACACGCCACCCAACTTGTCCAACATCCATGCTTTGGGAGCGGCTAAGCGCTTCAAATGCTTTTTAGGTCCGCGTGCCTAGACACCACATCAAATAAATTATTGTATCGCATCAACTCGCGTGTAAACTTAACCTGTACCAGACACAAACGTAACGTAACGTTGTACTGATAACAGATCGTTTTGTGTTAGTGTCTCAAAATCATTAGAATCACATCCTCAATAGAAATTCACTTTCAAAGATCGGCATCGACATACCAACAGATACTCTGTATCTGAAAAATATTGAATGACCAAGTATTAACTGACACTACGCTCTTGATATATAATATTACATTTGCTAAAACATTTAGCACTTTTACGATTTAATCGGATTTTTAACAAATTTACACCACAAACTTACCATGTTGAACACAAAATTTAACAAGAAAGAAACGTCAAAATTTCAATCTGTCAAACACAGTGTAAAGAAGAAAGAGCTGTTTTACGTAAACATGAAACAAGGGCTATTGGCACAACCTGCACTACACTACTCGCAAAAGTCGCAAAGTTCATCGAAGCGAAGTGAATACGGGAATGTAGAAAAGCACTTAGCTTCGTTCCGATTAAATAAATGATAAATGATTTTATTTCTGTAAGTAGGTTTGAACAAACACTTTTACACGTCAATCGTATTTTAAAAACTAGATGAGGTCGGCATTTCCTATCTGACTACTCTGAGAAGAAAGGCCGAAACAAACTCAGAGGTCTCAGTCTCTTTTAAAGTCCAGACAAAATCTTGGTCAGATCATGTGAAGGCTATGTAGATCGGTGTCTGAAATGGTCTTTTGAGGAAAGAACCACACAGATTGAGTGGACCTGTCCAGTCAGTGCACACAATTGTCAGCAATCGTGCAGCTCATCTTAGACTTAAAGGAGCTCAACGATCCGACGAACAATACTAAAGAAAGGACATTTGAGTAGGCCGCATAAATTACTCAAACTGCCAGATCATGATTAAACTATCTGAGAAAGAAAAACAATGCAATGACCGACATAGTTCTCACATTCACAATAATTAGAATAATATTATAATAATCTTTGAGGGCCATGTAGATTTGTGTCTGAAATGGTCTTTTGAGGAAAGAACCACACAGATTGAGTGGACCTGTCCAGTCAGTGCACGCATTTGTCAGTAACCGTGCAGCTCAACTATCACAGAACATATATACCCTGATCAACGATTCGACTAACAAACAATACACAACATAGGATGAGTATGAGTAGTACACCGTGGTCACAGCAACAAATACTTTTGTTCCTCGAAACACTGCAGTCAGAGCCAGTTATTTAGGACCCAAATGATAGAAGTCATAGGGATAAAAAGAAACTCAATGATGCGTGGTTACGTATTCAGGAAATCCTCAAAATACCACAGAAGATTTTAAGAAAAAGAAGGAGTTCCTTGAAAATTATAGGGGCTATCACAGGAAAAAAACATTCCCGACTACACGTCACACCAGGTTAGAACACCAATGTGACGACGAGTATTTTCCTCGTCGTCGCACCGCTAGTTTTACTACACCTTTTGTATCACAACATTAGTGTTGTGCTTGTAATAGATAAATCCCCCATTTACCTATCACAATATTGGTCCACTCAAGTATTGTTTTACTTACTTAATTTAGATTAAAGCCAAATAATTATTAATTTCTCTAAATTTTTCCACGTAATCATTTATTCACAAGAACTTCTTATAAACTAACAAACTATTAACCCTTTATCGCATACTGCGTTTCATCAAAGAAGTCCCTTCGCTGTAATGTTGGTAGCGCTTAAATGAGTGCTGCCAGGCTGTGAAAATTATATTACCCAGTAAATCAGTATAAATTGAAAACGAAAATTTATTTTGGTTGTTCTTTTTGTTTGGTCACCTTTCAACAAAGGTCTATAGAAAATTATACCTTACGTGTAAAGATAAGTATTCATAAAATAAAACTCTTAATATAACCATAATAATTATTTATTTGCGAAACTTCTTAATAAGCTGTAATGATTAACAACAAAATTACTTTTTAAAATAACTGTGCTCCTCCAAAGGACCTACACCCGATATAGCACTATCTCCAGGGTCAGTATCGTCTGATGTATCTCCTATAGTATATCTAGTCATTTCCTACTTCTATTATAAATCGATCTATTTTGTTATCAACAGTTACTCCATTGTTGAAGTACTTATCTTCTATGGTTTCTACGTGGCTGCATTCTTTTATCCACTCTTATGGCGTGCTACTGCAAATTGCCACTTCAGTTATTTTTACAATATTTTTTGCTTCCTGACCCACGTTTTTTTCAGCAATCCGCCTTTACAAAAGACTCCATATGAGTTCGATTGGATTCAGGTCACAATAATAAGGAGGAAGTCTTACAACTTTATGACCGTGTTCTTTTAACAATGAATCGACTTCGTAGATAGGTGGTTCTTTATGGTCTTTAATTATTTTAAAAGGTGTAGGTAGGCACCTACGGGGTAGCAGCGGGGACTAGGGAGCATCTAGTTCTGGCAATGGCAACCCTATTTTATGGCGGCGACGCGAAGTCTCACACATTCTTATGGAATTATTGGCGCTTTGTTACGTTTTTCACTCTCACAAAACTTTCGACTTTCAACACCAACTCTCTTTCGCCACTTTTAAGTGTCTTCGGCGTGATTAAAACCGTAAAACAACTATAAATCTTGGAAAAACTCAACAAAGCCTACGATGCGTCTAGCGTTTAACGTTCTTGACAGTCAGGTGTGCCAATATAACGGCGAACGGAATTCTTTCGTGAAACGCACTATATCAAATACGATACACTACCAGTTTTAACAGATAAATAATTTTTGAGCGTTCTCTAATGATAATGATAAATGATAAATGATAAATGATTTTATTTCTGTAAGTAGGTTTGTTACAAACACTTTTACACGTCAATCATATTTTTAAAACTAGATGAGGTCGGCGTTTCATAACTGACTACTCTGAGAAGAAAGGCCGAAACAAACTCAGAGGTCACAGTCTCTTTTAAAGTCCAGACATAATCTTGGTCAGATCATGTGAAGACCATGTAGATTTGTTTCTAAAACGTGTTGATGGCTGATATTGAGACTATGGTTGTATCCGAACACGAAAAAGATATTGGCAGATTTCTATCTTCTCTGTGGTTTGTTATTTCAGTCACCGAATATTTCAAACCGCCATTTCTGCCAGTGAGTGCGGTTTGTGAATTGGAAAGACCGTTTTTTGCTATTTTTTCTTCTAGCTAAAATTATTTTTGTGTTTTGCGTGCAAGTAAAATGGATCCCAAGAAGTTTTACGGAAAAACATGTAAGTAATTTCAAATACTTCTTGACGAAAAACGGACTACAACTTTGTATCTGAAATGATACTGTATGCAGATAGGTATGCATACGTTTTTCAAATATGATACTGCATGCATTAGAGTTTGTGCCAGTGCTCGGTCAGATAAGATACTACATGCATTAAGTACATCGTGTAGAAAAAAAAACACAACACTGTACACTGTAGTGTTGTGAAATGTTTTTTTTTTGTATTCTTATTAGGTACTGCTGCTATAAATGTTTGGGGCTTTTATAGGTATTTACTGTTTTATTTATTTTCAGGGACTCGGCACGCAAGCGGGCGTGATATTCCTTTAGGTAGCGATGATGAGGACCTGACTGATGATGAAGATTATAGTTTACCGCGCAAAGGCGTAACCATCGAAGAAACAGACTCGGAGTACGATTTTTCTGATAAAAGTGAAGATGAAGAGAGTACCACTCAAGATGCGTTGGAGGCAATATATCTCGAAGACGATTTTGAATATGAAAGTATGGGAAGTGTTGAAACTATGAATGACATTCTAGAAACGTCAACATCGAATAACGAAGACGAGGAAGTGTATATGTCGCTGTTAGATTTTAAACTGTATATAGCTGATGTCTTGATGCGGGAAACAGGAGGAGTTTTTACTCCAACTACCCGAGGCCGAGGGCGCCCTGCTCTAAAACATGATATAAGAAAAAGGAAACGACGTATAGAACTGCCTCCGCAAGAAGTAATATACGACGCGATGGGACATTGGCCCAATAAATGCGAATGTTTTTTTTTGTTTAAACAAAGAACGAAATAGTTTTAAAGATTTTCATATGGTTTTGCATTAAATATTTACATAAAATATAAATCTTTTCCATTTCAAAAATAAATACAACTTTATAAAATATATATATATATATATACGAAAACACTTACCCTAACTGCATGTTGTATCATATTTGACGTCGCATATATCGTGACCTGGACTGCATGTTGTATCAAATATGAGATTTTGGGTTTCGAATCAATTATTTCGGTTTCTATAGATCAAAAAAAATATAAAAAAATCTAGTGTACCTATTAGGCCATATATAATCATGTAAATTAATTTGAGCCCAATCAAAAAATCCATGCGGTAAAGGGTTAAAATATACAAGTAATTGGCCTAAACCTTATTTGAATTTTTTGTATAGGCATGTACGAGCAAAATGATGGCAACTTATTTACAATTTGTTTGCCACACACACACACACATATTATTTTTTGTTTCCTTCTTTGGCTCAGACTAATTCTTTTCCTTAGTCTGAGTTCTTTGGCAACTGAGCCGATTTTGACTATTCTGTCAGCGTCATGTGGTGATGGTGATATTAATTTATATAATTTATATAGACCAATGACTAAAGAATAAGAGAGGACATGAACTAAAAGATCGTATCGCGTGCCCGCGTGGAAAGTAAAATGGCGTAGGCTCCGCCCATTACCTAGTGTTGTCCTCTGCTCATTCTTTGCAATGATTTTGTTCATCGTGTTGATTACAAATCGATTAATCGAAATCACATACATTAAAATAAGGTTTTTGATTTTATGTAGGTAGATAGTAGGTAAGTAGGGTGTTATTCGATTCTCATTCTAGGACGTCGCATTATGGATTAAGTACAAAAAAGCCTGTTGTTGCGTAATCTGACTGAAAAATTGCAAAAATCATCAATTTGGCGGTTCATTTAAAATTAATTGTACTTGATATTATTTACTCTATGATTAATAGTTGCTCGTGATAATCAAGCTAGAAGAAGAGTAAATTAAACTGCAACAAGGAATTCAAAACTACACCGATTACAAAATAAAACAACAGAAATCGATATTATGCATTTAATGGGAGAACCGTTTTATTTCAAATAGATACAATAATATCAGTTTGTAATTAGTATTAAGTACACCAATAATGTGAAATACAATAAAGTCTGCCTGTCTACAATAAATGTACAGGGAAATAATAATGTATTATGACTCAAACTCAAAGCATTTATTTCAAATAAACCAATTACAGGCACTTTTGAATTGTCAAGGGGTCGGTCAGTCAGAAAGATGAAGCTAGTTGCCCATTCCAAAGCGTAGTAGGTACCTATGGGTTTTGAGCGGGCAAGAAACTCCATGGATACTCTTTTAAATCTAAATATTGTTACAAAAAAGTGGTTACATCATTCATGTTGTAATTATACATGTGAGAACGATGTAGAAACACGTGCACGTTAAAAGCGTCCGTAATAAAAAGATAAAAACAATTATGGAATTAAAATAAGCCGTGGCAGCTAAGAAATGACCAGTGCCTACTGACGGCGCCCGTTCACGAACATGACGTATGGATCAGCACCATTCAGCTCAACCATTTTGAAGGGAACTCAATGATCCAATACACACGCCACCACCAGCGACACATTTGAGTGAGCATGACATACTCTCAGCCGCCAGGGCACATTCAAGTCAATGAAAGACGAACCCAGTAACCTTTATAGTGGGTACATAGTGCTCACACATGTGCTATGCAATTATACAATACTAAGAGATTGAATTTATACAATGCAAAGATAGGTTGTACAATCTTCATCAGCTCCAACATTATTTTCGAATATATGGGTAAATGTAGGCTTACAATGAAAATGTGATAATTTACCTTAGGGAGCCTTGTCGGTATTGCATTGTCGTGAAGTCTCACTATATCAAGACTTCTATTAATACAAGACTCTTCAAAATGTAGTGAACAAACAAATACTTTTTCCTGGCTGGAGTCGATATTTTCTTGACCCAATGATTCAAGCCACTTACTTTTAAGTTTATCATTTTTTGGTAACCTAAAAACACAAACAAAACACGCAAACTAACATAAATGTGTATATTCTTTCATGCTAAATATTCAAACGAAATTTGGTTTTTATCGATGCAAAATCGATTCGTTGTGCAAATTACACAATCACAACACTATATTTGTCAATAAAAATACGTAGTAAACAAAACCAAAATAAGGAAATATATCGTTCGAAAGACTATGAATAGGCAATAATCTATGACCGAACAGTAATAAACATGAATTGAGACTAGAAATTGGTATAAATTTATATAGGAAACTTAATAATCTATGAATTCTTTTGACTTACTTGTGCAGGGATATCAGAGGCGCTTTTTTACTGTAATTCGAGCCACAGCCCCTCACACAACACTTAGGCATGGTTTCCTCTATCACAGACAGCCTCAGTCAAATTTACAGCACTCAAAATGTTCTCAAAATGGAAAAAAACTTAATATTTAGTCGCACGATAACGCCAAATGACACTTCATGTACAGATGTACACTCTGAGAAGTACTCAAAACCAGAAACTAAAATGGCGAACCAGCCGATGGGCAGGGCTTCCGTGACGTCATACTTCAATATTGCAATTTTAGAAAACTGACAAAATACGGTTTTCTCTTTTTGACACTTGCAGAATTGCATAAGTTAGAAAGAAACATGTATATTTTTTTATTTCTGTATAGAATCGTATGATATTTCCATAATGTATAATTTATATAGATCTTTTAGTTCATGTCCTCTCTTATTCTTTAGTCATTGATATAGACAAGTGGCAGAAGAAGCTGTCACTCGGGTTGGTTCAATAAAACATCACACACAAATCAAATGACCTAAAAATATTTAATAATCTGATATTTTTCGAGTTATTTTCTAATAAATTAATATTTTAAAATCATTGCATATGATTATTGACTTACTACTAGCACTTAGTTTATTTAGCACATCTTTAAAATTACAGAATCAAATGCAAATTCAAATGTGTATTGTTCAACACAGTACATAATCATACATTTCTACATAGATGCCATGTGAATGCGCCGTCCACTGTGTTGCACCAATTCAGGCATGCTAAATTATCATTTCGATTATACTATACAGTCATAAATTCCAATTAGTACTATACAATGTCATAAAATCATTATGAATGCCTTATACATTATCTGTTATTTACATGTTATTTATGTCTAAAACAGTCAACACATAACTAACAATACAGATACATCCAAACAACAAAACACAACACAATAATCAAACACAGGAACAGGAGCACGCAAACTATAACATGCTTGTCCAGCTCAACTGAGCTCAACACAGGACAATACAATACACGGATAATTCGTTCTTGAAATCTAGATTCTTCAGCTTCTAAGAAAACGGAAACGTTTTTTAGGCACCTGCCATCGTTCATGCTCGGAATGTTATCTTTGCCGCATTCCAATGCCGAATGCGAGCGTATTTTCAGCCGGGTGAACGATATAAAGACAAATAAACGGAACTCATAACTCGCGGACATCAAACTCATAACTCGCTCTATAAAAGGGTATATTTTGATCAATTTGATGCAATAGTCTATTATAAGACACAGACAAAACTGTACTACATACCTACCATTAAGCTAGGATGTTTAAACCTGATGATGATAAGCGAAAAAAAAAATTACAAAAATAAGGAGATTTTGGTGTCAGATTCAGAATAATTATGGTATTTATTTCCTTACCTCCTCATTTTTGTACTTATATTATTTTTGAAATATTATCTAGTAACTTTACTTGTATTTTTGTATGATTTTATAAAAGTGTTACACCGTAAAATGCTCTAAGCCGTAATTACACCGTTTTTCTCATAACCCAATCAATCACCGTACTTTTATAAAATCTACCGAATTTTCATATTGGATTTACCACCGACCAGATTTTGGACATGGCAACACCGAACAGTTCAACGTTGTGTTGTGAGTGAGGTTAGAATTGAGGTTATTTACTATTTCAGGTTAGGTTATATCAAAACATGGAAATAAAATAAGAGTGAGGTAAAATAATACATAATTACTTACAGTAGAAGTACATTTACACTGAATGGAATCTTCTTCGGAAAATAGTTTTGCTTGGACTGATACTACAAGTGATAGCATCAATAGCACCTCAATGTGAGTATTAATCAGCTTGAACCCATTGACGGTATTTCATGAAGTACCTGTTTTGTTTAGGCATACAACTAGTATCCTTCTTTAGTCAGTCTTATATCATTCAGTACTTCATTGGAAAACAAAGAACTTTTATGATAAATTTTATTGTTAGACGTACTTTATTGCTGTCGTAATAGTTGTATCAATGGCTGTAAGTGTTAGTTTGTAGGAAGTCTCGGGACCTTTTCGCCGTTAGCTCTTACTCGGGAAAAATTTATTATTAACCTATTTTTACTTAGACGGAAACTTTCTGTTATTTTTCTACTTAATTAAAGCTGCATTCATCGATTTTAGAACTTATTTGCCATAACTTCTTAGTTAGAGAACCAATTACAATGCTAAAACATAATTGGGTCATTGGTTAGCATCAATTATTGACAGCAGTCTATAATGAGAATCATCTGATCGGCAATGATCAATATTAAAATTGTCACCCTTCCACTGAATGTCTTATAATGCTCACAACAAACTAAAAAAGGGTTACTAAGCCTTCCCCATCAATCTGTGCTTCTGCCTGTCACAGTGGTGTATTTTTTATCCTTACAAGGTAATCAGATAATCATAGAATAACATGTTACTCTGGCCTGTACCACTTCAATTAATACAAATAAAAATATGCTATGATAGTTTTAGTGGTCTGGAACCTTTAGTGTGGCGAGTCCAACGTCTTGCACTTGGCCAGTTTTTCCCCACAGATAAGTATAATAAAAATGCACAACTACATTTCAAACTGACTTTTTCAGGGCTGCAGATGATATCAATGATAATTCTACAGAACATTTTACAGCTAGTGATGGAAAGAAAACAAAAGGCAAGAAATCTAGAAAAAGACATAATAATGAGTCAGATATTTCAGAACATAATGTAGTTTTTAAGGAAGAAAAAGAAACTAAAAGTTGTTTAAAGAAAAAAAAAATTAAAATAGAACCAGATAGTGATAATGATACATGCAAGAAGAAAAAGAAAAAAAAAAACTTGGTAACGAATGGAGACCAAAGTGATTTACAAGACTCTATGTTCTATGATGAGACTTACCTTAACTTACAAGTAAAACAAGAAGAATCATCAGCATCAACCTTTACAAAACATAAAAAGAAAAAACGCAAACGCGTTTCGAGTATAGATTCATCAACAACTCCATTGAAAAGTCATAAAAACAATTCAAGGAGTGAAGATGATGATAATGTTACGCTCAAAGAAGAAACTGAAAATGATACAGAAATGAGTAAACCTAAGAAGAAGAAGAAGAAGAAGTCTAAAAAACATTATGATAGCGACAATCTGCATCTAGATATTGAAGAGAAAATGGACATTGAAGAAACCGTTGTGAACAAAAATAACAAAAGCAATCATACACACAGCTTTTTAACAGAAAATACAACATTGCAAGAAGAAAGTGATTGTGATGAAATATCTGCAATAAAATGTGATGATAGTCATTCTCCTCATACTATTTCATTCATTAACAAGAGTATTGAAGAAGAAAACACAAAAGTAAATTGCAATGACAATTTAAGCATAATTACTAAGGTAGCTCGTAGTGTACCAGAGCAAGATTTCAATAAAACGCTGGAAGCAACAGAGCATCGAAAGCAGCGAATATCAGACAGAATACGTTTTGAGGATGATGACGATGATATACACACTGAGTCTAGCCATGTAGAACATGAAAGTCATTCTGAAAATAATAAAAAACCATTAAAATTAAAACATTTCCTTAAAACTAATCCTAACTTGAGGCTGCTTCCCCTAACATTTAACAACACTACAAATCTTACCAGAGATGACGAAATATGGATTCTGAAGTGTCCAAAAGAGATTAACATTAAAGATTTTACTAATACAACCTTAAATATCCATGGAAAATACAAGATAAAAGTTGGTGGGCAAACTTATGAAGGTTGTGCTGCAGAAGAACAATCGGACAATATATCACTGCTTATAATGGAGCAAAACAAGTATAAAATCAGGAATGTACCACTAAATGGGATTATCAATTTACGTAAGAGAATCCCTAAAGCACATTTCCGTGATGACAATATCATGGTGAACAATCAGACAAATTTTATACCACTACCTGAGACAAAATGTCGCCATCCACTTTTAGGGTCAAATTATAAGAAGGCCTTAAAAATACCTGCAGCAATAGCAGAACGATTAAATGTGCAGGATACTGAAGATACTATGATAAGAACTGCAAAGAGAAAGAAAAAGAAAAACAAGAAGGAAAGAAACACACCAGAACAAGTTGATTCACAAGTACAGAGTGATGTTACTATGAAGACAGAGCCAGAACTCTCTGTAGAAATAAGAGAAAAGAAAATAAAGAAACGCAAAATGATATATGATGATGGTTCTGCATCAAAGAAAGTGAAGCGAATCAAACATGATCCAGAATCTGCAGAAGCATGGGAGTCGGAGCAAGCAATAGAAGAAAACCTATTTAACTTTTGATAAATCAGCATATTGATGGATGACATTTTGTTTCATTTATTCATGCAAACAGCCCTTTTGTTATCTTAGCCACCATGTCAGGATACCTATATGACTGTTTTGTGAGGCCAGTATGTAAAAAACGTTTGATTTGTATTATGCTAGCTACCTTGGCGGTCCCCCCTAAAGGCGGATGCGCGGGTACCGTCCCCCTTAAGAGGGATCCGTCAAGGTAGCCCGCAAAAGTCAGGACAATGCTTGGAACAGGCCCAGTGTGTGGTAATGAACATAATAAAAATTTTTTTTTTTTTTTAAATAAAACAATGAAGCCTCTGAAACCCAAACTAGGTAAAAAACCTGTATTGCAGATCTCAGCGCCTTCTCCCAATTCATTACATTGTATTTTATGCCAACTATGATTTTTGATAAACACAATAATTTTGAGCATGCAGAAATTACAACAGATAGTACTTTAAAATTTAAATAATTAAAATGTAGTGTGAAAGTAGTGTATTTATAGTGTGTTTTTTTAGTGTGTGTGTGTGTATGTGCATGTGAGGATGAGTTCACTTTACCCAATTAGTAGATTATTAACCAAGGGGATAAAGCAGTGTCTTCTGTCGCGGGTGACGATTTAAATCGCGAGCGTTATGAAGGACTCTAGGTTTAGTCCCGAGCGTAGCGAGGGTGTTAAAAACTTGAATCACGAGCGAAGCGAGGGATTTAAGACGAGTCCTGGGCCTGCAGTCTCGACATGACGCAAACGGCTGTCGCAAACTACCGAGCGATAAATAATAGCAAAAATAATTGTTTGCCGTAACGATGCTTACGACAAATGGAAGTCTCTACACCCGAGATAACGCGCAAGATCGTACATAACTTTGACAAAACGGTGTCGGTACGCCAGCGAAAAGCGTATTCATAGTTCAGTTTTTTCGAAGACAATTAATGTCCGTAACAAATTCACCTTGAATACAGGCAAAATTAGTGAACATGATTTCATAAAAATAATTATTTTTCTGGAATATTTTATAGTGGCTATGTAGACCATATCTTGGAAACACTATTTTTCATGAAAACTATTAAGTAGCGATGACCATTTTAAAGAATTAAAATAAGTTGTTAAATATCTAAGGACATTAAAATCTGCGTCCTTGCAACATTATTAACCTAATGCCAAACTTGTCAAGTGTCATGTGTCAATGTCAAGTCATTATGGATGGAATTGTAAATTGTTTATTTGTTGTCATTGCAAGCAAACAATGTATTTTCAATTCAATGGTATTTACTTATAATTGTTCATTGATGTGACAATGTTACAGCACATTATTACTCGGCTAACCCAATTTGGCTCAAGCGGCGACCCCACTGCTCAGAGTTTCTCATTAAAGTAATAGAGTTGCGTAATATGACACTGGACTACAGCAACTCTGTAATGCTGTAGCATTTGAAGAAATGGCTAATGTTTACCTAGGAGCTCGATAAACACGTCTCCTGAAATTCTGTAAAGATACGGAAATGAAACATTTCAACGGATTTTCACTTTCGTGCGATTTGCAGTCTCATAACCATATCAAGGCTGTTGGAGGTCTCTGAGGCAGCATGAAGCAAGCGGTCCACACTTCAGAAGGCCACATAGCTTGGAGATGCATCATTTGTGGTGGCTATCTCCTGTAGTGAGAGCATGATGTAGAAGAAGAAGAAAACAATTTGAACTAAGTGCATAGTGAAAGTTTACATTTTCAATCAATAAATATTTTTCGATAGGTATGCAACATGCCCCATGTAAACAGTGTCTAGATTATTAGCTTACATGAACTTAGGATATGATTGTGGTAATGGAAATTTAATAAAGTTGAAAACATGATTTGTGGTTGTGCATTATTTATTTTTCAATAGAATATTTATTTACAAAGAATACACATACTAAAATCAGTTGTTACAGTTGTGAGGAATCCATGTACATTCTACCTAATATAGCAGGCTAATTTAGTAAATAAATTACAAAAACTAAATTTCAATACAGTTAACTTACCGGTTACCGGTTATGTAATCTTGTACAGATTAATAAATAAATCTACTAATGATGCTGTTAGCTGTTTTCTACATTATTGAAATGGTAGATCTTTAATATTGCTAGGTATTTTATTATAAGTTATAGGTGAGGTGCCATACAGATATTTTTTTCTTGAGTATAGTAGTTATGAGTCCCGTGCACGAGTCCTTGGACATTGTGCCACCCTATGTAAAATTTCTACATATATGTCTGTAATTTTGAAGGTGTACATATTAAACAGTATCATATCTATCTATGTATTGAGATCTCATATCTGTAGCATGTTTTATAGTTTCATTAGAGGTAGAAAGTAGGTAGATGTTTATTAGTTT
The DNA here is from genome assembly GCA_937001585.2 of Brachylomia viminalis. Lineage (NCBI taxonomy): Eukaryota > Metazoa > Arthropoda > Insecta > Lepidoptera > Noctuidae > Brachylomia > Brachylomia viminalis. The sequence goes on from OW443297.2 coordinate 28,392,291, forward strand.
TTACAAATTTGGCTACTTCAATGATATAAAGGCATGGGAAGGTTTACAATTTATGAGACACCAAACCTTAAAACAGAAAGTATGTACCAAACCATGGTAAGCAACCAATATTTTCGGCAGACTAACTTCTTTTTGATAAGTTATGCAGCTTACTCTTGTACAAATTTCCTCTGCCTGTGCCTTCCTCGTCAACTGGCTGTCAATTAAGATCCCTAAAAATGTTGTGATGGTTATACTCTTTTTCTAAAGTTTATACGGTTAACCATGGGTAAAAGTGTATGATTTAGGTTTTTTGGGGATTTTAATTAAATTTCATTATTGTCACTTTATTAAACTGCTGAGTTTATTGGTAATGTCATGCGGATAGGTGTGCAACATAGACATGACATGACATTACAAACAGAGTTGTATAATTAACATTGTAAACAGTGTCTAGAATTATAATGTGTGAACTTAGGAAAGGATAGTCATACATAGTGGAGATTTAATATAGGTAGTTGAATGATTTGCGGTTGTGTTCTTTATTTATATACCTACTAAGACCGGACAATTCGCTCCCTTCAAAAAAATTTAAAATGTCTTTGGCTCCTTCTAATGCGGTCATTGTCGGCGACGTTCGTTCACACGTAAGTAGTATGTCCTGAACCTATAAATAGGTGGACTTAAAAGCCTCATTGGTTCAGACACACAGACACACCATCGCGACACATAATTCCGCATAATTTTTGTTTGAAACTACTTGCAAACACCAAAATATTATAGTTTACGATGACAAGTTGACAACGAATCACTTAGCGGGCTGTCAAAAATGGTTGCAAACTATAATCGTAAACACTAAGGATATCGTCACTTCTTCGACCAAGATTGATAAAATACCGGTAACAACCGATAAATTTGAGTGTCGAGACTACCAAATATCGTTACATCTGAATTGTTAGGACTTAGCAACCGAAAACGATTGCTAAGCAGTTTGCGTCATGTCGAGACTGCAGGCCCTGAGTGTAGCGAGGGATTTAAGTTCACCCAAGACTAAGACAGCTTTATCTATCACCGAGGAAAATACTCTACTTTTCGTAGGTACCATTTGCGAAAAAATTAACACAATAATAATATGAAATAAGCATTTATTAAAAATAATGACAATTAAACGTATTTTTAGAACATTAACTTATTTATAAAAATAAATTAAAATAAACCTAACGTTTATGTATTTGAAGATTTTTTTTTTTTTCCATTCGCCCGTAGAAAAGGCAGGCATCGATCTATGGACCATTCAGCCTCGTATTTGAAGAAAACAAAAACGCGGCAAATTCCTAGACTAATATTTTTTGTCGGAAAAGCAAAGGCATCAAGCTCATACGGCCTAGTCGGTTTTCGTAATTTTATTTAATAATCATAACTGCATAATAAATGCGTATTTCTTTTTCAAAAAGATGTAGGTATAATGCTTTATATACAAACTCAATGGTGTAAACACAGATTCTCCCCCTAGAGGATGAATGAAATTCAGTACAATTTTCTTTCCCTGTTTTTAACAGATTACTTTTTTTAACAAGTGGTACGAAAAAAATATTTTCGTACCACTTGCTCAAAAAAGTGACATTCTATGCCACAAAAAGCGAACATAACAATAGTCATTTTTAATCTGTTAAAAACAGGGAAAGAAAATTGTACTGAATTTCATTCATCCTCTAGGGGGAGAATGTGATTTAAATTTGGAATACTTACCGAAATTTATACTGAACTACATCTGTGTTTACACCATTGAGTTTTTATATAAAGCATTATACATCTTTTTGAAAAAGGAATAGGTACGCATTTATTATCCATGAGCTTGATGCCTTTGCTTTTCCGACAAAAAATATTAGTCTAGGAATTTGGCGCGTTTTTTTTTCTTCAAATACATAAACGTTAAGTTTATTTTAATTTATTATTATAAATAAGTTAATGTTCTAAAAATACGTTTAATTGTCATTATTTTTAATAAATGCTTATCTCATATTATTATTGTGTTAATTTTTTCGCAAATGGTACGAAAAGTAGAGTATTTTCCTCGGTGATAAAGCTGTCTTAGTCTTGGGTGAACTTAAATCCCTCGCTACACTCAGGACTCGTCTTAAATCCCTCGCTTCGCTCGTGATTTAAGTTTTTAACACCCTCGCTACGCTCGGGAGTAAACCTCGAGTCCTTCATTACGCTCGCGATTTAAATCGTCACCCGCGACAGAAGACACTGCTTTATCCCCTTGGTTAATAATCTACTATTTTCCATTTCTTCATAGTCAAGACTAAGAAGTCAGTTCTTAACCTTGGTTATTATATATGGATCTATTGATATATGGATATTTAAGGATGCTAATAATCTATACAAATAAATAAAATTATGTGTCTATTTGTAATTTCAAAATAACAGTTTTGTACTAAATGCTTAAGAAAGTACATTATAAACATTACCTACCTACATATAACAAAAAAAAAAAAACTTTTTCATCCCACCATCTCGGAAAGAGTATTTTTAATCTTCAATATCTGAGTGGAAAAGCCGTTTTTATTCTCTAGAGGATAAAGTAAATTGAATTTAGAACATCGTGTGCCTAAGTTTGTGAATTAAAAAAAACATTAAACCTATTTACTGCTACCTCTATGGTGCCGAATATATCATACAACTTTTTTTTAATTTGTTAAAAACTCAGACTCGGAACCTTCTTGGTGTTCTTTTTTCAATTTGCTTTGTACGCGGTTCTTTACGCGGCATTTTTTCACGTCATTGTTAAACCTTATATTAAAAACAAGAAACTTGAAAACAAGTGAAAAAACTAAAATGAGTGATTCTAGCGACGAGGAAGTTTGCTTGACGCCAACAGAATTGACTGAAACTGTTAATAATGCGCAAATGAGCTTTCTCCCTCAACAATCACGCGAGAAGTATTTAAAACAGTACGATATGTTCAACACGTGGCGACTAGCAAAAGGAGCCAAAACTTTCTCAGAAAACGTTTTGCTGGCATATTTTATAGAATTATCCGAGAACAAGAAAGCAAGCACTCTATGGAGTACGTATTCGATGCTAAAAGCAACAATAAAGATGAAAAAAGACAAACATATCGATACCTATCCTAAATTAGTGGCATTTTTAAAAAGAGCCTCATCTGGTCATCAACCAAAAAAATCGAAGGTTTTCACAGTATCTGATATTGAAAAGTTTCTTAACGAAGCACCCGATTCCGTATATTTGGCGGCAAAAGTAAGTCAGTTGCACATTCAGTATCTACTTAAGTATATTAATCTCAATTAAATAGTATACTTAGTAGATGTTGATAGGCATAATTATGCGTTCATATCAATTTTATTCATTTATCTACTACAATACTCTTTACGTTACAGGTTGTTCTTATTATTGGAATAAACGGAGCATGTCGAACTAATGAACTAACACAACTTAATGTCAAAAACATTGAGAAACATTCAGATGACTTACTATTAATTAATTTACCTAATACAAAGACAAAAAGAGACCGCAACTTCGTCATTCGCAAGGAATACGTAACGATTGTTGAGAAATATCAAGCCTTACGCCCGCCTAACACTCCAATCAATCGATTTTTTCTACAGTATCGCAATGGAAAGTGTGTTAGACAGCCTATGGGTACTAATAAAATTGGCAAGTATCCCACGAGAAATAGCAACATTTCTTGAACTTCCAGAACCCCTGTTGTACACGGGTCATTGTTTCCGACGAACTTCAGCCACACTTTTGGCTGATTCCGGAGCTGATCTCCTGTCCCTTAAGCGCCACGGAGGCTGGAAGTCCAATGCAGTTGTAGAGGGATACATAGAGGATTCCATCCAAAATAAGTCTAAAATATGTGAAGGCATCGTAGGAGCCATTACACTGAAAGAGCCTCAATCGGATCCTTGGACTGGCCCTTCTACATCAAAAATAAGCCGTTATGAAACACCTAACCATCTCCCTCTCTCTCCAACATTCACGCCAAGGGAATCCGATGAATCGGTACAACTATTAAGTATGACAGATAGTTTACCGAAAAACAGTACACAAGTGACTAACACCAATATTACAGTACCAAACAAAAATATTACACTCAATTTAAATAACTGTAGCAACGTTACTTTAAAATTTTCTTAATTATACCTTAGTATTATTTTGTTATAATTTAAAGATTATTCTGTAATACTTACCTGTCATAATGTAGTAATTAATACCTAAACTGAAATAAAAGTGTACCTATCTTGTGATTGTAAACGTTTTTTTTTTGCATTTAGTCATTTCCTCGCTGAGGTGGAATGAAAAGTTACGTGTTGCACTCGAGTGCAAAGATTTTTCACCTCGTGCTCTTTTGATTCCCTCGCTAACGCTCAGGATTCTAATTTTGAATCACTCGCTGCGCTCGTGATTCAATTTTAGAATCCTTCGCTTGCTCGGTCATCAAAATTGAACACGCGGTTAAAAAGCAACTTTGCACTCTTGTATAACAAATAACTATTTTGTATATTCAAGCTAATCTCCGAAATGGCTGGACCGATTTTAATGGCACTTTCACTGGCAAAAAGCTGATTATATAAGCAGTAACATAGGCTACTTTTTGTCCCAGTTGCACGTTCCCGAGGGATCATCGCCGAGTCTCCGACGTACACGCGGGCGAACCTGCGGGCAGCAGCTAGTTGATAATAGAAGTTTTTTTTTACTTCCTAATTTTTATACAGCGGGAATGAAAATAAAAATATATAGGTACCTACTTAAGTAGAAACCTTTTGACGTGAAAGCGTCTTTTCGCTCTTGTTTACAGGCCCAAATACAGTTACCGCACGACCGCCGCGCGGCCGCCGCGCCGCCGCCGGCGGCCGCGGCCGGCCGGGCGCAGAATGTTGCATTTCGTCGCTGATACTGCAATACCGCGTAACTTAGGTGAGGCTTTACAGGAGAACGAAAAAACTAAATAACTTCTGCTGTGGGTACCTACTTATCAAATACGTGACTGAACTTTACCTAAGCTATTTAGATATGTGTATTAGTTAACTTATAACATTATATAAATCAATCCAATCAATATTTAACTAGAAAATACATTGTACCTACGCTGTTTTTCATTGGGAACTATATTTTCTATCACCAAAATTTATATTTGTCATCAAGTTGTATCACCTAATAAATAGATCTATCGCCACGAAATATTTTCGTTCTCAGATAAACAAAAATTGTTCTCAGGTTGATATCTCAGGATTTTAGGTGATTTATTGTGGAACTGATTTTGCATTGTTTGGTGACTACATTTTGGTGACAGATCTACTATTTGGAGGACAAACCCTATTATTTAAGAAACACAAAACTAATTAAATTGGTAATAGCTTAAATGATACCCGAGACAAATTACCAGGAGAAACTGGATGCAATCTGGACTTTAGGGCACCCCGACTCGGACAGGTTAGGTTAGAAGGGGATGGCGGGGTCGAGAGACCCCGCCATCCCCTTCGTGGTTATTTTTTTATAAACCACCCAGAAGTAGGAGCCCCGCAAAGCGGGGCTCCGTCGACCAAGCCCTACCGTCGACATATTATATATATCAATCGATCCGTGGTGAATAAGAAAACTACTACTATTGGTGATCTCTTTAAATTAGTTTGCTTAAATACTTATTAGGACACACCTATTATAATACATACAAAAACATTTATTTGGTACTAGACCTTATATCTCAGGATTTTAGGTGATTTATTGTGGAACTGATTTTGCATTGTTTGGTGACTACATTTTGGTGACAGATCTACTATTTGGAGGACAAACCCTATTATTTAAGAAACACAAAACTAATTAAATTGGTAATAGCTTAAATGATACCCTTTTTCATTTTACATGGCATTTGTTATTTTGAGCTTTTTTGGCATTTCGGCGGAATCGGAGGGAGAAAAAAACAGAATTAAGTATATTATTTTAAAGAAGTTATATTTACATAAGTAGGTAATCACAGTCACATCATTTTACCTTTGGTAGTTACATATTAGCATAATTATTATGATCTTACTAAGTATAAACATGACAAAACAAAGAGCTTACGAATCAAATAATAATTAAAGGCTGATAGGGGAGCCGGGGGGAATGAGAGTCAGTGGGCAATGAGGGTCAATTCAAAAAGAAATGACCCTAAAGCATTACAGAATACGGCTATGTCGCACGGGGTTTAGCTCGGCACCCCTCCCGCACTCCCCAATACGCCGACCCGCTAGTCAAGCTCGCGTCACCGGGAGCGACACACGTGTCACAGAGGAGGGGCCGTTGTAAAATTTCCGAAATTTCGATCGAAAACGTGAGTATCTATATTTGTTAATTTTACGAATAGAATAATCTTAAAATGTAGTACTAGAACTAAACTTATGTTTATTAATGCAAGATATTAGATTTTGTGATGTTTTTTGTGTAATTATTCAAATCTAGCAAACAAACCGTCATTGGGGTAATAAGAGTCAATTGACCCCCATTCCCCGCATCGTTTTTTATTATGATAAAACTTTTTTGTTAATTTCAGATGCCAAGGAACTGGACAAGGAAAACGTCTAAAGCGAGCTGGACTGCAGGTGACCTGCAGGCAGCTGCTGTACGTATAAGAGGAGGTGTGTCAATACGCAAAGTTGCCGAGGAAACCGGTATACCTTTCAGCACGTTACAAAGAAGGATAAAGAAAGATGAATTCAAACCTCCAAAACTAGGAAGGCATACGGTTTTTAATGAAGACCAAGAAAATATACTTACAGAGCGTATTTTACAATTAAGTAACATGTTTCATGGTTTGACGACAAATCAACTAAGAAAAATAACATTTCAATGTGCTGAAAATATTGAAATCCCACTAAATATCCAGCAAAACTCCCAGAACGAGCGTGAACATTCTGTGTGCGCAATATGCCTTGAAGAGGGAAAACCGAGAGAAATCTGGTACCGTTGCCGTCTCTGTGCTGGGTGGGCCCATGAGGCATGTACAGGTTGTGATGATCCAAGTCGCTATCGCTGTGATTTTTGCATTTAACTCGATTTATAATATTATTTGTTATGATTCCATTGGGTAATCATTTCTAATACTTAATTTTGTTGATTTCTAATTGTTTGTAAAAACAGATAATAACTTTGTTGCTTTTATATGTTTTATAATTTTGACTCTTATTCCCCCATGAGCTGACTTTCATTTCCCTTACATGTGGGTAATTGGAGTCAAAACTACTTTTTTGTTTCTTAATTATAATTATGTTTATGTTAATGATAGTCAAAAAAGACTTATATATCTTGATACCTGATTAGTTTTTAAAGATTAGTAAATATGAAAAAAATATAAGACTGATCATTTGTGATTACAATAATGACTTTTCCTTAAGTGACTCCCAATTCCCCCATCTCCCCTAATAGTCAGTAAAAAAAAAAAAGAAATATTTGTGTATCAAAACAAAATAATAGGAACATAAAAAAAAAATATGATAAAAAAAAACAAAATAATAGGTAGGTACGTATTTTCATAAAAGGTAAGTTATTATAAAACTGAAGACTAGAGTACCTACCTATTGAGTGAAAAGCATACATACCTAATACAATGACCAACACATTTTTTTTTTAAGCTAATTAGGTCATTATTAAAAGGTGCTCCCTCACCTGGAGCGTTCGTCTGTGGTAATGTAACATTAGATTCGATTTTGAGCATTTAGTTGATTACACAATGTCAGACGAAGCGGTCGTTGTGCTGAGCGCGGCAATATTAATTATTATTCGACATTGATATTATAATAAAAAAACAAGAAACGATATTGGTGCCATTGACTATTTCAAAACCAAAGCAATGCTCGAATCTGTAACATTACAGATTGCGCACTGTAATGCTCGGTTCCTCCATCACTGATGTAATGCTCGAATCTGAACAACTGTTACATTACAGGCGAATACTCCCGGTGAGGGAGCGCCTAAGGAAATCGTGTTGACCCTAGCATTACTTTATGCATTTAAAATTGAGTCTTGTTGCCTTGAAATAAGATTTAATTTCCTACCTAAAAAAAGTACTCTGTGGATTTAATTTTCTTTGGCTCGATTTGTGGTCTGTATTGCAAAATACATAAAATTAGAAAAAATACCTATATTAATAGTTACTAATAGTAACTCAATAGTAGTCAATTATGAACTAACTACTTTCAGGACTTGCGTTTATTCTGTTACACCTTGTATATATGTATACATAATTCTATACACAAATGCCCCTGTGCTGAGACACCCCGCCCCGTCAAGATAACCAATAGGGAGATACCTCCCTCAAAGATCATCAGACGAACGAAATGCCTCAACACAGGTGCACGTACATCTTCAGCTATATTTTTCAGGATGCTGTTGTGACTCCCCCGTGCCCTCCTCCTAAATGAAACGACTTTTTTTTTCCGAATGACGGCATGAAAATCGTCAGTATGAGCCTGCGCGAACATCTCGGAGGCACTGCAGAAACAAGGAAGCCCCAACATCATCCTGAAAATGTTATTGTATTGGACGCGCAGAGTGTCCAGGGATTTTTTGGTATAACTAACCCATAGACCACTCGTGAACAGACTCTGACAATACGCTTTAAATAGCGTGATCTTGACTTGGTCCGTACAGCGGGCGAATCTACGGGCGAGCATGTTGCCACGGACTGACAGAGCCCTGCGCTCCCTTTCTATGTCAACATCATCCGGTCGTCGGTAAGGTAATGTCCAAGGTACTTAAACTACGACACCATATCTAAGTTAACACCATTCAAAGTAATGGGTGGAACAGATTCAGGACACTTACCGGCGGCCTTAAAGATCATGAACTGACTTTTCTTCACATTGTAAATAAGTCCGTGTGACTCGGCATAGGGTTCACAAACTTTCAGCATCTCTCCGACCGCCCCTGCAGTGGGACCCAGCAGCACCATGTCGTCCGCGTAGCTGATATTATTATCACTAATACCACCCACCCGACATCCAACACGCATGCTGCTGAGTTCCACAATGAGATCGTTTACATACAGGCTGAAGAGCTTTGGAGATGATAACCCCCCCTGCCTCACGCCGCACTCCAGCATGTACGAATCGGAAAGAGTGCCTGACCATTTGACACGGTTCGTCTGGTTATTGTACCAATATTTAAAGATGTTCAACCTCTCCACCGGTATACCAGTATCCCCTAGCTTCCTCCAAAACATCTCGTAAGACACGAGATCAAAGGCCTTGGAGAGATCCAGAAAACAGGCGTACACCGGTGTCTTACGATCAGTGTAGTACTGGACAGTGTTCTTGAGACTTAAGATTGCGCTCTCAGTAGATAGTCCGGGCCGAAACCCAAACTGCGCATCGTGTAGTTTTACATACTTTTGCAAGCAAGAATCAAACAAACCATCCAGTACCTTTGCTATCACGGTCAGGAGGGAGATTTGAAGGAATCCAAATATCGGTCACTATCCTCGTGTCGCCTATGCTCTTTTTCGCATTTTATCGCGTGATCGACTACTTTTTCCCATTCGGATACGCCAATAGATTCGAATTTCTCCATTAAAGTTCTTTGACTTTCGTTAGATTCATCGAGACATTTTTAGAACTAACGTGGCCTTTCACTTGGGCCCAAATATTCTCGATTGGGTTAAAATCTGGATGATAAGGAGGTAACCGTAAAACAGAATGACCATGTTCCGCCATTATTTGGTCAATTGAGTATTTAATGTGTTCAGATTTGTGGCGTTTAATTATTTCATACAATTCTGGTTTCAGCAGATTTGACGCAAAGGGTATATTTTTAGATGTAAGCCAAGATTGCATGGATGCTTTTAGAGAATTGGAATTCGGTGCATTGTCTATTGTGTGTTATGGTAAGAAGCGTTATCTACGACCACAACAGTATTAGGTCGTAGATTGGGAATGAGATGTTGTTTTAACCATTTTTCGTAATAATTTTCTTTATTCATCTCGTGGTGATAATCGCCAGTACCTACTTTGGGATGATTTATAAACTAAGAGAGCGCCAGGTACAAAACCTCTTGAGCCACCAGCGTGGACAATAATTAATCTTTCACCTTTTGATATCGGTTTTTTTAAGCCTTTCTTAGAACTATCCGTCCAACTACTTTCCTTTGTATGTGTGGCGTGTATGTATGTCTCGTCAGTATAAACTATATCCCGACCTTCACTTCTAAAGTTTTGTATCTGTCGAAGATACTTAATCCGCTGAAGTCTTACTTCATTTTTCTCGGCCAGTAAAGATCTATTATTTTCCATTTTCTTGAATTTGAAACCCAGTTCTAGCAATATTCTGCGCAAAGTTTCTCGACTGCCTGTGAAATTTATATCTTCCTGTAATTTGGTTAACAACGATTTTATTGTAGGCAACCTTTTTTCAGTGACATGAAAGTCATACATAGTCCTTCTAATGACATCATAATCAAAACCGTCTAAATATGCTCGATGTTCTTTCTTTTTTCTGGACTTTTTAGGCGAACTAAAAGTTGCACGAGTTGAACTTAATGCTCTAAGAGTTGAACTAGTCAAAGCCAAGGCATTGTCATGCTCTTTCAAAACAGCACTTATTGTTCTACGTGACACACCAGTTGCCTTCGCAGTTCGCTCTGGAAGGTTTTGAAAGGGATCATTTCCAAAAACCCTATTTTTAGACTCCGTAGCCTCTCGACTCATAAATTGATAAACATTAAAAATTATTTCACGACTTTGGCTATTATACGGCTTACAACGTTTCAACGAAGTCATCATGAAAAAAAAACAGCAACAAAAAATATATTATTCACTTTCTTATTAAATTGTCACGAAGTGTACGGAATGATTCACTCACGTGCATTCTCAACGCTGTCTCGAGTTGAACTGAGGCGGGAATATATAGCGCGAATACACTGACCTCTATTAAAATAATAGAGGTCAGTGCGCGAATAGCATTGAATGGCGCGATAGTGAGCGATTTCTATTGGTTTTGTAAATCGGAAGTGATCGGTTTTACGATGCTACATATAAGATGTGTCGTACTGTACACCTCATGGATAAGTTACAGTGATACAATAATGCTAACTGTAAAAACTGTCTTTTCACCTGTGACAAACCATAAATAAATGAATATGAATTATTACATTGTTCACCGAGAGGAGAAAGTGACCGATTACCGTCGAGGGTGTCGTTTGAAGCCCGAGCCGTAGGCGAGGGCTTTAAAACACCCGAGATCGGGAATCGCACTTTCTCTCGAGTGATACATAGTGCTTTATACTACACCTACGAGGAAAATAAAAAACTAAATCTTTACTAATTGAAATGGCGCCAATGGCGTCTGCAATTTTCACATGTTCTTTTTTCAAATTGTTTATCCTGCCGCCGCAGGGTCGCACTGCCAGCCCGACACCATCCAACACACAGCTAGTGGCCAGTGTCATTTTGCGAACTTGGAGATAAAAACTCACTGTAAAAACTTTTTGGCTTTTGATATTTAGGTTATCGGCGCATAGTCTTACCCAAAATTAAAAAAGAAAAACCACGTAAGAAATGGATTTTCATACACTTTTCTCTCCCGCTCAGATGCGTTTTCTCCCCGCATATTTGTTCGATATGCAATGACGTACTTTCTACCGTAAAGGAGACGGATACGCTTTCATACAACTTTGGGCCTGGATGTAAAAAGATGAAATTGGTGTCAATTGATAGCTACTATATTAACAAACAATTACTGAAAATTTTGCAGATTTTGGCAATCTGAGAGCCGAGATAAAAGAGATTTAGGAAAAGTGAGGTTACGTTAACAATCTTTAAGCAGCTGATTTTTGACAGATCTGTCTACGGTTTTAACCTTGCAAGTGTGACTTAGAAAAAAAATGGCGGCTTTCGGGCGGCCCATTTTTTTTCCAAGCTGATCGTGTGGGGTATCAAAATAACTGGTTTTAAGAGGTGATTTCAAAAACAAAAACAAATATAAACCAGACGTATCCATCGACTGCACAGCGTGCTTTTCTTCTTGTTTACGTCTTTTTAGTTCGCTTAGCAGTCGGGTTTTTGTTTTTTTTTATAATTTATATAAGATGTAAAATATAGAGTGGGAAAGATGATGTTTAAAAATGAAAATCGTTTTTATTAATATTTTTATTCATCTTCAATTATAACAAGAACGTCATCTAGGAATTGTGCAGGTGGTACTATATTTTCTTGGTACCTAGCCCAACTAGGGTACCATATTATTGACATAACATGAGCGCAGCAGCCTACAGTCCGTTTGCCTACGATGCAGTTACAATAATATTTTAATATTGCTTCCCTACCTCTGCGAGAGCTATCAACTAAAACATGAACAAAATACGTTTTGCGACTTATATGTCTTGATTGAATGCGGCTACTTAGCCATGAGGTATTTGAAGCAGACAGCTCTCGAAGTAGGTCCCTGTTGACCTCCCTGCACACTTCTATTACATAGCCATCATTGTCCCTTACATGTTCACCGAAATAGGAACATGCCTGCTTTATTTGATATGTGCCTAGTGATATTAGTATGAGCTCATTATCCGTAAGCTGGGGAAAATCATTAAGGTTATCATTTTGTACAGTTATTGTTTGAAAATTAGCCCTACGCCTATTATAATGGTTTCTTACAATAAATTCTGCTAATTCATTTTCAGTATTCATATGAATATTAATTTGTTGTAATATTTCCCCAGTATCTACACGATCAACAATAGGAGGGTGAAAATTATTTAAAAGAGCAGCAGCCACTTCAAAATCTTTTACGATACTTTTACTAGCTACATTAAAATAATTTTGCCGTAATAATTTAAAATCTCTTTTAAATCTGCCATTTACTACCTCTACAACCCAACGACATATGGTGACTGCTCTCGATTTATTTGCTTCACTAGTGGAAAGCTGTGTCTCACCCTCCTCTAATGAATCAGGCACATGAGTCCTATATCCACATTGATGCAATAACGGCAATGAATCACGAATGCCCCTATCCAATATAAAAGCATCACCTTGACGGAAGTATTCCCATAATGGTCTTTCGTTTGAAAATTCTTTTTTCATTATATCAGCGTCTGAAGTGGTGGCTGGATAGGGGCCTAGCACATCAATTATATACCCATCGGTACATACTATTAAAAATGGTTTCATGAGATTTCGATATTTGTGCAAGCTATAAGTTCTTTTTTGGTATAAATAATTCGAACTTTTTTCAATGTAACAATATGTTCCATCAAAATATTACAATGGGCCTATCAACTCCCTCAAAGTTACTAAACAATGTTTTAGGTATAGATAGATTTCTTTGCACAATTTGCTGCCTAAATGTGATGTAAACCTAGGTGTCTAGGTACAAAATACTCATACAGCAGATCTCTTACTTGGTGCAACCACTTTTCTAGAGTTCGCCTAGAGACTTTTAATAAAGTTGACAACCTCTCATCAGAATCCCCAGTTCTAAGCTTAATTAAATATGCTGCTAAAGCTAGGGACGCTCTAGGTATTTCTAATAACTGAGGGACCTCATTAAACATTTGATGGAACTGTGCTTTGTTTAACCCTATCCATGTGTGAACAACATGGTCTTCCATATCATCTATACTCTCAAAATGAAGTTATCCTGAATTTATAACTTCTTTTAAAGACACCCATGTCCTGGATATGTTTTGCTGTAAAAGTCTGTACATAATTATTTCTCAAACTGTTAAGAAAATCCCAAGCTTCTATAACTAAATGACGTTCACAAAGACGATTATTCTCAGGGACATAATATTTATACCGATTGAGCAACATTTTTCTGGTAGAAAGTGGAACTCTGTATTTCTCTGTTCTCTGGCATCTTTCAATAAAGCACCTTCTTTCTGTTTCAATTGCTCTCATGTAATCTGGTAATACAATCGTAGGTTCCGGCTGATTTCTTCGAACTTCTTCAACTGGAGGGTCAGCAGCAATAGCTTGTGCCGGAGGCTGTATTTGTTCAACTGAAGGGTCAGCAGCAATAACTTGTGCCGGTGGATGTATTTGCTCAACTGCAGAGTCAGCAGCAACAACTTGTGCCGGTGGCTGTATTTCTTCAAATCGGCTTGCTTGGGAAGAAGTTGATGGGCGAGAGACCATATGGACAGCAGCTCAGTCTGCAGCCACCCAACAAGTATGGCATATGCGACTGGTTTCTTCTATCTGCAACAAATGATACATGATCATTTAAGTATGTAATAAATCAATTTGAATTACAACAAAAGCGTTTATAAAACACAATGTTATGTTTCAACTTACAGCTTCAGGCATAATCCACTCTTGAATAACATTATAAATTCTCAATTCACGAGGTGAGCCAGTGTGAACTAAATGGCTGACTCTTGATGCAAGAGAACGTCCACATCGGAGACAAACACTACGGTGGCCAAGATGTCTAGGTTCATCAAGAGGTGATCTTAGAGCCAAGTCCCAGCAAGCTTGGCAAACATGGTCACTGCTGTTTACCTAAAAATGCAAAAAGTTTTTAAAAACAGATAACAGGTTTCCTTTTTAAAAAATCTATTTACTCAGGCAGAATGTACCCCATATTTTTATAACAACTCTATTGCACAATATCTCCGTTCAATGCGAATTAATTATTTGATTTACTCTGCCCCATAATTACCTATTTCAATGTAATGTATCTCTAAGTGGCTTTTAAATGTTTACCTATAAATACTTACTTTAAAGATTGCAAGCCAGCGTGGTAGACGCCGGTGAGTTATTAAACAGAAAGTGAGTAAGTACTTACAGATTGTAGTGCACGCCATTGTCGAATCACTGCTAATATCATTTCGTCATCCAAAGCTCGACGACCTAGTGTATTACAGCGACTAGTCGCTATGCCACAATTTACACAACGATCCATGATTTCAATCAATATCCAATCGGTAGGCCGTTCGTAGAATCCAAAATAACAAGTCCAAGTTCAACGTTTAAGCGGGGTTCTCCGTGTCCGGTATAGCAAGGCAAGGGTCGTACAAGAAGGAAGATCAGAAGTCCGTAGGAAAGCAAGGGTCAAGATATCAATAAAAGTGTGGGAGGAAATACTCTTTCTTTACTTTACTTTACTTTACTCTATAAACTCTTTCTTTGGACGATACGAAACGAGTGTTGATATTGTCATGTGATCATGTCAAGCATGTCAAGTCAGAGTTAGCACAGATTAAAAATACAATAATCGATTAGTCAACGTGAATCGATTAATCTTAACTATGTAAATATTTAATTAGTTAACGTAATAGTTAATTTATTAAAGTATAATTCTAAGAGATTTTATTTGAATTAATCATATGGTGGAATCATTTTCGTAAATAGTATCTATGAACTATGTAACGTTAATCGATTATAATTGAATCGATATTACAATAATTACTTCGTAACCTTAACTTAATTAGTGGATTTCTCATTTTCCAGATTGTAAATTGAGTTTATTTTTCACACTTTGAAATAGAAAAAAATAACCTTTTTTTTAAGCCATACCTCAAGTTATTACAATTGGGCCCAGAAGTCCCCGTCTCCTTTGATAAAGTATCAAGGTACTTTCCAAGCAGGTGTAGTATAAAAGGTATTTTCCTTCGGGGTAAATCTTTGCCAGGAGCATGTAAATACGCTAATATAAGCACTTCGTCATCCGTTTCATCCCTGGCCGAATCATCGTTATCACACTCAAAATCTGAGCTATCAGAGTCGATAGAGTTAACTAACAAAATAGAAGTGCCAATGCGTTGAACTTCCATTTGCAGATCCAATCGTTCTTTTTTGTGCAAGGTTTGGGGTTGACGTTGAGCCACCCACCACACTGTAAGTCATATATAAGTCAATGCTGTAAGTGCGTTCACGAGCGTTCCGAATTGATGACAGTTCTTAGCTGTCATAATCATGATAATACGGAACGCAAAATATCGATGTGATCGCTGCAATGACTAAAGAATAAGAGAGGACATGAACTAAAAGATCGTATCGCGTGCCCGCGTGGAAAGTAAAATGGCGTAGGCTCCGCCCATTACCTAGTGTTGTCCTCTGCTCATTCCTTGCAATGATTTTGTTCATCGTGTTGATTACAAATCGATTAATCGAAATCACATACATTAAAATAAGGTTTTTGATTTTAAGTAGATAGTAGGTAAGTAGGGTGTTATTCGATTCTCATTCTAGGACGTCGCATTATGGATTAAGTACAAAAAAGCCTGTTGTTGCGTAATCTGACTGAAAAATTGCAAAAATCATCAATTTGGCGGTTCATTTAAAATTAATTGTACTTGATATTATTTACTCTATGATTAATAGTTGCTCGTGATAATCAAGCTAGAAGAAGAGTAAATTAAACTGCAACAAGGAATTCAAAACTACACCGATTACAAAATAAAACAACAGAAATCGATATTATGCATTTAATGGGAGAACCGTTTTATTTCAAATAGATACAATAATATCAGTTTGTAATTAGTATTAAGTACACCAATAATGTGAAATACAATAAAGTCTGCCTGTCTACAATAAATGTACAGGGAAATAATAATGTATTATGACTCAAACTCAAAGCATTTATTTCAAATAAACCAATTACAGGCACTTTTGAATTGTCAAGGGGTCGGTCAGTCAGAAAGATGAAGCTAGTTGCCCATTCCAAAGCGTAGTAGGTACCTATGGAGAAGAACGGGCAAGAAACTCCATGGACACTCTTTTAAATCAAAATATTGTTACAAAAAAGTGGTTACATCATTTATGTTGTAATTATACATGTGAGAACGATGTAAAAACACGTGCACGTTAAAAGCGTCCGTAATAAAAAGATAAAAACAATTATGGAATTAAAATAAGCCGTGGCAGCTAAGAAATGACCAGTGCCTACTGACGGCGCCCGTTCACGAACATGACGTATGGATCAGCACCATTCAGCTCAACCATTTTGAAGGGAACTCAATGATCCAATACACACGCCACCACCAGCGACACATTTGAGTGAGCATGACATACTCTCAGCCGCCAGGGCACATTCAAGTCAATGAAAGACGAACCCAGTAACCTTTATAGTGGGTACATAGTGCTCACACATGTGCTATGCAATTATACAATACTAAGAGATTGAATTTATACAATGCAAAGATAGGTTGTACAATCTTCATCAGCTCCAACATTATTTTCGAATATATGGGTAAATGTAGGCTTACAATGAAAATGTGATAATTTACCTTAGGGAGCCTTGTCGGTATTGCATTGTCGTGAAGTCTCACTATATCAAGACTTCTATTAATACAAGACTCTTCGAAATGTAGTGAACAAACAAATACTTTTTCCTGGCTGGAGTCGATATTTTCTTGACCCAATGATTCAAGCCACTTACTTTTAAGTTTATCATTTTTTGGTAACCTAAAAACACAAACAAAACACGCAAACTAACATAAATGTGTATATTCTTTCATGCTAAATATTCAAACGAAATTTGGTTTTTATCGATGCAAAATCGATTCGTTGTGCAAATTACACAATCACAACACTATATTTGTCAATAAAAATACGTAGTAAACAAAACCAAAATAAGGAAATATATCGTTCGAAAGACTATGAATAGGCAATAATCTATGACCGAACAGTAATAAACATGAATTGAGACTAGAAATTGGTATAAATTTATATAGGAAACTTAATAATCTATGAATTCTTTTGACTTACTTGTGCAGGGATATCAGGGAGGCGCTTTTTTACTGTAATTCGAGCCACAGCCCCTCACACAACACTTAGGCATGGTTTCCTCTATCACAGACAGCCTCAGTCAAATTTACAGCACTCAAAATGTTCTCAAAATGGAAAAAAACTTAATATTTAGTCGCACGATAACGCCAAATGACACTTCATGTACACTCTGAGAAGTACTCAAAACCAGAAACTAAAATGGCGAACCGGCCGATGGGCAGGGCTTCCGTGACGTCATACTTCAATATTGCAATTTTAGAAAACTGACAAAATACGGTTTTCTCTTTTTGACACTTGCAGAATTGCATAAGTTAGAAAGAAACATGTATATTTTTTTATTTCTGTATAGAATCGTATGATATTTCCATAATGTATAATTTATATAGATCTTTTAGTTCATGTCCTCTCTTATTCTTTAGTCATTGGATCGCTGCCATCTATATTACTATACTCTTTGGATCGCTGTGAGCGATCATGGTCTAATTCGGAATGCAGGGAATAACAATATTTTGAAGGTCGTTTTGAGGAGACAACTGTCAAAACAATCTCGATAAGATTTGAAATCTTGCGCATTCTAAGTTCTAACTATTATTCAATTATTCATTAGCAACAGCAGTTATCTTATTCGGAAGCTCAATCTGAAATTTGCAGTTATAGATGCAGCATGAAAGTTACTTCTTTATAATCTATTACTTGAAAGCTTGAAAGTAATCACTTAGGTAAGGATGTTTTTTCTTCTATTGTTGTATTTATTATACCTTCACAAACCTTTTCGATTCATGTCTTGTATGACCTTAGTAATGATTATGTAAGGTATATCCTTGGTATATCGTACAGTAATGGTTAGATACCTACTTACTGCATTAAGTTAGTTTTAGTCTTACTTATTCAAGGTGATTGGTATCTCTGTACTTACCTATAATTATTCGTATATTTGCATTTTCTATTATTTTTATTGCGGACAAAAAGACTTGGGATTGAGTTGCTCCAATTTTTGCATACTGAATGTTGTTTTTGTTTTTTTTACATACTCTGACATTGATGATTATTATAATTATACACAATGACATGAATACTTACCTTGAGAAGTATAATATTATTATTTCAATTAACACGCTTTTATTAGCTCGGTATGTATCTATTTATCCATGTAACGGGATTTTTGCACTTGATTTTCATCCCCTTAAAAAGGTTGAATTGATTTGAAACTTTGCACACTTATCAAGGACCAATGACAATGCAGTAATTTAAACATTTTGTCCCATTATCCTTGCCAGGATCCTCAGGATTAACAATTTTTTATAAGTTCTTTGCAATAATTTTCAACTCAAAACTTGTTTGAAAATGTATATTTTCATTGATTATAATTACTGTATTCTTGTCACACCAAAAAGCGTTATTGCATATTTTATATTATGTTTTATTATTTTTTCAATGCAAAATGCAAGTGCGTTTTCTAGCGTTAATTTTTTTAAATTTGGACAGATTAATCTTCAAATAAATCTGCGTTGATTGGTGCACAATTTTTTTTTTAAACAATGCAGTTTCGGAGATATGACTAATAAATTAGATAAATATTCGAAAATACTCATGACGGAAAGTAAATGAGAGATAGTAAACGAGAGAATAAGAAATGGCAAAAACTATACCATATTCAGCGTGCTATAATGTGTGCGAAGGTACTACCTTATGTAAGGATTTAAACTAATGTATTTAATTTAACATTTTAGGAAAATAGTAATTTATTCAAAATTAAATACAAAATAGCGAAATAAGTTACTTATATATAAAAAAAAAATATAGTTTAAGTGTTATTTACATGTGCATAGAATTGAGGTTATATTGTTGACCATACACAATGCTTACGGTCAACGATATAATATTAAAACTCCCACACACATACACAAACACATACAACTGTATAAAATAGAAAGAGTCAGTAAGAAAGAAAAACAGACGAAGGTCGTTTGAAGGGGGCATAACGCTTTTTCGTTACGTGACGATTTCTGCCAGTTCAATCTACTGTAAGCCGCGTAAAAGAACTGCGTTCCAAAAAAAACACGCTTTTGTAGTTAGCCGCACTAATAAATAGAAAATAAATAATAGTTTAAAAAAAACTAAAATACACGCTTTTGTAGATAACCGAACTAAAAAGTAGAAAATTATTTGCAATAAGTTTAAAAATATGAATAGAGTGACTAACAAAAAAAAAAGATTACCTATTGTAAAAAAGCGTGGGGTGCTTGATGTCAATTTTGTTGTGAATATTTGTAAAACTATCGTCATCATGAAAATAGGTATTGTTAAAGCTTTATTACAATTTTAAAAATATTTTTTGGTTAGGTAGGTAATCACTACGGTCAAATAGGGTTACTTTGATACTACGGGGTTACTTTGTTAACAACTTTAGGCTTATGAAAAACTTAATTTTATAATATCTACAACACCAGTTAAAAAATAAACTATCAGTACTTGGCACTACTGATAGTTTCTTTGTATTATAGCGTTGTAGTTATTATAAAATTAAGTTTTTCATAAGCCTAAAGTTGTTATCAAAGTATCCCCGTAGTATCAAAGTAACCCCATTTGACGGTATTCTTATTTTAAACTTATTGAAAATTATTTTCTACTTTTTAGTTCGGTTATCTACAAAAGCGTGTTTTTTTTAAAACTATTAGGTATTTATTGTGAATGTGAGGACTATGTGGGTCATTGTTCCAGCTTTAATCATGGTCTGACAGTTTGGGTAATTTATGCGGCCTACCCAAATGTCCTTTCTTTGGTATCGTTCGTCGAATCGTTGAGCTCCTTAAGTTTTGAGTTGAGCTGCTTGATTACTGAAATATTTGTGTGCACTGACTGGATAGGTCCACTCAATCTGTGTGGTTTTTCCTCAAGAGACCATTTCAGACACCAATCTACATGGTTATCTCATGATCTGACCTAGATTATGTCTGGACTTTTAAAGAAACTGTGACCTCTGAGTTTGTTTCAGCCTTTCTTCTCAGAGTAGTCGGATAGCAAACGCTGACGTCATCTAGTTTAAAAAAATATGATTGACGTGTAAAAGTCTTTGTACAAACCTACTTACTTACTTACAGAAATAAAATCATAAATCATTATAATTTTTAAATATTTTATAAACGCATCATGTTGGCATATCCTTTAGATTAATTAATAACAATTTTTGGTTTTAAATACTATTCCTGCAACCAGTTCATAAGAAATGATTGTATATTATACAGTAAATGTCAACTGACCATAAAACAATAGGTTTGGGTTTGGCAAAACGTTTTGGGTTGGAGTGTAGCTGTAGGTAATGGGGCACTGAGGAAAAAAAATGTTTGCAAAAACTGTATTTTCTCATATTGTTTATTTTCTCAATTCTATTGTATAAAAAAATTATAAGGCTAAAAGCGTCTTGGTGTTTTTAGTCTCCGATATCAGCCGTTTGTCATAAAAATGATGTACAGAATGCAATATTATTGTACTAGGAGGATTAGGATTAGGATGATTAGGATGCAAGAGCAAGCGAAGCAAGCTCAGGATTTGGGGCACCCCGACTTGGACAGGTTAGGTTAGAAGAAGGTTATTTATTTTTAAGGTAATAGGTATTTGTAAGGTTATATATTTTTTTTACTTGACCATGACCTCCGTGGTCACTCGACCTTGACCTCCAAGGCATCATGAACTCCAGGATCACTTGACCTTGACCTCAAAGTCACTAACCATGAATATTGACCTATTACTAATCCTGATAATTGCGGATCTTGATTTTCAGAATTTAGACCTTGACCTCAAGGTAATTATTTTATTTATTATCATTTATTTGTTCAGACTAAAAATGAGGTCCATTGTGTTAGTAACAATCTTATTATCTTACTTAGCCTATGTTAGTACTTTTTTTTTAAATCTTTTTTTTTTTTCGACTTTTATACTACTTGTATATGTCAGTCCGATTAATCTTATTTACTAGTTACACATCAGTAGTTTAACTTAAGATGATAATAGTTTAAACAAAAGACAAGCTCCTTCACTGTTAGGGTTTGAGAGTAAAGAATTCATGATTCCGACCTGCAATTTGCCCAAATCTAATTTCTCTGATAATTCTACTCTCTTTGCATGAAACTGAACACACTCCATCAATAAGTGGTATACATCATCTATTACCCTATGTCTATGCCCCACACATACCTATCACATTTGGGGGAAGCCGGGGAAGAAACCTTTCCCATCAAAAAGGCAAACTTGTTTGATGGAATATGTCCAGTTCTGATTCTGTGCGCTATAGCAATCAGTTTCCTACCTAACTGACTATTATGTACACCAAGGTATACGAGGAGGCTGACATTGGATGGTCTTATACCATACGCCCTTTTCTAATGATCTCTGATCGAAATATTCCTTCCACAAATCATAACACTGTCCCTTAAATTTCGTTAATATTTCTGAATAATATTATGGTTTCACATAAATTTATTGTCCTTCTGTACATCCAATATTCGCCAATCTATCAGCCTCCTCATTACCGTACCGTACGTATCCCAATGTGCGAAGGAACCCACTGCAACCTCAGATCCACTCCTTTAACCGCTAATTCCTCTATTTTAGAGAGTATCTCGTATGCTATCGGTGTACCTCTGCGACCAGAGGCGCATCGAGCTATATGATATAAGGCACTCTTACTGTCTGAACATATTATAACAATTTTGCTATCATCAATTGTTTTGACATATGATAGTGCTTCTGAGATTGCAATAAGCTCCAACGACATAATACATAAGTATATTTCCAATTATTTTAAAACATCCACTAGCGTTTTCATGCGAGCGAACATAAAATGCAGCTCCCCTATCTTTCTTGCTCATAGATCCATCTGTATAAATTAAGTACTACCCAGTCAGCATATTTTTCTATTAATTCTTTCGTGACATCGTGTCTCAACAGATTTAATTCGTAAAAATCTTTAGCTCGATGCATGCTATCTAAACCAACCGAAATTATATTATTAGCATCAATGTAAGTGACCCACGTTGTCAAGGTATACATCTCTAATGGAGAGGACGAGGCAACCCGAACATCTTCAACTTCATGTACCTATAACAGACACAAGTAATGGAATCTTTTTGCGTGTCCAATAACTGTTGGTAATAAAAGTATTTAGTTCTTTTAACAATTTTATCGTTACATTGTTAGTCCAAGATAGGGATTTTAAACAATATTTGTAGGCTAAAAATCTTCTTCTTATGTGCAATGGCGGAATACATAGCTCACTCTCCATGGTGTGAATCGGCGTAGACTTTAAAAAACCACCTATAATTCTCAGTGCTTGATTCTCTACTTTCTGCAATTTATATAGGTATCTAATGTGACTTTGCACTGTTGTCGTAAATAAAACAACTGTAGTCTATACGACTTCTGACTATCGCTATATATATTCTGCGTAAATGTTTGGGGTGTATAGTATACCCCAAGAAGTACCTGCCAAAACTCTTAGTATGTTTAAGTATTTCTGTGACTTTCTGACAACCTCATTAATATGACGTCCCCATCGTAGCGATCTGTCTAGCCATAACCCCAAATATTTATAACTATCCACAAATTCCAAGGCCTGATTGTTTATTTTCAATGTAATATTTTGTCTTCTAAATCCCCTGCTAAAAATACACAGTTTTGATTTGCTATTCGACAAAAACAATCCTAATTCACATAGACAGGACGACAAGGTATCTAATGCTTCTTGTAATTTAGTTGTTCTATCTGAAAGATTTTTATCTGTACAATACAAGACAAAATCATCAGCGTACTGACACATATGTATATTGTTGATTTTTGAGAATAATTCGAATGTTACAACGTTAAATAATATTGGTGTAATTGGGTCACCCTGAGCTAATCCTAAACTTGTGTATCTAATCTAAGTGTCATTTTCATTAAATTCATCAATAATTTTAAGATGTCTTTCATTCAATAAAGTCCACAAATACGAACATAATTTGTTACCTATCCCGATTTAATATCGATAGCATTTTATTAATTAATACATTGTTGTACTTATGCACTTTCAACATCTATAAAACACTCAACAGTTGCATAACCTTTCGAGAAACCTAGTTGAATTTGTGTGGTTAATCTCGTTATACAGTCCTGACATAAAAATAAAATAAAATAAAAATAAGTTTATTAACACAAAAACCTTAATATACAAAAATATACAATTCAAACAGGGACATAACTTTGGGAAAC
The DNA here is from genome assembly GCA_937001585.2 of Brachylomia viminalis. Lineage (NCBI taxonomy): Eukaryota > Metazoa > Arthropoda > Insecta > Lepidoptera > Noctuidae > Brachylomia > Brachylomia viminalis. The sequence goes on from OW443297.2 coordinate 28,416,248, forward strand.
AAAGGTTGCATAAATAGTGAAAACCCTGCCTCCTAAACTAGGGGGGACCCTGTGACTTAGGAGTCAGTATTCTACTGTAACTTCGTGTTCAAAAAAATCCTTTATTTATGTGTGATAAGTTGATAACATTTGGACCTATAATGAACTACGGCTATTAATGTGTAAGGTATGTGTGTTAAAGGAGGGAAATGTGGTTGTGTGGTGTGGTGAGGTGTGGTGTGGTGTGATGTGGTGTGGTGTAGTGTGGTGTGGTATGTTATGTCGTGGTTTCGTGTGTTGTGTTGTGGTATAGTGCGTTGTGTTGTGGTGTGATGTGTTGTGTGTGGTTTATGAAAGGGGGGGGGGGGGGGAGGGGTTTGAAGTTGCGTTTTGTGAGGGTATGTTCTGATCATATATGGTGTTTCATGGGTTTCCGTATTCAGCTTTGTAGAATAGTGATTATTATTACGTGTCTAAATTATGTTATAAATAAGAGCTTCTGTACGAGAATAGTCCTGATTATACAGCCAGATTTGTAGGTTGGTTTGTCCTCTTCTAAAACCCGACGCGGATGTATCTGGAGACAAAATATAGTTTTTTTCTATAAACCATTCAATGCGTTTTGTCAGTATGGAGTGAAGAATCTTACACAAGCATGATATTAAGTAGATAGGCCTTAATTTTGGATTGCTATCTAAAGGTGTAGCTGGTTTAGGAATAGACATCAAAACTATGTCCCGCCACTGTACAGGTACCATACTAGAATTTAAAATATCATTATACAAATCTACTAAAAAAGCTTTTCCAATGGTTGGTAAATTAAATATCATTGAATAGGAAACTCCGTCCCCACCGGGTGCTGTATCCTTAGTTTTTAGCGAATTACATAGTTACTGTAATGATATCGGGATTTCCAACTGTGCGTTTGATGAATTAAACGTTGGTTTCTCATAGCATACATAATCAGGAGCTAAACCACAGATTAGGGAGACTATCTGGTCCCGTGACGGGTATGATTTAGTTGAGCTACACCCCTTTAACCATCGCATTCGCTTCCACATTTCTGAGCTCGTTGTTGACTCATCAAAGTCGTCAATGCCTGTATAAAAATTACGGCGCTCATTTATTCTAGCTTTACTAATAGCTTTCTTAGCGATTAGGTACTGTCTTTTCTTCTAGAATGTTTAAATTAAAGGGGGTCGGATTTGACCTAAAATTACTTAGTGCTAACCGTCTTTCAGCTACTAATTTAGAGAGTGTTTCATTCCAATAAGACTTTGGTTGGAATCCCGGTTTATAGTATGTGCACTGCTTTGTATACGGAACACATGTATCAGCCGCACTATTGATGACGTTTATGAAATAATCATAATTTGGTTGAGCATCTAACTCTTCCCGATATGGTAACATAACTTGTTCTAACGTTTTGGTATATTTTTCCCAGTTGGCCGATTTATATTTATGTTTTTTAGTTATGTATGCAGCTTCCCTATAATTACTTTTAATTTTAATACACATATGATCACTGCCCAGAAGGGCAATTCTCGTATTTTTAAGAACGTTCGCATTCTAATCTCAGTGTCAATCTGTCAAAAATTGTATAGCGCTTACCTACATTTTTGACATTAAGACTGTCGCTGAGATGAGATTGCGACTTGAATTTGAACGTTTTTAATTACGGGAATTGGCCTTCTGATTTTCACTGAATACATGCCACTCAAACTTACAAGCTAAGTCCGTGGAAACAAATGTAATGTCAGGGGACGTTTTTTCGAGGAGGCGAAACGCCGGGGCGTAGCTCCGCTGCCGCGAGAAATCACGGTATAGCGGACAGAGCTCCGGCGGGATCTCAGGGCGGCATGGAGAGTGCGATTGTCGCAACCCAGCGCTGGGCACGCCACAATTGCGGCGATAAGTCCCCTCTTTGAGGAGTGGCTAGAGAGGCGCCACGGCGTCCTCACCTTCCGCCTGACGCAGGTCCTCACCGGACACGGTTGTCACCATTGTGTGGATCGCCCAGAGGACACGGTGGAGCATACGGTCTGCCCGGCTTGGGCGGAGCACCGCCGTGTCCTCGTGGAGGTGATTGGCGGTGGCGATCTCTCGCGTCCGGCCTTGGTCCAGGCCATGGTACGGAGCGAGAGGGCTTGGGAAGCCGTCACCTCCTTCTGCGAAGCAGTAATGTTCGCGAAGGAGGAGGCGGAACGCGTGAGGGAGAGGCAAAATTTGCGCCCTCACGTCCCTAGCCGCCGCAGGAGACGCCCTGGTCGTCGGGAATCGCAGGCCGATTCCCGGCCACCGTAGGCGTGGGCTTGTGAACGGCGAGCAATGGGCAGCTCACCGTTCGATAAGGACCAGGCCCGGGTCGACGGCGCGTTGTGTTGTGTTCCACGCGCGCCTCAAAGAGATGTCAGCACCAATGACGGGGTTTGCTAGGACCGATGCCTGCTAGGGTTGCGGAAAAGTCCGAGAGGGATACCGTGGACCCTGGCACAGGTAACTGAAGGAACACGGGTGGGTTTTAGTCAGTAAGAGTCTGACACCTGCTCTGCCCAGAGCGGGAGAAGATATTTGATGATATCCCACCCACAAAAAAAAGGGGACGTTTTTTGTAAATAACCATTGACCATTATAATTCGCGTGTGTTCACCTACAGCTTTGTTAAGTGAAATGTATCCCGCATCCAAATCAGCGTCAAAAACCATCGTACCTCTTGTGTCTGATTTGCATGACCAATTATAGTGGTGTGCGTTGAAGTCACCAGCGAATAAACATTTACTATTAAATTTTGTGAAAATTAAATCCCAGTCAGACTGAGTTGTATGCACCGAGGAAGGGCAATATACCAAGATAATATTCTTAATCTCATTACAATTTAAGAGTTGTAACACATCTTATTTCTATTCCTGAATTACTAGTGTTTAAAGTTTCTAACTGAACTCTTTAGTATTATAATAGCGACTCCCCCATATGAATCTCTTCGGTCATTCCTAAAAATACTGTACCTACTTATATTTAATGATGAATCGGGTTCCAACGAAGTCTCTGATATTAAAGCAATATGAATGTTCTCTTGACTTAATAAAACTTGAAATTCTGGAATTTTAAATCTTAAACTCTGAGCATTCCACTGCAATATGTTTATAAAATAGCCAGAGTTATTATGATTATCCATTAGTGGAAAACGAAATTAATTGAGTTAAAATATCTTTACCACCTATCATCATCATTTTTAAACATAGTGCAATACAATCCCGAATAATTATTTTGAAAATTATTCCTAATTTATTAGAAAAGCTATCTCTCGACATACATACATCCTTAATTTTTTAATTTTTTGATATAGTCCATAAAAGTAATTTTCTATTCACCTGGTTCCCTTTGTTTATCACTATTGTTATTAGTGTTTTCAACCTCACTTATATTTTTTGGTGATTGTTCCTGTCCATACAACCCTCCTTTTGTTTTCTTACTTCGTGATTTCTTCTTTTTTGTTTTTTGAGACATTGTATTTGTTTTATTATCTAAATTCTGACTACCATCTGTTTCCGATTCTTCAGATACAATAATTTCTTCATGTTTAACAGCTTCTGTAACATCCACTTCTCTATATGTTCCTCTTGGTTCTGTGTCCACAGTGCATTCTGTTTGGGAAAACTGCTGATTTGTTTCATTATTCTTAATCATATCCACATTATGTATTGAATTATTTTCCTGCATTTTTCTTTTGTCTTTATATATTTCTAATCCTTCCAGATAACTGCAGTTCTTTTCCGACATAGTTCTTCTAATTTCTTTTTCTTTCAAATAAATAGGGCATGTTTTTTCATTGCCATATGTGGCAGTTTATACATTTAAAGACAGCTGTCTCACAGTTAGCGTGATTATTTCCACACTTAGGGCATGTGACATGTTTTGTGGGGCATGTCCTTGAAAGGTGTCCATATCGCCAACATAATGAACATTGGTCACAGGGAAAATGTAGGTGTCGACTTGGAATTTGCACCCAAAACCATATACATATGATGGTAGGTTGTAATTTTTAAAACAGAGGCGGATTGTTTCAGAGTTTACCCATTTACCATCGCTATCCTGTCGTTTTAGTGGTTTTGCAGATACAATCTCGAAATCACATTTAAGGTTTTCTAATATTTCTTTATCTTCAATTTCTAAGTCCACCTGACGAAGTATACCATAGCATAACGATGACTCGCCTACTATATAAACATTACACTCCAAGTTGCCTAATATTTTCTCACAATTTAACATCTTTACTGCATTTTCTTTGTTGTCAAAATATACTAAAGCCCTATAAGGGTTTTTGTACACTAATTTAGTTATATTTCCTATATTATGAGATCTTAAAAGTTTGGCCATCCCAAACTGTCTCGGCAGTGCTTCTTTGGCCGTAATAAATAAAATAAAAATAAAAATAAAAATATTTTATTATCAGGCATCAAGGCCCATAGAGTGTTAGTACTACATTTTACTTAAAAACTATGTTAGTAACATGCAGGAACATTTAAAAGGTTACAATCACAATCACAATCATGGGAAGGTTTAACAAGCCTTGTTGCCAACATGTAGCTTGGTAAACCTCCCCATTGTAGGCCCATCCAGCCTCTCCGCAAACACCTTCAGAATGCTGTTGCTGCTTCCCCTCACCCGAGATATTACTGAGGCAACTTTCTTCCGCATTATTGAAAAGTAATCGTCAGTGTGCGCATCAGCGAACATACCTGACGCACTACAGTAAGGTGGAAGCCTCAACAGCGCCCTGAAGGCATTGTTGTATTGAATGCGCAGGGCATTGTCTGCTTTTAGGGTATGGTTAGCCCAAAGGCTGCTGGTGTATGTTTGGCAGTAGGCCTTAAAAAGAGTTATTTTCACAGGAACTGAACAACTATGAAACCTTCTGCATACCATATTTCCCCTCACAGCCAGTGCCCTGCGCTCCCTTTCCATATCCAAATCGTCTTTTAATTCTTCATTAACAATGTGGCCTAAATATTTAAAGTGGGTAACTCTCTGTAAAAGCAAACCATTTAATTTTACAGGAGGAACAAAGGTTGGATTTTTATTCCTACCACGAAACACCAATAGCTCACTCTTTGTAGGATTATATTTTAGTCCATGCTGCTCGGCATATTGTTCACAAATTGAGAGCAACTTTCTAATTCCACTGATAGTCGGGCTCAGCAGCACCATGTCGTCTGCATAACTTAAGTTATTTACACATACTCCATCTATATGGCACCAACATGAGTGCTGCTGAGCTCAACCAGCAGCTTATTCATATAAATATTAAAAAGCCTTGGGGAAGTTAGGCCTCCCTGCCTAACGCCACACTCGAGTTCATATGGGTCAGACAATGCATTAGACCATTTGACAAAGTTCCTCTGCTTGTCATACCAAAAAGATAATGTAGACACTAATGCAGTAGGAACGCCTGCCTCCAGAAGCTTCTCCCATAAGACACTATAAGAAACCAGGTCGAAGGCCTTAGAAAGGTCCAGGAAACAAGCATACACAGGTGTTTTCCTGTCAGTATAATATTTAACAGTATGCTTCAACGCAAGTATAGCACTTTCAGTAGATAGCCCTGCACGAAAACCAAACTGTGTATCGTGTAACTGGGTGTACCCACCGAGGTGTGAGTCAAGCATACTGTCAAATACTTTGGCTATCACAGTTGCCAGTGAAATAGGCCTGTAGTTACCTTTGTCTGCTATGTCTCCTGTCCGATTCTTCACAATAGGGACAACAATTGTATCCAGTAACTCCTGAGGTAAGTGAGAATGTCCCAAACACAAATTAAACAACATAGTCAACACTCTCGGCAGATGTATACCAGCATTCTGAAGGTGCTCGATGCTGAGCCCATCATGGCCAGGTGATTTACCCCTCTTCATGCCTTTAATCACAGATCTTAGTGCTTTGCATGAAAACTGAAGAGGTGATCCTGATCTACATGTCTCAGCATCGTGTACCCTCGGCGCAGACTTAAGAGATGAACTCACTTTAAAATGGTCTTTAAAACAATTGGCTATCTCATAGTTATCATTTTTACCATCCACGCTAACTGGTAGGCTTGGAGTATTCTGTAGCCTCTTAGTACCTTTCCAAAATGATGCAAAACGTTTTTCTGAATGGAGTGAAGCCAAAATATCCATTTCTATTCTTTCTTGGTTCTTAATGCACCATTTCAGTTTTGATTTAAAGATTTTACGACTTAATGTCATTTCATCAAAAATAGGACCACTACTGGGTTGACCATACCACACCCATAATTTAAATTTATGTCTAGCCTGTGTGTGAAATTCTTTTACATGTTTGTTCCACCCTTTTATACCCTTTTTTCTTATAATGCCTTTTGGGGCTCTGCTTGTACTAGCAGATTCACTTAATATAGACACAACCTGACTATACATTTTATCCAATAAAAATGTATGGTGGGTATTGTCACAAAATTTATCAGCACAAAATTCAAATTCTTTTGGAAAATCTAAGATTTTTAACTTATCATTACATAGCGAAGTGTATTGACTGACTTCCTCTGGTTTTCTTTCTCCCCAACACACACAATTAAACAATGATTTAGTTACATTTGTTTTTACTTTACATTTGTAATACACACAATATGTTCTTTGGGTTTTAACTTATTACTCGAAAATCTCAATTCTAATTCTTCATAGTTTATTGAATTTCTTCGTGTTGGTCATTTACTCCCACGCTTTATGGATATGAATCCATCATCACCTTCAATTGTTTCTTCATCATCCTCCTGTCTGCCCCTCTTCTCCGGTAATACTTGTTGCTCTCTATTTAACTCAGTTTTTTTCTCCCTCTCCATTCTTGAATTAACTTGTTGCTCGCTCTCCAAATCAATATCCTCTTCTACTATCTCACTTCCACTTGAGTCACAAAATTCTACATTTTCACTCATCAAGTAGCATTAATAAATAAAAATGAGGGTAAGCGAAAAAAGTTACAATCGCGTAAGTCGTCAACAGCTAACTCAACCGCTCGCTAAGACTGCGCGCGCGCAACTGAGTTAGTACTTAATAACTAAAACAGATCTAGTTCGATCGGCTAATGCCCACTCAAGCGGACTATCTGCCCGGGCGGCTACCAAGTACATAATGATGTTGGAACTGTCACGCAACCTGCGAAGTAACGAGGCAGATTTCTTGCGCCATACTGCGTCAAAGCTGTCAGTGCGCGCGTCGACAAACATCGCCGACGCACTGCAGAAGCGTGTCAGTCGCAACAGCACCCAGAACGCATTGTTATATTGGATACGCAGAGCATTGCAAGCCCCTTGGGTATATCTGAACCACAGGACCCCCGAGTACAGTGTCAATGGCCCTGAGGTCAAGGCCAGTAACCTTAGGACAACCGCGGATCTTGACTTTCAATATTTTGACCTTGACCTCAAGGCCAACGACCATGAAGTCAAGGTCAATGCCTTTAAGGTATCCCATGTTCCCCTACCCTATTAATCCCACATCCCACACAAGTGTTTGTAAAAACCTACTTACAGAAATAAAATCATTTATCATTTACCGGGTCCCGAAGGCTTGATTAGGCGATGGTTTTTGGTCAAATTCTTTTTTTCATTGTGCCCCGTTTCGTATCCACTGACCGTATTTTGCCGACGGAAGAGTAGACAACAATGACGTTTCCGTGTAGACAGTAGAAAGTTTTCTACTGTCTTTATTTAGCATGGCGATTATAAGACCAAATGTGAAGAAAAGCGTCTTTACTAACAATTGTCTACAACGTTAAGCATGACGTAAATTTTTCTCCGATTTTGACAGTTTGGGATAGAACATTTTCTTCCAAAATACGAGTAGTCTACATAAAAGGAACCTAGACAAACATTTGTTAGTTATTTTTATGTTAAAGTGAGTAATTTTATACGGCGCTTTGTTGCATATTCATTATAATAGTTTGAAATAAACATGTTAGGTTCAAATCGCGATATTATTTAAGTTTTTATATAGAAAAACCTGAGCGAAGATGGGAAGAGGGCCTGAACACTCCCCGTTAGCGAAGTTTTGAACCATGTGCTGAATTCGTGGTTTCAGTTTGCGCGTCGATGTCCCGCCACCCTGTATAGTCCACCAACGCCTGTATTGGTTTTGCTGAACTTCTAAGGCTGTAAATTATATATTTTTGTTATTAACAATAAACTAAAAACAACAAATGTTTTTCACTATGTTGTCCCTTAACTTTGATCTATTAAATACATTCACAGGGATTTTGACGTATTAAAACAACTTAATAAAAATAATAATTTATTTATTTATCAGACAACAAAAGGTCCACACTGACAAAAACAAAAAAAAAATACATAAAAGATTATAGTAACAATATATTCTATCCGGTGGGATAGAATATATTGTTACTAAAATCTTTTATGTATTTTTTTTGTTTTTCACAAACATTTCATGTAAAATGTTGCCAAGACGACCACATAAGGTTTGCCCTGTGAAAAAGATATCAGATGTCATGTAGAGCCAAGCTTCTGAATCTACACGGCCTAACTCTACCGACCCTAACTTCACAAATTCTACGTATCAGTAAAAATTTATGGCTTCGCCGTTTCGCTACCGTCGTGGAGGTGATGCGAATATTTAGTTTCTGAAGTAAGTAACGAAACAGCCAAGCCATACATTTTAACTGATAATAATAATAATAATATGAGACAACATCCACACAAGGTCTTCAGGTCCCGAACTAGGCAGAGCCTGTACTACGGTAACCTGATGACTGATATACATACTTATATGTATACATATACACACCCAGACACAGGTCAAACAGACATGTTCATGCATGCTCATGTTTCAGTTCTTTTTGTAAGTTGCTAGGCAGTCTTTGTAGTGTTTATATTTTTGGGGTGTATTTCTTGCACATCAGCAGTGCCGGTTTTCATAGCCCATTCTCTGTCTTTGCCTTTTTTCTTTGATGGTTTACTGATTACCGTAAGCGATTAATCAGGGCGATATTTCGCTCTTAAGCGATTCTATTAAACTATAGCTGACTGTTATGAGTCATGAGACTCTTGATACTTAAAGTCGATTTGCTCACCTCGTCGTCAAAGGGCGTAAATAACTGAGACCCACCATGAGACTCTTGATTAAGGCGGAGGTTCTTGTAAGTACATATTAATATGTTTTTTAGTTAATGTCTACAGTCCCGTGTAAACTTTCATGTCGTAATTCATAATGAGGTGAAAATATCATTCAAACTCCCCCCCCCCCCATTTTAGGGGTTGGGGGGCGAAAGTTATAAGTTTATGATTTTTTTTGTTGGTTGTATACTAAACTTAGATTACATACCAAATTTCAGCTTTCTAGCACTTAAGGAAGTAGCCAAACATTTTGGTGATCATCAGTGTGTCAGTGTATCAGTGAGTGTCAGTGACGAAATCGCTGTATTTTAGATATCAATAAAATCTAAAGTATTAGAGCTATTCAATTGAGACTTTGTATGTTTAATTAGTCTATTATAGACATCATATCCTGAGAATATGAACTATCTGGTACATCGGAAACCAACTCTATGAGGGTTCAAAAAAACGACGAAACACTTCGAGAAAAGGTAGGTAGTGCCCTTGCGCTTCGCTTGGCTCGTCTTGGCGGGGGCACTACCGTGCCTCTAGATGTTATTAGTACTTATAAGAGTATACTTAGTAACAATGTGGCTTATGATCTATGTTAATACTTATTACACTACGACTACCTAGGTACCTACTACGCTTTGGAATGGGCATAGCTTCATCTTTCTGACTGACCGACCCCTTGACAATTTAAAAGTGCCTGTAATTGGTTTATTTGAAATAAATGCTTTGAGTTTGACGACAGACAGTGTTGTTTTGATGAGATGTCCCATTATAGGGCTCTCATCAAGCCTGTCAGCTATCACCTTCAGAAGGCTGTTGCCACTGCCACGCAATCTGGCGAGCAGAGACGCACTTTTCTTTCGTACGATAGCTGAGAAGCTGTTGACGTGGGCCTTTGCGAACATCTCTGACGCACTGATCTTCTTCACATTATACAGCACCATGGCTGGCAGCATAGTTCTCATAGATTTTTACAAGTTTTCTGAGTGCACTGACCGAGGGAGCCAACAGCACCATATCATCTGCGTAGCTGATGGTATTAAAACGCAACCCGTCCACAAAACAGCCCACATGCGCACTGCTAAGTCCCCCGATCAATGCATTCGGATACAAGTTAATAAGATTTGGGGAGGTTAAGCCCCCCTGCCTCACGCCGCACTCCAACCTGTACGGCAGAGAACAGCCATTCCTCCCACCTTACAACGTTAGTTTGGCAGTCGCACCAGTACCCAAAAACGCTCAGCAGCTCATTGGGTATCCCTGTTTCCTTTAATTTATCCCAAAGAATGTCATATGAGACCAGGTCGAAGGCCTTGGAGAGATCCAAGAACGCCGCATAAACTAGTGTACTCCTGTCAGCGTATAATAGTACCTGACAGTGTGCTTAAGGCACGCGATTGCACTTTCGGTGGATAAGTCAGGTCGAAAACCAAATTGCGCATCGTGTAAATATATATTTATTTCCCCAGCTGTACGTTAAGCACATTGTCAAGCACCTTAGCGACAATCGTTGCCAAAGAAATAGGCCAATAATTCGACCGATCTGATGAGTCTCCTGTTCTGTTTTTAATTACTGGCACGACCACCGTCCTCATCATACTGCAGGCAAGTAAGAGTGTGCGATACAAACATTAAACAGTAATGCCAAAACTCTGGGCAAGTGGCAACCCGCATGCTGCAAGTGCTCGATATTAAGTAAATCGTGACCTGTGGATTTCCCTCTTTTCATTTTAGGTGTGATAAGAGTGGAAATGGGTCCTGTTTGGGTCTTATCATCGATCACCTGCTGCGCTGGTTCCAACGGTGATCGAATTTTAATAAAACTTTGATTTGAACCCATAACCTCGTGTCGTGCCTTAAAGATTGGTCCATCACAACATTTTACCGGACCTGATTTTTAATTATTCAGACGATCAATGATTAGTCCAAAAATTAACCTGAAATATAGGTAGTGCCTATGTATTACTAGTATAACAAATGTATACCTTCTGATGACACAGCCTTGCGCAAATCTTTAGTGATACTGTAAGTCTGAGAGTGCTGATTTTTATAAAGGCTATAAAACCATGAAAACGACACCGATGATTTTAAAATCTTCGCAGCCGCCTTCTTGGATATTTATTTTGATCTCACTATTGGATTGGCTTCAGCACCCCCGACAACCATAAAAACAACACCCATGATCAACCATTAATAATATTTAATAATGTTAATAATATTTATAACCATTAATAGATTTAACGTTATTTATGCTACATTTTATCGTTAATCTTTATTAACGATAATTGTTTATTAATTTTTATGTTTTAAACTTGTGAGGTTGAAGTAGTGGGGGCCGAAGCGCACGGCGCGCCGCGCCGCACAGTGGATCGAAAAAAGGCTCTAGGTGACAGGGGAACTTAAATTTTAAAGGGTCGGTTTTTTTGCTTGAAATGGCTTCTAATACATACACATACATAATAATACATGCTAATACAGTGTGACTCTTTATAATGTGCACATATCGAAATCAGGTAATCTATACTTAATTTTATCGAAGAAAAAAAATATTAAAAAAAATCGAAACATGTTTTCATATTTTTTTAAAGGCTAAACAATAGGCTACTTGCTAAACAATAGTGAGTATTGGGTTAAAAACATGCAATTTTTACCAGTAGGTGGCTAATACGATGAAAAATAACCTAATGAAAAGAAATAAAAACGGTAGGTAATGGCGTAGTATGGTAATGGGTAGGTAATAGCGTCTTATTGGGAATTTTTTTCGCTTTATGTAAAAATGTATGAAAAAAAAAAAAAAAAACATGTTTGTTTTCAACTGGAGGTAGTTTTTTTCACAATTTTTATTTTACGAGGACGCCTAATTACTTCCAACCATTATGACGTTTGTTTCATTTCGTTAGATCATTTAGTTTAAAAGTTACATCGTTTTGTTTACAAGGATAACAGTAGCGAAAAAATTTAAAAAAATTAAAAAAAAATATATAAAAAAATATTTAGCTTTTTTTAATATATTTTCCATCGAAAAAATTATGCATAGATTCTCTCATCTATATGTGCACATTATAAAGACTCACACTGTACCTATAGTATATCATAGGAATATATCATAGGATACAATCTGGTAGGCAAATTGGCAACTTATGTATTTTTTGCGAAAAAAGTGTATAGAGCTGGTATAAAGGAAGCTTATATCTCCAGAATAACACATATCCTTGCCATAGAGCAACACGGACCACCGGCGGACCGGAGGGGAGTAGCCATAGCGTGTGTTCCCGATACAGAATTGTCTGTCATTTTTTGGGGGGGGAAATCTGCGCCACGCACACTTTCTCAGACTCCCACACAAAAACAATCGGCTGTCACTACGAAACCCACACTTAACAATTATAACAATACACTAACAATTTCACACACACATAGCTGCATTCGGTGTCATAACAGTGTAATGATGTTACACAACTACATTGACAAGTTGCGAACAGCCGTGGCTGTAACAACTGTCGATACGCATTATCGATAAATTCGTGAACTCTGTTAGGGAAATCAGGGAAACAAGTCTTTGCCAATAAACTTTTTTAAAGCTTTTGGCACGATTTGGTGTGTGGTACAAGATCGTGTAGGTTTATTGTCGTCACTTAAACGATGTCTTATTTCTTTCTCACAAATCTGGCATAAAAAAATGACCTCTTTTGAAGCATACAGCAACTTTCTACTGCTTTTTTGATGCATTAAGCTTTTTTCATCAATCGGCCCGAGCAAACCTTTGATGCACGTATTGCACTAAATCTTTTTTTGATGTCGAGAAAATAACAAATCCTGCTATGTATTGCACTCTTTCTCGGCAAAAGGAGATAAAAAAGTTAGAGCTTCAATCTCATCAATCAAATCGCCAGTAAAATTGGTAAAGTTGACTTCGTCAGTAGCGTCATTCGTATTGTATTGTCGTACGGTTGAAGCATTAATTTTTTCTAATGCAGATGTGCAATTCAGTATGGTAATTTTTTCCAATGGAATGCAGTTCGTTCCGCTTCCAGTTTGTGTTAGTTCTGTGTTAATAAGATTTTTTTTATAAATTGTTTCAATCTGGGAGCTTGAGGGATTATCGGAATAACCACCATCACTTCTTACAATCGAAAAAAACAGCTCGATGTGATCTTGACTGATCCTGTGGAGGGGCATATATTTCAGACCATTTTGTTGGTTTTGTATAAAATGTTGAAAGATAGACTTTGTACTCTCAATGCAGATCAAAATTCCCAAAAAACCTGTGTATCGTGGAGAATCTAATAATTTCATTTTAGTAGACTCTCCATTGCGTTTTTTTACATAGGTTGATAAGCTCAATAAAATCTTTTGAGCGTCGTCCATTTTTCTAAAAGCTTTCTCATAGTTTTCAGAGTTTATTGCTCTCTTATAACCATTTTGACGTGACCGTCGTTAATCGACGTCGTTTATCAGTAAATTAAACTTTGAAGTTGCAGTCGATCCATAAAACTCCGGTAAATTTAATTCTTTTTCACAAAACACAAGTGCGTCAGCAACACTTGCGCTGAACAATTATGATATTAGATTTTATGTAATGCCTCCACAAATGACCATTGAAATTTATTTCCATTGTCATCGTAAAAACATTTGTAGTCACAAAAAGTGTTTCGAATTAATTTTAACATGTGACTCGGGTCGAATAAAAAGTAAAATTGTTGCCCCGTTGTAGGATCTAATATGGTAGTTTGCAATTTATTTGCAACTAAGCAGCAACCCAGTTCTGTTGCCATCGCTAAATTTGCTCTTGCGCCGTCACATGTTGATGCTTTTATTTCCACTCCAGTTTCATGTATTAGTTCAAATGCTTTAGTTATAAGATGAGCTTTTAACTTAGCACTTGTGCCTTTAACAAAAAAATATAAATATAAAAAATATATAAAAATATTTTTTGAAGTGGAAAAATATAAGCTTAATTTAACAACTATGACTAACCATACTACATAACCAACATTTTACTGGCGGCACGAGGCATTACATCGGGTGGACTAGGTTTTAGCCTTCTCCATGATATAAAAAAACTTACGGAACAAGTACAGTGTGGTATTAGGGTTGGCTTGGTGCCCTCGACCAATCTCCTTCTATTGTTCGCCAACACTTGAAAGTCAGAGGTCTTGAAATTATCTGAGCAAATGACACTGTTTCTTGTAGGTATCTAGGTAAGTCTGTTATTACGAAAGTTCTTCCATATATCCTTTAAACTCGAATCTTTAGAAAAATGCAATAAATAAATAAATAAAAACAATATGGTCGAGCTTCACACTTAGTAGTTTTAATGTAATGTAATAATACTCGTAAGTATTGTATTAAATTCAATTTGACGCAATTTTAATATTAAACAATATCAAAATAAAGCTCACAATATACATAATTATAATAATTAAATCACAAGGCATAATCTCAAAAATGATTATATGCATGAGAGATATAGCTTTAAAGAGTCCTTTGCATTTGCCATTTTTATCGATATCTAACCGGTAACAACACTATCGCTCGGTGACAGCGAAAACACTCGGATCAGTCGCTCGACCGATCCGCATATTGTATGAAGGCGAGCGGCCTGTGTTGGTAGACGAATCCGAAACAACACGACCGTTATTATTGTAAATTATAAGTTTAAAAAGGAGTAAAATGTAATAATTTGATTAAAAATTCCTTACATATGAAAGGTAACGCCATCTTTTTGTAAATTTGACGTGGCAGACCTCTTTTTGCAGCAAAAAACTGAACAATTCGGCATTTTTGTGGGACGTCGATTCAGCCGCGCAACTAGATTTAGTCTAGTGAATGGAGCGGCTGCAACTAGTTTTATTGTACGCATAGGACCGCGTGGACTTGTACTTTGGCAGAGGGGAACGCCTGCGTATGGCTACTCCCCTCCGGTCCGTGTTGCTCTATGATCCTTGCACACGGTTTTATAACTATTTATTTATGATTTTTTGAGATACGAACTTTTTTCTAGATTTTGTAATGTAACGTCAAGGAGGAAACTATCACCAGAACTGGAGGAGTCCCGGCTTAAAAGAAAAAGTAAAAGAGGAAATGGTAAAATAATTTAATTGATGTTGAATATAAGGCCAGGGAAACCGGGGTAAAAGTTGAAGGTCCAAGCGTTTCTTCTAAAGAGGCTCGCAGGTTGTAAAGGAGGGTCCTCGTGTCAGACCTCCACGTCACCGACCTCGGAGGGGAAGGCCGTGGTAGAGAAGGCAGGCAGAGGGCTGAGAATTACCAGCCGTCGGCGTCACAAGTTTACTGCAGACAACGACGTTATCCTACTACATATTGCGTACGGTTATGTTGGACTTGAACATCTTGCGTCAGAGTCCAGAAGTGACGCCAAAGGTAGCCATCGCCGGTCTTGCGACTTTCGAAAAAGACAAACAAGTCTACGCGTCCTTTTACACCGGACATCGCCGGTGTAAAAGGACGCGTAGACTTGTTTGTCTTTAAGCACAGCCCACACTATCAGAGGACACAGCCCTCCCACCGAGCGGTATATAATTCAGGACCTCCTGCCAAGGCGAGCACCAAGAGTAAACTGGTCTGACGGCCCCGGCTCCCTTCTTTTTCAGATCGGTTGGCATTTAAAAATTTTTACAATGTGATTCTAGAACATAAAAGAAGAACAATAGTTTATAACAAGGTCTAATACCTATACAACCTAACCCACTGGCAGCTCTAGCAATAAATTAAAAATAAAACCTAGGCTTGACATTATCTGACATTACAAAAGGTAAACAAACATTGAGAGAGCACTAGAAAATCTAAATAGCTTGAAATATAGAGGCCTTGGAATGCTTAAACTACAGACAATGGCCATGCAGATAATTGGAGAGAACGTATAATAAAAGATCTAATTAAAATAGCCAAAACGTAAGTAAAAAAATACGAACATTACAATTTTTTGCGGTTTTTTTTTAAACAAAACTAACTTTTTCTTTTTTTTACTTTTATTATATGATATAGGTAGAATAAGACACGTTTACTTAAGTTAAATGTAATTTTTAACTTACGACTTTTTGACGGCGCGGTTGGCGCGTGTTAGTGGTGGCAGTGGTTAAGCGATTGACTGCTGCGCTGCGTGTCGCGGGTTCGATTCTCGCACGGAACATAATATTTGTATGACCTAGAAGTAGTTGTTCCGGGTCTGGCTGTTTGTGTATGTGACTTTTAAATGTGTGTAAACGCACCCACAATACAGGAGAAATTCCTAGTGTTTAAAAAATATCAAGAAAACAAGAAATTTAAAAGAGATATTTTTCTGTTTATTCCGGTATAAACTCAAAAAAAAAAAAATACAAATGTAAAATAAATATTGTCTTAAAATTTAAATAAAACAACGATTTTAAACGTTATCAGAAAATTTGCAAGTTCAGTGTCATTGTGTAGACTTCTCATTGCTAAAATCTATAATCAAAATTCTGACAAACACAATAATTAATTAATTTTATAAACATATGAACAGAGGTGACAAAAACAATAGGTACTTAATAAAAATAATTCCGAACATAACTAATTTTCCATATCCTCTAGCAATAATGTACAGAATTGTAAGAATAATTCAAGTAAAAGTTTAAAATCAGTAAATAGTATCAACCTGGTGCATCAAAACATTCAAGGATTTATGAACAAAGATTTAGAAGCAGAATTATTTATGAATTTTAACAGTATAGATATTCTTTGTATAACAGAACATTGGCTTAAAATCCACCAGTTCTTGTTCAATTTTAATAATCACGAGGTTGGTAGTTCGTTCAGCAGAGTAAATGCTATATATATAGTGGCTCCTTAATTTTAGTAAGCAACCAGCTTAAATTTAAAGAACGTAAGGATATTGTGAGCCTATCTGTTGAGCGGACAATAGAAATAGCCTGTATAGAATTGGAGCAGTTTATTGTATTAAGTGTGTACAGACCCCCTTCAGGATTCTAGGACTGCTTTGAAAAGGTAATGGATGAAGTGTTAAACCAGCTTTGTAACTCGAACAAGTCCATTATCACTTGCGGTGATTTTAATGTTAATTTATTAGAAAACTCAGTAGTAAAATATTAAGTCTGTTTCAGTCTTACAGTCTTGTAAACCTATTTTTGGAGCCCACTAGAATAACCCCTACTAGTACAACATGCCTAGATAATATTTATACAGATGTTATACCAAGCCACAAAGAAATTATAAATTTACTAGATTCTGATAATTGCGGGCAAAGGATTACTACCCAAAACCAAATCAACAAAGTGGCTAAAAAGGATAGCACTGTCAACCCCAAAACGGCAAGTCGCTTGGAAGCTTTTAAAGTGAATCTCATTAATAAATTACGAGTTTTATCTATTCATTCTGATCCTAATCATCTATATGATGATTTTTTATATATACTGTAAACAATTTAATTCCACCTTGTGTTACCAAGACTATCTCGGTTAATAGCAACGCATCTTTCAGTGATTGGGCTACCATTGGTATTAATAAAAGTAGAACACGGCTTTATGAACTATACAATGAAAGGACCGTTGTAAACACTGCTGAATTTAATTTATATGTTAGAAGTTATTCAAAATATTTAAAAAAGTTTGTTGTGTGGCCTAGTCCCGTTATTTGAGTTCGAAGATTAAAAACAGTAGTAATGTAATTAAAACGACATGGAATATTGTTATTAGTGAAACGGGAAGGTCTAGTAACCGAAATACTGACTACAGCCTGTCCATTAATGACAACATAATAAAATCTGCCTCACAAGTCGCCGCGGCCTTTGAAAATTAATTTTCAGATATTCCCGTTTCAACTACTAAATCACTAAACTCATCACCTTCTATTGCCGAGTAGTTGCTTATGTTAATGTTTCAGATTCGGAATTTCATTTTGAACATATTACTTGTAGAGATATATATAATTAAAACCTTTCACACTTTAAACGTAAAAAATACTGCAGATCTGTGGGGTAATTCTGTAGAAGTTGCTAAGTCTATTATTGACATTGTAACACCTACTTTAGCTCTTATTTTTAACAATTGTATCGACTGTGGAGAGTTTCCTGACCTTATGAAAAATGGTAAAATAATACCTTTGTTTAAATCAGGTAGTACTACAGACGCCACAAATTATAGACCTATTTCAGTATTAGCTACCTTTAGTAAAATTTTGGAGAAATTAATTTTAGCCCAATTGCAAAGATTTTTTAATAAACATAAATTATTACATAGTAAACAGTTCGGTTTTACAAGGGTCGTTCAACTACTGATGTGCAATACAACTGCCGGTGTTGAACTTTTAGGACATATGTATAATGCATGGGAAGATAAATGCGATGCCTTGGGCATCTTTTGTGATTTGTCCAAGGCGTTCGATTGCGTTCTTCATGAAACGCTAATCAGGAAACTCTGCCACTACTGGATCCGGAACACCGCTCTGGATCTTCTTACTTCATACTTGAATAATAGGGTTCAGAGCGTTGACGCTAATGGTAAAAGATCTCCCGGATCTATAGTAACAATGGGAGTCCCACAGGGCTCAATTCTTGGTCCTTTTTTGTTTCTTATTTATATTAATGACTTGCCTTACCTCATAAAGAATAATCATGATATAGTGTTGTGTGCGGACGACACTTCACTTTTGTTTAAACTTAAACCACAGCAGCTGCTTACTGACGATGTAAATAGCGCGACCTCAAAAGTATTTCACTGGTTCAATGTTAATAATTTACTACTTAATGAAAAAAAAGTGTTAACTAATGTATTGATAAAAGGAAGAGAATTGAATCCTGAAGATAGCGCAGTATTCTTGGGCTAAACTTTGGATGCTAAGCTTCAGTGGGGCCCACACATAGATAAATTACCAAACAAGTTTAGCTCGGCGGAAAAAAAAAAAAAAAAAACTTAGAAAAATTCGTAATTTAACTGACATAGAGACAGCCCGTTTAGTGCACTTTAGCTATTTTCATAGTGTAATGTCGTATGGTATTCTGTTGTGGGGAAATGCCGCCGACATTCAGACTATCTTTATTTTGCAGAAAAGAGCTGTTCGATCAATTTATAAATCAAGCCCGAGACACACTGTCAGAGAGAAATTTAAGGAGATTAATGTAATGACTGTGCCTTCACGGTATATTTTTGAAAATCTTTTATACAGGATGTTTGGCGCATGGACCGACACAATGTTTCCAGGGATTTGGGGGGTCATTAGCTAGGTTCTACCCATACACCCTTTGTCCCAATTTTTTTTAACGAATTTAGAAGTTGTAAAATTTCATACAAAAATAAACTTTGGAAGCTTGTAAGGAATTTTCTTGAAACCAGTTGTATCACTGCCACTACACCCACAAACAAAAAACTTACTATTTCGAATAAAAGGAAATATTTTGGGTGTTTTTTTCATAAAAAAAAAAAATCATATGTAACCAACCGTGACGTTTGGGACAAAGGGTGTATGGGTAGAACCTAGCTAATGACCTCCCAAATCCCTAGAAAAATTGTGTCGGTCCATGCGCCAAACACCCTGTATGCCCGTAAAAATATAAACATGTTTAAAAAATACAGTGATATCCATAATATAAATACTAGGAACAAACACAACTTCATTGTACCTACAACAAGGCTCAAGAAAATAGGTGGCCCGTTCAGATGTCAATGTATACGCTTTTATAATAAACTTCCAAGCCACGTTCAAGATCTAAGCCTTAATAAATTCAAATCATTCATTAAACGTAAGTTGTGCCAGAAAGGCTTTTATACCGTTAAAGAAAGATTATATTGAGGACAAAAAGGCTTGGGATTGAGTTGCTCCAATTTTCTGCATACGGTACTGAATGTTGTTTTTTTTCTGTTACATAGATACACTGACAATTGATGATTATTATAACACAACGACTTGAATACTTACCTTGAGAAGTACAATTTATTATTTTAATTATTCTGAATGTGAGGAATATGTGGGTCATTGTTTCAGTTTTAATCAAGATCTGGCAGTTTAAGTACTCTATGCGGCCTACTCAAATGTCCTTTCTTTGGTATTGTTCGTCGATTCGTTGAGCTCCCGAAGTTCTGAGTTGAGCTGCACGGTTACTGACAAATACTGACTGGACAGGTCCTCTTAATCTGCGTGGTTCTTTTCTCAGAATACCATTTCAGACACCAATCTAGATGGTCCTCAAAGATTGTCTGAACTTTTATATACACATTGACATTGATGAATTCTATACATACATTGACATGAATATCTACCTATTTACTTTGTAAAGTACTTATTGTATTATTTTAATTATTGTGAATGTGAAGATTATGTGGTTCACTACTTTTTTTTTTTGATTTCTTAGTTAGTTTCACGATCTGGCAGCTTGAGTAATTTATGCGGCCTACCCAAATGTCCTTTCTTTGGTATTGTTCGTCGAATCGTTGTGCTCCTTAAGTTCTGAGTTGAGCGGCACGATTAATGACAAATGCGTGCACTGACTGGACAGGTCCGCTCAATCTGTATGTTTTTTCCTCAAAGACCGTTTCAGACACCAATCTACATGGTCTTCACATGATCTGACCAAGAATATTTCTGGACTTTAAAAGAGACTGTGACCTCGAGTTTGTTTCGGCCGTTCTTCTCAGAGTAGTCAGATAGGAAACGCCGACCTCATCTAGTTTTTAAAATATGATTGACGTGTAAAAGTGTTTGTACAAACCTTTTTTTTTTTTTGATGGTGGGAAATTATCAAATAACTTCTCCCGCTCTGGGCAGAGCAGGAGGGCGTGTCAGACTCTTACTGACTAAAACCCACCCGTGTTCCTTCAGTTGCCAGCACCAGGGGCCACGGTATCCCTCTCGGACTTTCCCGCAACCATAGCAGGCTTCGGCCCTAGCGCACCCCGTCATTGGTGCTGACATCTCTTAGAGGCGCGCGTGGAACACAACGCGCCGTCGACCCGGGCCTGGTCCTTATCGAACGACGAGCTGCCCATTGCTCGCCGTTCGGAAGCCCACGCCTGCGGTGGCCGGGAATCGGCCTGCGATTCCCGACGCCCAGGGCGTCTCCTGCGGCGGCTAGGGGCGTGAGGGCGCGAATTTTGCCTCTCCCTCACGCGTTCCGCCTCCTCCTTCGCGAACATTATCATTATTATTATTCGCCTTATCCGGAACAGGAACCTCCCGAAACAACCGTGTCCGGTGAGGACCTGCGTCAGGCGGAAGGTGAAACGCCGTGGCGCCTCTCTAGCCACTCCTCAAAGAGGGGACTTATCGCCGCAATTGTGGCGTGCCCATCGCTGGGTTGCGACAATTGCACTCTCCATGTCGCCCTGAGATCCCGCCGGAGCTCTGTCCGCTGTACCGTGATTCCTCGCGACAGCGGAGCTACGCTCCGGCGTTTCGCCTCCTCGCGCCACTCCCAAATGTGCGCGAGGACTTTTGCCTCCAGATCCCATGGCGGTAATCCGGCAACGAGGCTCGCCGCCTCACCGGACACCGTACGGTATCCCCGGACCAGCCGGGTGGCCATGACCCTTTGGGGCGCGTTCAACCGGCGGGCTGGCCGCCGCCTCAAGGAACGCGCCCACACCGGTGCCCCGTAAAGGGCCATGGACTGCACGACCCCCGCGTAGAGCCTCCGGCAGGAGGCGTTTGGCCCTCCTAGATTGGGTAGGAGCCGCTTCAAGGCAGCCCCGGCCCTTTCCAGTCTGGGAGCCAAACGTTGGAAATGCTCCACGAAGTTCCACTGGCTGTCGAGGACGAGTCTCAGGTACTTCATCGTCGACTCGACGCCGATGTGAACCCCTCCTACCGGTTAGTACAAACCTACTTACAGAATTAAAATCATTTATCATAATAATATGAATGCATTACACATCTACAGCTTCCCAAGTTCTTAATTAAAAAAATAAATATATTTTTCATCGGCTGCTTTTCTTACTGGCCTATTCTGAAAACTTCCAGTGTGACGAGTGTGTGTGTGTGTGTTCGTATGTGTGTAGAGTTCTTCGCTACTCGCCGGCGACGGCGGCGGCGCTTCCCTACTGCCTACTACCTTTTGTCACAGTAATGCGGTTTTATTACTCTCTATTCGATTGTATTTTCCTTGGAGCGTTACTATTTTAATAGCAATCTAGATTAGCACATTTATTACTCGCAAGTGTTCTTTGTTCAGCATTTTTATTGTTACAACGTCGACGTTATTAACAGCATGTGAATTGGTAGTCAAAATGTTTTGTTGTTTGTCAAGATTAACTTTTCGGCAGAGAGAGGTAAATAATGTAAATATTTAATTTCATATATTTTTACCATTACGCGGGTTAGTACTTACATGCTTACTTAGTGCCTAATATACAATTTTTTATTGAAACCCTTGTACTTCTACAGGAAGTTTGCTTTTGCACGTAACATCTCGTGCGTTGGTGTAACTTTTCCACTGGCTTGATACACCATAAGATTCAACAATGTTGGATTATTTGTTATACAATCTCCAGCATGCGAGAACCTTTCGCAATATTGTACCTAGGTAGCTATCGATTGTGGTCTAGTCGTACCCTAAGGCCTAAGCTCAAGGCACACATAGAAAGCCTCGAGAAGCTAGTAAACGGCTGTCACCGACACTCTCCGATATTACTGCGGGGCGTCCCCGATCTCAACGCTGGGCATCTCGCCACGGCCCCGCTTACGTCTCGCCGGATACGTTAATGGTGTGTGGAACATCTTATAATATACTAGTTGCGCCCCACGGTTTCACCCGCATAAGTCTCGAATCCGAATGAAAATCGTGATAAAAGTATCCTATGTCCTAATCCAGGTCATGGCCTACCCATGTGTTAAATTTCATCCCAATCCGTTTAGCCATTTTAGCGTGAAAGCGTTATAAACAAACATACAAAAAAATCAAATCTTTTCCCTTTATAAGTAATATTAGTTTAGAAGTAGTTGTCGTTGTGTAGTACCTGTACTGATTGGGATCAGATGATCGGATCGCATTCTGTGAGTAGAAGTACGACAGACGGGTAGACGCTCCCATTGCAAGCAAGGTGTCGCGCGTCCTATACGGTAACACCACAGAACAAATTAATAATAGTAAACTAACCCTACCAACGACTTCTTGCATTTGGAGCGTATTTTAAGCTGTTTCATTGATGAAAGTACCGCTTTAATTTGAAGCAAATGTTCCCTCACACGTTAGTCCTCAAATTCACTGTAGGTGGGTACCTACTGTGATAACCTGTTCCAACCTACTCCTTTACGTTACTTTGTTCACGGAGGCCTAAATAGTTGTGTATGTGTAGGGTACTTACATTTCTACTGTCTATTATGTAAATTGTGGTTCTGGAAAACACAAAGGAGTGAAATCTAATACAGCGTGCGAGGTTCCGTTGCCATGTAGAGAGGTGAACACGCGTCACGCTCCTCGCGCCTCGCGTTTATATAAGCGACACCAAGACAGCGCCTCTGCTCAAACCGAATGTGCTGTTTCATGGGTACTCATACACGGTGACTACTCGACATGCCCAAGATGGTGACCCGCGAGAAGAGCGACTACGGAAGGAAAGTGCAGGAGAAAGCTGTCATTGAAAAGGTCATCATCACCATAATCTATTCCGTTTTCTTCGGTAGAGAGATGAAGGCGACGTCCACGATCGTCGAATTTTTAGTGGAAAGGATCATCGGTTGCATTTACTCAAACGCGGTATAAAGCTATTTCAGAGGACCATATAAAGCAGTACCCCGACCGCTCGCGGCCCGCGGGCGGGGAGTGCGCGGCCGAGGCTCACGTGTTCTGTCCGTTGCGCGCAGAGGCAGATGGCGATCGAGCGCTGCGCGGCCGCCGCGGCCGCCGAGCGGCCCGCCAGCCCGGCCGGCGAGACGGGTCCCGCGGGCCCCGCCAGCCCGCCGCCCGCCGCCACGCAAACGCGCGTGCTCACGCTCGAGCACGGCGAGCATCACGACTCCACGCTCTATCGGTAAAACATTACAATCCACACACTTGCCGTTGTTCCAAAACCTTCGCATGATTTCATGATTCAATGCGTTGTATTTTTTTCAGATTTGAAAAAGGCTGCTATTTACAGTTCTGCCCCGGTCCCTCTTTACTCGGACGAAAAGTGTTCCTCTATACTAATTACGTGATGTCGGACAATCGTGAGTATCGCATTGTTTCATTAGCCGACTGTCAGCAAGGTTACGTATACACATACAGGCTGGCCGGGATAGCGGCGCGCAGCCTGTTCCCATGATTTTGAACTCCCCTGCGTTGAATTATTTGTCGGTTATTACAAAATAAATATTGCTGATCCATACATTTAGACCGCGTAGGTATTGCCCTTTTCTATGCAACAGCTGTTCTTTTTTTTTTTGATAACCGTCAAGTTTCTACTCTAGGGGTGCGGGGGTCTAGAATCATGTCCCTGCCACTCTGTATAAGGAGATCATAGAAGTCACAGGTAGCTCCAAAAAACACCCACCTATGACTTTATAAAATAGGTAGGTAGGTATATGTACGAGTACCTGATTATGACCAAAATATTATGTTTTCTAATCCATGACCGGTGAGACTTTGCTAGTCTGATAAAGTATCAGTTCCTGAGGTTTTTGTCTAAAAATATTATATATTTTTGTTTCGAATCGTGTTATCAACGCAAGCTCATAAGGCAAGTATCCCGGGTGCGCCGGAAGCACAAATCAGTTTCAGCTATTCATGGAGGTTTTTTATTCATTCGAATACTTAGTCGATCAATTTAGTGATTATTGCATACAGAAGACGATAAAAGCGAGGAGCAAGCGGAGTTCATCCGTAACCAGTACTACGGGCTGGAGTGGCACCACGCCGCCGAGGACGAGCCCGCGGCCGCACTCGGCACCGGCTTGCTCGTCACCGACACCGACATCTACTGCCAGCTGCGCCTCGCGCGCGCCGGCTCGTTCCACTACTACTTCGTGTACGACAGCGCGTGAGTGTCCGCCGAAGGGCCGCGCCGTGCCGCATGCCGTTGTGCGACTGCGTGCTCAAGCGAGTTTGTTGCAGGGAGTCGTCGGTGGGCCCGCAGGGCTCGGGCTGGTTCCACGTGGCACCGACGCTGCGCGCGGGCCCGGGCGGGCGCGACGTGCTGCCGCTGGACGGGCTCATGTGCCAGACCGTGCTGGCCAAGTGCCTCGGGCCGCTGCCGCGCTGGGAGAGCGTGTTGCGCGTGGCGCGCGAGGCGGGCTACAACATGATCCACTTCACGCCCGTGCAGGAGCTCGGCGCCTCGCGCTCCGGCTACAGCATCGCCAACCAGCTGCGCCTCGACCCGCAGTTCAGCGCCGAGCCCGGCCGCGAGCCCACCTTCGCCGACGTCGAGAACGTCGTCTCCAAGATGCGCACCGACTGGAAGGTGACACAGACGCGAGCCGCGACCGATCACCATTCATGAAAGAGCTATCACGAAACTCAAGTTCGGTCGGGTGCGCGTGTGCAGATGCTGTCCATCTGCGACATCGTGTTGAACCACACGGCGAACGAGACGCCGTGGCTGACCGAGCACTCGGAGGCGACGTACAACTGCAGCAACTGTCCGCACCTGCGGCCCGCCGCGCTGCTGGACGCGCTGCTGGCGCGCCTCACGGCCGACGTGGCGCGCGGCGACTACGAGGCGCGCGGCGTGCCTCGCCGCGTCACCGCGCACGAGCACCTCGAGGTGAGCCGCCAGACCGGCCGCCCGCCCGCCCGCGCGCGCGGGCCCGCCCTCACGCGCCCTCTGTCCGCAGGCCATCAAGCACCTGCTGCTGACGCAGCTGCTGCCGGAGGCGCGCCTGCACGAGATGTACACGTGCAACGCCGCCGAGCTGGTGCAGGAGTTCTACTACGTGGCGCGCAACAAGTAAGTGCAGCCCGCGCGGCCCGGGCGGGGCGGCGCGGGCGCGAGTGTGACAGCGTGTGTGCGCAGGGTGCCGGCGCCGGGCGCGGGGGCGGAGCCGGGCGCGGGGGCGGAGCCGGGGGCGGAGCCGGGGGCGGAGCCGGGCGCGGCCGAGCTGCGCCTGCTGCCGGACGCGCAGCGCCGCCGCCTGCGCGCTACCGTGGACATGGACCGCGCGCTGCAGCTCTACAACGTGTACAGGTGAGGGCGTCGCGATACACTGCGTCATGTTCGCGAACGGGCGCCGCGCCGTCAGTTGGGACTGATCTTAACGAAGCTTATTTTTTATATAATTTTGGGATTGTTTTTAGCTGTACTCTGGACACTTTTAACTTGTACGTCTTATTTGCTTTGAGTTTGAGTTTACATCGTTCTCACATTTATTTATAAATTCAACATTATTGATATAACTAATATTTATGTAACTGTTGGGGCGTAACTCCCAACAGTGAGAATGTTATGTTGATGTTTGTGTACCTATTGGAAGGTTATGTTGAACGTTGTTTAGTAGAATGTTATGTTGAATGAGTAGCTTGCATCTTCCTTTGTTTCGATGACTGTCAGCCCCGGTCTACCCGATAAAAAGTGTGCTGGCGTCAGACAGTCTAGATCGTCTGTGTTTTCAATTAGTGGACACAGAGGTCTGGAATTCAGACAGGCTTCCAGTTTTGTTAGGATTGTGGTAAACTCCTCAAACGTTAGTTTTTGTTCTCCGACTACTCGTTTTAAGTGATATTTTAGGCTTCTGACTGCTCGTTCCCACAATCCTCCCGCTGATGGCCATGCGGGGGCATTAAGAGGGCGTATAAAGCAAAATTACCAATCTTATATTTGATTTTACATTAAAAATTCCGGACAAAATCTTAAAATAAAAATGTATGAATAACTACATGATATTTCCGAGGGTTCACTTTGATCAAAAACATGAAATAATAACATTTCCTCGATATAAAAAAATCACGAAGTAACCTCTAATTCTCATATTTTTCCGTTTTGTACTCAATACGGTAACGCCTATTGCGACAAAAATCTGATAATTAATTATATTTATACAAGAGTAAAGGCTGTGCCTAGGCATTTTATGTAATTCCTTTTAGTTTTGGATTTATTACGATATAACAGATTTTGGCGCATACTACGCACTATACTATACTACTACAAAAATTTTACTGGCTTTAGGCGCGCTCTTAAAATGCCACTCAATCTTCATCTCCGCGATTTCCCTTTGTACTGGGTCGCTTCTGTATGTATGTTCGATTTCCCCGTATTGCTCCACGAGTTGGCGGTTTGCGCCGACAAAGTTTGTTCTATTATCACTGTATAAGTGACGAGGGGCGCCTCTTCTTGCGGCCATCCTGTTTAGGGCTTCCAAAAGTGCTGAACTGGTGAGATCTGATACCAGTTGAATATGCACAGCTTTGGTCACCATACATATAAAGACTGCTAAGTAGCCCTTCGTTGTTCTTGCTCCTCTGCCTTTGTTCAATTTGACGTCCACAAATCCAGTGTAGGTACCTAATCCACCCCTGTATGGTTTCTACCATACAGGGGTGGATTACCTTTCACCTTTTGGGCGGCGCTTGATTTGCTCTTGCGCTCGGCAAGTTACCCATCAGCTGGTGATC
Organism: Brachylomia viminalis; assembly: GCA_937001585.2. NCBI lineage: Eukaryota > Metazoa > Arthropoda > Insecta > Lepidoptera > Noctuidae > Brachylomia > Brachylomia viminalis. Next base: position 28,443,874 of record OW443297.2, read on the forward strand.
TTTTGTTGGGTTGTTTTTGCGGCACGTCACACATTTTCTGATTTGCATCTTTGTTGTTCGGAATCCACCGACGATCCAATATTTCTCACGTAAGTGTGATAGTGTGGTGAGTCTCGGGCCGCCGTGAAACGTCATTCGATGAGCTTGATCGATGAGAAGATGTGTTAATCGACTGTCATGTGGAATGATCTTCGGATGTTTCATGTTTTCATAGGATAGCAAGGCGTTTTTTAATCTTCCTCCCACTCGTAGGAGGTCTTGATGGTCATTGAACGGAGTGAGCGCTTTGATTTTACTGTTAGACTGCACCTTGTTATGTTTTTGTAAGTTACAAATATCTGTGTCAAATGATTTTTGTTGTGTTTGTTTTACGAGCAACTTCGTTGCGTTATTCAATTCGTGCAACGTCAGATATCTCGGTAGTTGTCGCCGTTCCGGGTTCAATAGTCTGAGTATCCATGCGACAATGCAAATAATATGTTCGATAGAGCTGTGATTTTGCAATAATTTTTCCACAATGCTCGGATTTTCTATGTTGTATTGGGATACATTGGCTTGTTTATGGTCTGTTTTTTCTTCTTGGTCTGTGCTATAATTATATTTTTCTATGTTATTTGTTTTAAGCGATGGTAGCCATGTAGACCCTTGCCACCACAGTTGATTTTCTTTCAGCTGACTAGCGTATTGGCCTCTGCTTGCGGCGTCAGCGGGATTTTCCTTTGTTTTGACGTAGTTCCATGACGATCGTGGTATGACGTCAGTAATACTTTGTACTGTCTCCCACGTTTGCTTTCCAGCGAGAAGGGTCTCCTTGTTACCAACCCAGGACCACCATGGAGTCAGTCCAGCCGTAAACATGTACTTCATATTGATTCAATGACTGACTTTTCGCATTAATTGTGATAGAAGGTGCGCTCCATTTAATTCCATTCTAGGAAGTGTTGTTGTTTTTCGGTGTGGTACAATCTTTGACTTCGCGGCTACAAGTGTTGTTGATGAGTGGACCCGTGCGTAGATGACACAGGCATAGGCATCGAGGGAGGCGTCACCGGCGTTTGAAATAGTCGGCGTTTTTTCTGTCCCAACCATCTATCTTGATATTTATTCCGATCTTCTTTATGCTGTCGTAGAGTTCGTTCTGATTCTGGTATAAATCAGCTGACGACATGTTGTTTATGTTGTTTTGCTTGTTAACTTCAAGATAAACTCTTCTGTTCTGAGCGTCGACTGTTGCTCCACACTCCTGGTTCTTGGTATTGTGCAACCCTTCCCTTGTACGATATGCGCCTTCTCAATTGATTACTGCGGCGACTCGCTTGTGAGAGACCAGTCCAACCTATTCGCGACCGTAAAAGGTATAAATCACACAACACTAAATTGCTCGAAGGACCAAATGTTGGGGCGTAACTCCCAACAGTGAAAATGTTATGTTGATGTTTGTGTATTGGAATGTTATGTTGAATGAGTAGACAACCGATTGGAATAAAGGTTTTAATGCTACTAAATATAACATGTAATAATGTACAATAAATTAGTTAAAGAAACTGCAACGTTTCACTGCAAGTAGGTCGAGTTAGTTGCATGTAAAGCGTAGCTCGTACAGTAACAATATAGTTAAAGAGTTTCCATGGAGTTTCTTGCCCCATCATCTTCATAGGGACCTACTACGGTTTGGAATGGACAACTAGTTTCATATTTCTGACTGACGGACTCCTTGCCAATTCAAAGGTGCCTGTAAATGGTTTAATTGAAATAAATGCTTTGAGTTTGAGTTTGACTGCTGCTCGTATACGAGTAGTGGCATTTTTGTCATTATTGTTCATTGTAGGGCGGAGTGTTACGACGAGGAGTCGCGACTGAAGAAATGTTGCGAAGAAATGAAACGGAAGCTGGAGCAGCTCAACGAGGCCGCCGCGGACACACTGCGCGACCACCTGCGCGCCGCAGTCGATAACGTCGTCGCCGGCATGAGGCGAGTCCGACCCGTCCTGCCGAACTAATCAGTCGTAAATGAACATAAAAACTCAGAACAGATTAATTTTCAGATATTATCGGCTTCAGTCCGACGGGCCGAAGGTCGAGGAGGTGAGCGCGCAGCACCCGCTCGTGCCCAGGTGAGCGTCGCTCGGACAGTGCGGGAGTAGCGGGACGTAGCGGGACGTAGCGGGCAGCTGACGAGCTGACCACCCACTGACGTGTGACTGCCGCAGGTACTTCACGTGGGCCTGCCCCGTGGAGAGCAGCTCGCTGAGCGAGGTGGAGGCGGTGCTGTTCGCGGACGCGGGCCGGCACTGCATGGCGCACAACGGCTGGGTCATGGACGCCGACCCGCTGGTGGACTTCGCGGCCAAGCCGGCCGACGCGCGCGTGTACCTGCGCCGCGAGCTCATCGCCTGGGGCGACAGCGTCAAGTTGCGGTGAGTGCGCGCGCGACGTGCGTGCGGTGCGCTGGGCGCGCGCGTACTGAGTACCCACTGTGTGCGCAGGTACGGCGACAAGCCGGAGGACAGCCCGTTCCTGTGGGCGCACATGCGCGAGTACGTGGAGCTCACGGCCGAGGTGTTCGACGGCGTGCGCCTCGACAACTGCCACTCCACGCCGCTGCACGTGAGTGTCGCTCCGCCGTGTGTCTGTGTGTCTGTGTGTCTGCGTGTGTGCGCCGCGTGCTCAGTGTGTGCTCGTATGCAGGTGGCCGAGTACATGCTGGACTGCGCGCGCAACGTCAAGCCCGACCTGTACGTGGTGGCCGAGCTCTTCACTAACTCGGACCACGTCGACAACATCTTCGTCAACCGCCTCGGCATCACGTCGCTCATTCGCGGTAGGACTCTATATTTTGTATAGTTTAGAGTGTTTGTTAAGACGCGGACCGACTACGATTTTAATCGCGATTACCGCACTCACACAACCGCATCTGCGCGTTTTACGGTAATTATGCACACACTCGCAAACGCTAACACGGGCGTTTGTGTGCTCAAGGAAAGTTGCATAGTATACGTAAGGAAATCAGATGTTTTCTGTTGAATATACTTACTTATGACGTGCGTTCTAAAATTCGATGTAATTACAGTGTCGGTTCATAATATGATACAATAAATAATTACACATAACAATTAAAAAAAAAAACATCACTACTGTTTATTTTTATTACAGTACATGATAAACAGGTCAAATATAAACATTCCGAATTTTACCCGACTGCTCTAGAAGGGGAATTATGCTTTTCGGGTGTAAGTCAGTATCAGGGATGGAAGGGTTAATTAAATGGGTAGTTATGCCATTTCAAACTAATGTTTGTGTTTTAGATAGGTACTTAGTGGGTGCGGTAAAAAAATAGAAAACAAAACCAACATAAAGGCCCTCGGACCACTTAAAAATCACATAAACTCTAAATAAATGCAATAATATCACAGCTCCAAAGTGACAAATGCCATAATGTTTCTAATAAAATGCGGAGCCGGGACGGAAGCTAGAATTCTGAAAAATTTTGACGATAGAGGGATCATCCACGGGAATGGAAGCTGCTGCTGGCTGAATATTAGTTGGTATTTGCTAAAATTGGTAAAACAGTGCGTGAATTGAACTAAAGTTCTGTGGCGGACTACTAAGGCTACTCACTGCCTAATATTGAAGTGAAAATTCAGTCTCAGTGGAAATATGGGCAATAAAAATAAAATGTTGCGAAAGAGTTTTACAAGAAAAAGACGAAAAACTCGAAAAAATGATGGAATGTTTGGGTAAGTAGGATGATTACGGTATTGTATCATAACATTTGAAATTTGTATTTAGTTTAGTTTACTTACGAAACTGTATAACTCTATAGAAACGGCATTGACAATTTCTACAAACATTTTGCTAAATCCAAAAACAAATAGGTGCACTCTATTTTGATGTCTATAGAATGCATATTTGAATGCGCCTAGTGCAAACGTCTCTGGTCGAAGCAACCATCGAGGCGATAGCCATATTGCAATAGTAGGTATAAGTAACAAAAACAAACTTGCAGATAAATCAGAGTGCGTTCGTAATTATTATAATAATATAAATACTGCACACTAGTTATATATAAAGCATTTTGATTCTTTTGTAAGATTATTTTTATAATATTTATTGAGTCATTAGACCAGTGCCGATAATTTTTGAAAACGAAAAAAGTCACAGTATGCTGAAACCCATTGGAAAAGAAAGAGAATATAACAAAAATGAAAGGAAAAATAATTTACGGGCGATCCGAGGTCGGGAAGTGGGGGTTTAAGGGTAAAAAGCGGTTTATCTCGATTTCCGGCAAATTTGAATTTTTCACATAAATTGTTTGTTGTCAAATTTCAATTTTTCACATGAATTGAATTTTTCACATAAATTTTGAGGTTACTTGAAAAAAGTGTGAATACAAAAGTTGTAGATCTTTTTATTACCTACAACTTTGCTATTACACTTTTTTCCATAAGACTTGTAGTTTTGCCGGAAATCGAGATAACCCCCACTTCCCGACCTCGGATCGCCCGTAAATTATTTTTCCTTTCATTTTTGTTATATTCTCTTTCTTTTCCAATGGGTTTAATCCTACTGTGACTTTTTTCGTTTTCAAAAATTATCGGCACTGGTCTAATGACTCAATAAATATTATAAAAATAATCTTACAAAAGAATCAAAATGCTTTTTATATAACTAGTGCAATATTTATATTATTATAATAATTACGAACGCACTCTGATTTATCTGCAAGTTTGTTTTTGTTACTTATACCTACTATTGCAATATGGCTATCGCCTCGATGGTTGCTTCGACCAGAGACGTTTGCACTAGGCGCATTCAAATATGCATTCTATAGACATCAAAATAGAGTGCACCTATTTGTTTTTGGATTTAGCAAAATGTTTGTAGAAATTGTCAATACCGTTTCTATAGATTTATACAGTTTCGTAAGTATACTAAACTAAATACAAATTTAAAATGTTATTATGATACAATACCGTAATCATCCTACTTACCCAAACATTCCATAATTTTTTCGAGTTTTTCGTCTTTTTCTTGTAAAACTCTTTCGCAACATTTTATTTTTATTGCCCATATTTCCACTGAGACTGAATTTTCACTTCAATATTAGGCAGTGAGTAGCCTTAGTAGTCCGCCACAGAACTTTAGTTCAATTCACACACTGTTTTCAGTCATAAATTACTTGAAAACTACAATCGAATTATGCACAGAGCGTCCGGTGCCAACCATCCAAGTCGAGCGCTGCCCGACCACAGAGCATGTAACTAGAGAAGAGGCGGAACTTAGAACATTCAGTTTTTGAGAAGTTGATAACTTTCTACATACCAACCACATAATAAAAACACGGCTACCAACATGAAAATTCTAAGTAGCACTGACAATGACAATCACGACCTTGACGGCAGAACTGTCAGATAGGGATGCGCAACGCATAGTATAGAAATCAATAAACTTATCGATAGTTAGAATTCATCGATATCGATGAAATGCACTGAATGCAGTTATTAACGAGGCTTTAAAACTAATTTATTTTATTATAAAAAATGGTAAAATAAAACACTGATTTATATGATTTTAGCATTTATTAATTTATATAAATTACAAGCACGAGTAGCCCGATTTCTTCCAAACTTTACAGTATCACCCAAATTCAAATTTATTTATTTGTACACATAGGTATAATGTAGTGGTATAGTTGCCGGCACGTAACTTGGCAAGGTTTTGGCGTATTGAAAGTAAGTTTGCGCATGTACACTTAGTGCAACAAAAAAAATTACACTTTTAGTGTTTGTCAATAATCTATGTTCATTGCCATATTTCATTTTGAAACATGTCTGTTTAGAAAAAAGATAAAGAAAGCAAAAACGCATCTAACAACACTTGCCAAGTTACGTGCCGGATACGTCTTGCAAGATACGTCTCGATTGCTGGCTCGTGGATGGCACTGTTTCAAGCAAAAGATCTGAAATGATACATTACATTATGATAAGTTATTTTATTTTGGAGGCATGTGTCCCCCAGCAGTGGGAACATTATAGGCTGATTATGTTGATGATGTTATGTGTGTAGTAAATTATTATCACCTTCAAACTCAAAGCATTTATTTCAAATAAACCAATTACATGCACTTTTGAATTGTCAAGGGGTCAGTCAGAAAGATGAAGCTAGTTGCCCATTCCAAAGCGTGGTAGGTTCCTATGGAGAAGAACGGGCAAGAAACTCCACGGATTTTAAATCAAAAATGTTGAAAAACATATGAGAACAATGTAGAAAGACGTGCATGTTAAAAGCGCCCGTAATAAAAAAATAATATATAAATACTATAAACAACTAAATTAAAAATAAGCCGCGGCAGCTAAGAGACAACCAGTCCCAACTGACGACGCCCATTCACGAACATGACACATGGATCAGCACCATTTAGCTCAACCATTTTGAAGGGAACTTGAGGATCCAACACACATGCCACCACCAGCGAGACATTTGAATAAGCAGTAGTATTGATTCACATACCAGATTGCACTTCCTGGATATCTTCATTCTGATCAGAAACTGGTGGAAAAGATTCTGAAAAAAAAAACTATTAGTGTCTTGCTGTTATGAACACTTGAATGATATCACATATGTTTTGAGAGTGCTTCACACAAATTATTTGCGGCTGGGATATAGGAATTTAGCTCTGCTAAAACTTTTTTTTTCTAATTAACTTTCAAGGACTGCAGTATATTATTATGTTTAAGAGAAATCAATTATGGAATTTATTATAGTTACCTTTTGACGCTGAATACCCATACACATGTTGTGGAAATTCTTCCAATTGTCTGTCAGTGAGAGGTAAGGCCATCAAATTCAAAGTTGGGATTGCATGTCTTTTCAGACGATTTCCCTTTTTGTTGAAATCCTTTTTGGCAAAGTGGTTAGCACATACATTTCGCCGTTCATGCAGTTTTTGTATTGGTAGATGCACCAGTTCATCATTACCAACTGCTTTTAGCCACTCTCGACAGCTGGAAGATACAAAATAAAAACGTTAATTCAGACTATGTTTGACTGTGAATTTATTTAGTTCGATTTAAAGTTAGGAAAACACCCAATTTACACTATCAGCGCAACTAACTAGAATAGATTATTATACTTGGAATATGAAATTCTAGATTTATTTCATATTCACAGTATTTATATTTTTTTTTTTAGCAGTCAACCTACTTAGGCTAAATTAGATTACAATTTTATTTAGACAAATAGAGGTATTACTGTAGGCACAAATGTTCACAATGATACATTTCTTCATTCAAAGTTTCAGCTAGTCTTAATTGATGATTCGAGGGTCTTATTACCGAATTCGAATGATGCTATTAAGTAATACAAATATGTAGTGCTATGAGCACAATATCACATTATTTATTTATTTAATTCAAACACATGATTCATATTGTTGTTAGTAACACTTCCAAAACTATGTTAGTAAAAATTCACATAAAAATCAAATAAAACAAAACTAATTCAAATACCTATAACTATGTCCGCTTCCCGCGGCACCAGACCTGCAGCAGTGCTTACGGGTCCAGTGCCCCAGGAATGAGCAATCAGGCTTATTCACAATCACCTTTAAAATGCTGTTGGTGCCCCCCCGAATCCTCCGCATCAGGGATGCTGTTCTCTTTCGCATGATAGCTTGAAAGCTATCAATATCAGCTTCAGTAAACATGCCAGACGCGCTACAGAACCGCGGGAGCCCCAAAGCACCCTAAAGGCGTCATTATACTGTACGCGAAGAACAATAACATTAGCAATAGGTACGTATCGGTACTCACCTGTTTAGATCCAATGGAAACTTGGAAAAATGCAGCTTGTTTCCAGTATGCAAGGCTTCCCTGATACCGCAAACTTCACATTTTCTGTGACCCTTACCCATGATAAACTTAGTCACTGTCTCGTTATTATAAAGAAATAATAACAATAAAAGAGTCAATAATTATATCGCAAAAATCACTTCAATAATAAATATCTCTGTAAAATTAGGTGAGGATGAAACGGAGAAGCAGGTCGCCCCTAAGACGACCCAATGAGCAGATGCTCGACTCAACGTTAACACAATCACAGAAATTATTCTGATAAGTTGTATTCTCAAATCTTAGAGAAAAAGGAAAAAACAAACAGAAAAATCACAACACGAAGCAAAGCAACGCGAAGGCAGACATGTTTTGTTTGTTATTGTGAATGTGTGGTCACGTGATGTGGTCATTCGTGGTGTAATGTTGGTCATCCTGATTCTAACGTGTGTTTCTGAATGTTGGCTAACGCCATCTTACAAACCCCATAGAAATATAAATTTGTTCGGAGTTTCACAGGACTGTGCCCGACGACTAAAGTATGACCGCGTAAGCTATTGTCACCACTATGGAGCGTCAATAAGATTGAAAATTGAAAATGATATTTGTGTTGAAATGTGACGTAAGCTGCGAATGGGCATTTATTTTACTGCTTTTCTTTAGATTATTTAAAATATAGACATAAAATTAAATAATGGTTTGGTTAAAGTTTTAAAAAAATGGAAAACCTACTAAATTCTTAAAAAAAAAAACTGTTGTTATCGCTGGAAATACAGAGATCTTCGACGTCAAAGTTTATTTTTGTGCTACAACTTCCCAATTTTTTATTGGGAATATCAAACTATTATTTATTATTCTGTTCAATTTAAATTCTTCTTTATACCCTTCTCTGTTCACTGTATTTTTCGCGTTACTTATTTTTATTACATTACGTCATACTCGACGTTCTAAGAAACCAATTTTTGGGAATATTGAGATAACACCCCGCCTTAATATTTATCCCTGCTGTCTCACTCCGTCCGTGTCCGCGTGGCCCACAGAGGCGCTGGGCGCGTGGGACGCGCACGAGCAGGGCCGCCTGCTGCACCGCTACGGCGGGCGCGCGGTGGGCGCGTTCCTGCGCGCACCGCGCCGGGCCGCGCGCCCGCGCGTCGCGCACGCCATGCTGCTGGACCAGACGCACGACAACCCGTCGCCGCTGCACAAGCGCAGCGTGTTCGACGTGCTGCCCTCGGCCGCGCTCGTGGCCATGGCGTGCTGCGCCACGGGCTCCACGCGCGGCCTGGACGAGCTGGTGCCGCACGCCGTGCACGTGGTGGACGAGGCGCGCCAGTACGCGGCGTGGGGCGGCCCCGAGGCCGGCGTGTCGCCCGACTGCGGCGTGCTGGCGGCCCGCCGCGCGCTCAACGAGCTGCACGCGCAGCTGGCGGCCGCGGGCTATGACGAGGTGTTCGTGGACCAGATGGACGCCGACGTCGTGGCCGTGACGCGCCACGACCCGCGCCAGCGCCAGGTCAGTGCTACCAATAACATTTTGCTATGTGAGTCGGTCGAGAAAATGCATTTCTTATAAACGCTGCCTTAGCGGTAAGAGATATATGAATGCTATCTACAGAAAAATTGTATAGCTTAAACACGTGTGTAAAAACGTCCCCGACGACAATTTATGTCTGTTATGTTAAAGGTAATTAACAAACTGATAAAATATAACTAAAAGATACATTTAAAATTAATTTTAATTGGTCGGGCGTAATTTAAGTAGGCATTACCTACTTAAATTACGCATTAGTAATAATGTATACCAAAATCAATTTGATTATCGTCAGAGTAATTTCATTAAATTATTTAAAAAGTAATTTTGTGCTTTTCACACAACAATGTTTAATTTAATTTTTAAATTTAGTAAACAAGTATGTAATCTTATTTTTCCAATAACAAAATAAAATACGCGTCTGACTGATTAGATGCCCATTTATCGCTTAAAACAAAACCAAATAATAAATATCTTTTGTCCCTACGACATACGATTGGTATTTGACAAATCTTATTCCTTGGGTTAGACTTCAAACTTGGGAACTAATTTATAGCACATGTCCAGTGGAACAATGGTTAATAGCCTAGGTAGTGTATTTGTAGCGGTATCTACATTGCCACATGCGAACTACGCATCACACTGACGTCACGCAAAATCCTGCATCGTGCAAGCAGAGTTTACCGCGCAACTAGCATTATACAACGACCCGACATCAATCGTCGGGGCCCGCAAGAAGTCGTCTTCCTCAAAGACGACTAAAAGGTTCACCGACAGACAAACCAGACTGTCCTCCCCCCCCCCCCAGGGATACCCGGTTCCCTCAGCCCAGCTTCCAAGCAGGCTAAGTCCCCAAAGGGCTAGCCCTTGGAACCTGCTCAACCACCAGCAGGCTTTTCCTGCGCTGAGGACTCAGGGCCCCTCCCCGCAAATCCCCCCCCTGATGGATCCGCGTATCCGTGCCCCCGCGCCCCTTCCCGCGCATCCCCCCAAACCCGCGCCTGCTCCTAAAGCAGCCCCCGTCGCGAGAACACCCGCCCCCCTTCCCCCAACCACTCCTGTGGTCGGGGAAAACCCCATGGACGCATTCAACGTGATTACGTCCACCTTCGCGGCCTTCCTCACCCCTCGCGCTAGGAGGATGGCCAGCGAAATCGTTGCCGCCCGTCAGGCTGGCAACCTCTTCCAAATTCAACAAATATACAATGCGTATCCCGAGATTACGCAAGCCCTCGTGTCCTACACCAACGTAACCTCATAATGTATAACACATCCATTACGAGAACCAAACCCCGATCCCTCAAGTTAGGCTATTTTAATGCCAATGGCATCCAGGGACAACGCGACGAGATCGCCGAGTTCCTGCAAAAATTAGATATCCTACTTGTACAGGAAACCTTCCTCAAGCCCCGCCACCGAGACCCTTCAATTGCGAACTACCGTATAGTTCGCAATGACAGGACTCGGTGCCACCGAGGCGGTACCATCATATACTATAGAAAGGATCTGTACTGCATTCCTGTGGACGCGCCCCCTTTCTCGCGTTTAGAAGTGTCTGTCTGCCGGCTCGGCATGACAGGTCACCAGCCGATCACTCTAATATCGGTCTACATCCCCCCGCAACTATCAGAAAACTATTCCCAGTTATCTGACGACCTCGCTATCCTATTTGGCTTGAGTGACTCCGTAATCATAGCGGGCGATCTCAACGCCAAACACACAGCCTGGAATAGTAACAGGATCTCGACCAGGGGCAAACATCTGTTTGACCTCTGTCCCATCCTTAGCTTTGATGTCATCGCCCCGATGACTCCCACTCACTTTCCCCACGCGCCCCTCTTTCATGCCCCTGACGTCCTTGACGTGGCACTTCTAAAGAATGTCAACCTTCGGTTGGATTCTATAGAGGTGGTGCATCAACTACCATCCGACCACCGACCTGTAGTTGTGACATTAGGCCCCCGACTAGGACTCCCCGACCCCGACAGACCGCCCCTCACCAAAGTAGTCACGGACTGGAGGAAAGTAAGCGAAAGACTGAAATCCTCCACATCCTCCTGCCCCCGACTAGACTCCATTCCCGATCAGTTCGACTCGATCAATGACAACAGCCGACAAATGACGACAGCCGCGATCGACTCACTCACGGATCACGTACAATCCGTCCTGAACGAAAGTTCAAGGGAAGTTCCAGCGATGGACGACCATCGCTGGAAGTTGCCGGACGATGTGCGTGAACTGCTGACTGAGAAGAACGCGGCTGTACGTGACTACAGCAACTTTCCTTGCCAAGCTAACAAGGCCCATATGCGCTATTTACAGAGATCTGTAAAGAAACGCATAACGGAGCTGCGTGACGCTGGCTGGAACAAGATGCTGAGCGAGTTAGAGCCCACCCACCTGGCCTTTTGGGAACTGCAGAGGAAACTCCAGTCCCAAAATGTAGCCTCCACGCCCCCACTGGTGCGTCCCGACAAGACCATCGCGTTCGATGACATCGACAAGGCCGAGTGCCTTGCCGACAGTCTTGAGGCCCAATGCACACCCAGCTCTCAACCAGTAGTCCAAGCTCACCTCTCTGAGGTTGACGCGGAAGTCGAACGTAGAGCCGCCCTTCCCCCCGTCGAAGACTCAGATAATCCTCTGCACCCCATCACCCCAGACGAGGTGCACGATATCATCAAGGGTCTGAAACGCCGTAAAGCCCCCGGCCCAGACGGAATCACGAATAGGGTGATCCAATTGTTCCCCGCAAACCTCATAATGCTCATGACCATCATCTTCAATGGTGCTCTGAGCAACAACATCTTCCCCAAGCTTGGAAAAGGGCCACTGTCATCGGTATTCCAAAGCCGGGCAAGCCCAAAACCGACCCCTCTAGTTACCGCCCCATCAGTCTGCTCAATGTTCTGGGCAAAATCTATGAGAGGCTTATATACAAGCGACTCGGAGATTTTGCCGAGACCAAGGGCCTCATCCCCGACGAACAGTTCGGAATTAGATCCCAACACTCGAGCGTCCAACAGGTACACCGCATCATCGAACACGTAAGCGCTGGTTTCCAACGTGGGTTCATGACGGGTGCTGTGTTCTTCGACATAGCGAAAGCGTTCGACAAAGTCTGGCACAATGGCTTATTATATAAGCTTTACCAACTCGGTGTGCCAGACCGTCTCGTACTCATCCTGCGAGACTTTTTGGCTAACCGAACCTTTCGTTATCGTATCGAAGGGGCGCTTCCCTCCCCCCACCCTATCCGCGCAGGAGTCCCTCAGGGCTCTGTGCTAGCTCCCCTCATGTTCACCCTATTCACCAGTGACATCCCGAAATGTAAAAATGCGCAGTTGGCTCTGTTCGCAGACGATACGGCCATTTATTACACTGGGCTCGTCCCCGACTCGATATCTCGCACTCTCCAAACCGCAGTCAACAAGCTTGGCGCATGGTTCAGAAAGTGGAGAATCGAAGTTAACCCCGACAAGAGTCAAGTGGTTCTCTTCTTGAAACCGCGTGTCAAACGCAGACATGACGAATCCCGCCCGATCAAGATGTTTGGCAAGCCGATCCCTTGGGAGAAGCATGCCAAATATCTGGGTGTGACTTTGGACAGACGTCTCTCCACCGCAGAGCACATAAAGGTGGTTCGTTCGCGAGCCGCCTTTGCTCTGAGTAGACTACATTCCGTCCTAAATGCACGCAGTAAATTGTCACTCAGGTGCAAACTGCGCATTTATACGGCATGCATCCGACCTATTATGACATACGCCTGTGCTGTTTTCGCACAGGCCCACCCCCGGCACATCCACAGGATGCAGACTCTACAGAACCGTTTTCTACGTAAAATCACGGGTTCCCCCTGGTTCGTTCGTAACATTAACTTACACTTAGACTTGAAAATCCCCACCATTCAACAATTTTATTCTTGAAACGCGCTTGCAAGCGTTTCTTCGATACCGCTGGCAGCCATCGCAATCCTCTGGTTGCGAAGGCCGCCAGTTATGTCCCCTCTAGAATCAGTAAAATCCGCCGTCCAAGGCACGCACTGACCGACCCCGACGACCCCACCACCCTCCTCCAGGAAAGCAGTAGGGCCACCAGTATAGTATACAAACACAGACACAAAACGAAGTTCCGACCTCGCCGCCGAGGTCCTTCGCGTCCGCGTCCGCGTCCGCGTTCCTCCCCGATAGATTCCTCTTCCCCTCCCTTGATCGGATCCACAGAGCCAGCTGGTGGCGTAGCTGAGCCAATAGTTTTACCCACTAATAATAATGAACCCATTTCGATCCAGCCTGTCCCCAACTTGCTGTCCTTCCCCAGCGACGCCCTAAGCCGAGGTTCGTACCCCACAGGGGGTGCCCTTAGGTGATGGTCGCTTAGTTTATAATTAATATTATGCCCCTGGCTGGAGGCTTTGAGTTAGCTCGAAGGCACCACAGGATTGACCGGTTAAGCAGTCACGGCCTCTCAAGGCCAACTGCGAGATGCCATACAAAAAAAAAAAAAAAAATCAATCGTCGGGCAGTTGCCAGACACGACACCCGTCTGGCCGAAGGATCCTCCCTTTGCTATGGAGGTATGAGCGAACTTTAGACCCTGTTCCTCATACCTTCTATATATTGTTTTATTTTTATAACTGCTATTGATTCTAGTTTATTAACTGATCAAAATACGGTTTATACTCTTAGGGTTTTAGTATGTTTTTTACTATAACGCCATCTGTGAGTTAACACGGGTTCTAACTAGTGATACTCCTGTGTTAGATCATTTTATATTTTGTTAGCCTGAACATTTTGAATATCAGCGGCTTTGCCCCACAGCGCAATACCGTTATCAACGTCAGTGTTTTGTCTTACTTTCCTGATGGCGTAGGCGGCCTAACTGAGCCTCCCTGCTAGGCTTGATATATGTGGGGCCCACTGAAGTTTGGCATTTACTGGTATGTCCAGAAATACTGCCGAGTCTACAGTTACAAGCACCTCTTTATCTAAGACGATGTTGGATCCTAGATGTCTAACATTCGGTAAGGCGAACTTTACACATATCATTTTCTTGGCATTAAGAACTAGGTTATTTGACGTAAACAAATCCGTAACAATTGAGAGTGCACTGTTTACGTCGTCAACATCTTGTCTATTCCTGTCTACTTTAAAAACAAGAAAGGTATTATCTGCAAACAGCACAACGGCACAGATACCCTTTAAGATATAGATACCCAGTAAATCATAGATAAACTAAGAACAAGAATGGACCCAGTACTGAGCCTTGAGGTACACCTAACTGAACTGCAGGGCGAGCACGGCCCCTGTGATAGGCTTGAGTCACACACTTTATCACGGTTTTTGCTCCCTAACTGTGATAAAAATGTGTGACTCAAGCCTATCAGAGTAGGCCGTGCTCGCCCCGCTGGTAGCCCGAAAGATTTCACACCATTGACATTTACCCATTGGAACCTATTATGTAAATAAGAATTTATTACGTTGAGAGCGTCGTTTTGGACACCGTAATTACATAGTTTACGAAAAAGTGTGGCGAGGTGCACACAATCAAAGGCTTTGGAGAGATCACAGAAAAGTCTATAGAGGCACGAGGATCAGGGTGTAAACTCATACTTCCATAGAAAAGGGAGGATCCTCCGACCAGACGGGTGTCGTGTCTGGCAACTGCCCGACGATTGATGTCGGGTCGTTGTATATATTCTAGTTGCGCGGTAAACTCTGCTTGCGCGATGTAGGATTTCGCGTGACGTCAGTGTGATGCGTGGTTCGCATGTGGCGATGTAGATACCGCTACAACTCCAACAGCATTTTGCGACCTCTCCGATGCGTTCAATATGTGTTTCAGCAGAGCAACACCCGCACCCGTGCCCGCACCTGTAGTCGAATGACCTTTTGTAAAGCTAATTGTTCATTATGAGGCTATTTAAATTAAAATATCTTAGCAACTGCTTGAGTATTAAATTTTCAAATATTTTGCTAAATGCATGTAAGATAGAAATAGTTCTGAAATTGCCAACATCATTTTGATTACCTGATTTAAATAACGGTATGACTTTGACCATGAGGTCAGAAAAAGTTCCTAAATCAAGAATTATTCATTTATTTAATTAATAATAATAATTAATTATAATAACATAATAATTAATTTATTTCATAAATTCCTAAATCCCTAATTTATTTATTCTTTCCCACCCAAGCACTGGTCCTACCGCCGGATAAAGAAAAAAAATACGCAATTACACTCATACTCATCACATCACACATTCACCTAATTATTCAATAATTTGCACAAACACGCATCATTTTCAAACATACACACACGCCATTACGTCTATCGAAGACGCAGTCCCACGAGGACAACTCTCTCGCTTGTTATCTCATTAACGCTAAAATACATGAAAAAATGCATTTAACCTCACTAGTACGCATCTAAACTTAAAATATTACAATAATATTTTATCTCGCATATTTTTTTCAATACCGTCCTATCGCACACTCCCGCGCCACCATTACGGCAAGTAAAATGTCGCGTAGGAAGGATAAATAATCCGACAACGATTACGCAATCGCTGAGGATAATTCCAAAGCTAAACTCAAACTCAAAGCATTTATTTCAATTAAACCATTTACAGGCACTTTTGAATTGTCAAGTGGTCGGTCAGTCAGAAATATGAAGCTAGTTGCCCATTCCAAAGCGTAGTAGGTACCTATGGAGAAGAACGGGCAAGAAACTCCATGGACACTCTTTTAAATTATATTGTTACATAAATATTAGTTACATCATTAATCTTGTATATAGGTATAATTATATGTGAGAACGATGTAAATAAGACGTACACATTGAGTGTCCAGTGTACAGCAAATATAAATTCAAACAAAACAATCCATAATAAAATAATTAAAAATAAGCCGTGGTGGCTAAGAGATGACCAGTCCCAACTGACAGCGCCCGCTCACGAACATGACGCATGGATCAGCACCATTCAGCTCAACCATTTTGAAGGGAGCTAAATGATCCAACACACGCGCCACCGTCAGCGAGACATTTGAGTGAGCATGACATCTATCAGCCGCCAGGACACATTCAAGTCAATGAAAGACATTACCCGGTAAATGGTAGCTCGATAGTACATAGTACTCACACTTGTCCTATGCAATTATATAATACAAAGGAGATTGAGTTTATACAAAGCAAAGGTAGTCTTACAATCTTCAGCAGCTCCAACAGTATTTTCAAATGTTAATCAATTAGTTGTGGTTGTGGAGCAGGACCAGCATTGAGCCAGGCATTTTTATCAGCGATATAATCCCCCAACTTATAATATGCCTGGCTGCATAGTGTGCGTTTTATACAAACTTTGAATTTCGTCTCATTCAGTTGAAGTATGTGGGGAGGTATTTTATTGTAACATTTTAAACAGTACCCCATGAAAGATGAGTCCACTTTAGCCAGTCTGAAACCTGGTTGAACTAATAGGTCCCTATTTCTGGTACTATAATTATGTCTATCACCTCTTTTAGTAAAAAGATGTACATTTTTTCTTACGTACATGATGTTTTCATAGATATATTGACAAGGTACCGTCAAGATCTTAATAACCTTAAACAGTTCCCCTAGAGAATCGCGCCTGCGGAGATTATATATGGCTCTGATGGCTCTTTTCTGCAGAATAAAAATAGAATCGACGTCTGCAGCCCGTCCCCAAAGTAAAATACCGTAAGACATGATACTATGAAAGTAACTAAAATAGACTAACCTCGCGGTATCTACATCGGTAAATTGACGGATTTTTCTGACAGCATATGCTGCTGAACTTAGCCGTCCCGCCAGAGATGTTAAATGAGAACCCCATTGAAGCCTCGAGTCGAGCGTGATCCCCAGGAAAACAGTTTTATCGACGAATTCTAGTTTCTCTTGATTCAATACTATCTCACAATCACTACTTTTGACATTAGGTAAAGAAAATCGTATACACTTAGTTTTTTTCCCATTTAATACTAAATTATTAGCAGTGAACCAATTATGGACCTGCATTAGGGCGTTATTAACGTCGTCAAAATTTGTAGCACTTCTTTCTACCTTAAAAATTAAAGAAGTATCGTCAGCAAATAACACCATTTGTGGTTGATTTTTTTAATAAATGGAGTAGATCATTAATATACACTAAAAAGAGGAAAGGACCCAATATCGAGCCTTGTGGAACTCCCATTTCTACTTTTAAACTAAGTAAATTGACACCATTTATTTGAACTTGCTGCTGCCTATCCTTTAAATAAGATTTTACTAGACTGAGCGCAAGTATTCCAAGTCCATAATGCTCAAGTTTCAAGAGCAAGGTTTCGTGATCGACGCAATCAAATGCCTTGGAGAGGTCACAAAAGATTCCTATGGCGTCTTGGGCCTCTTCCCACGCCGTAAATATGTGTTTTAATAAGGTGACCCCAGCGTCAGTCGTACAACGTCCCTTGGTGAAACCATACTGTTGATTGTGTAAGATTTTATTTGTGTTAAAATGAATGAGCATTTGATTAAGCATTACCTTTTCAAATACCTTGCTGAAAACTGGCAACACGGATACGGGTCTATAATTATTGGTGTCTTTGCTGTCCCCGGATTTGAAAAGTGGTATTACCTTACTGTATTTCATTAAATCCGGGAAGACTCCTTGATCCACACACAAATTAAATATGAAGGCTAAGTAAGGCGCTATAGTGTCAATTATGGATGTACAGACTTTAATGGACATTCCCC